>OZ005648.1:133235534-133778034 GCA_963930645.1 Salticus scenicus
TTTTCTGAAGTGTTTGATGTTATTCTTATTTCGACACATGTAATGAAACTTCCATCCATGTGAAAGTGATGTCATGTTAACTGTAATATATATATATATATACATATATATAATATGTATATAGACACTGAGAGAAGATAGAGATTATTTTATCAAAGAACAAAACTGAATTGATTCAAAAGTGCATGTTTTTGAATTTGGAAGAATGCAACAGGTAATGCGTTTTGACTTTTTTTTTTTTTTTTTTTTTTTTTTTTTTTTGAATATAACATCTTTTAGCCAGTTAGCAGAAATTTATCCATTTTAAAATTAATTAACATTATTCTTATGTTAAAATACTCTTATTATAGTGCCATCATTTTATTTATATATTTATTTCTTTTAATACAATATAAGTTTATAATGCGGAAACGAAGGAAACTGATAGAAATGCATTAAAAATAAATCTGCATCTTTTCTCACCATCTCTCCCAGATAACCATAATTTTTGCAAAAATGTCTTAAACTATGTTTTAAAACAGGAAAAATATTAATACGATTAAAATATGTGTTATTCTTCCTGTATCTACACAAACAACCGGATGAAGTACAGTATCCTTATTCATGTTCCGTGATTTGAGAAATTTTAATCAAAGAAGAAAGGTTTAAACGAAGAAGTGAATTGTATATCTAATGTGACAAATGAAAAGTACTTATTTTCTGCCTTTAAAAAGATAGTAAATCATATGTGAAGCAAAGCAGGCCACCATCCCAAGCAAATCTGTCCAAAAGCAGTCAGATACCTAGCGCTATGTAAAAAATATGTCCTATTTGCTGCTAGAAATTCTCTGTAATTTCAGAAAATAAGTTCTGACAACGTAATTTTTTCGTAAATTACGCGTATTTTCTCAAATTACAGAGAATTTCTGGCAGCAAATAGGACATATTTTTTATAGTGTAAGTTCATTTGGAAAGACTGACAAGAAACCTTATTGGCCCATTTCTATCAATTCCTTTTCAAGGTTCCGATATTAAGAACCATCGCATTGACAAAGTATAAAAGTTTGTGTTAATAATTAAAAATATTTAATATATTTCAAAATTTGTATTTTTGTCAACAAATTAAACTTAACAGAATATCGATATTAATTTCATATTTTTATATCAAATTTTCAATGCTCTTATATTTAAACGTATATGCATTACAGAACTATTCCCATATTCTTGATTTTATAATATTTATCTCAAATTTACCTTTCCTCAAATAAAATTTCAAAAATTAGTTTTTGACTATATATTCAAATATTGCCCAAAGAACAATGTAAAAATATAGTTTACCTGCACATGATCCCAACCAGCTGCACATTTCCGAACTTCGATTAAACTGCAAGCCTTCCGGACATGTCTTCACAGATTTTTCACCATTGCGGCATTCCACAAAATAAGAGCAAGAACCTTCTAATAAATATCGCCCAGAAGTTTCTGAACAGTCGATGTTGTCTTCAAAGCATTCAACGTTCTCTTTCAAGTCACATGTTCCTGTCATCCTATTAAAATATAGCCCTGGACTGCAATACATCTTAACACCAATGTTATTAATGCAGAGTACGTAAGCAGTGCATTCTTTGATTACTGGCAATTCGCAAATATCGCAGTCACAAGTTATATTTGTTTCCAACGTTGCAGGTGTTGTATTATCTTCAACAATTGTTGGTAAAATTACACCTGCGAAATAGATATTATAAAATTATATTTTTAAACTAATGAAATATATATATTAGTTTACATTTGTATTAATTAATTTAGAAATAAAATTTCTTATACGTCACTGAATTATTTTTTTTATAATTTTTTTAACCTATCCGCGATTGTAATGAAATGCTCGCCCTCTGGTGGGCTACGGTGAAATTACAATAAACATGGTTTAATTCGAATTCCATATAGCCGCCATTGCTAGCCGATGTTTAGTTTCACATATATTTATTGAATAAAAATGAATAAATACGGTAAAAAAGATAACACATACTTTTGTGTGCCACAGTGTAAATCCAAAGCATCAAGAAATCCAGAATTGAGCTTCCATTTATTTCCAAATGACGAATTTAAAATTTCAGTTGCTTCGGCTAATGGAAGTAAAGAATTAATCAGATGATTTGAAATTAATATTTGTTCAACTTCAGTTAAAAATCTACTTCCGATCGAACTTTGAATAAACTGAAGTATTTTTTCCAAAAGCAATCAATTTTCCATAATGTAATGGCGGAGAAATTATAGTACGAATATTAAGTAGAATAACAAGAACACTATTGGAACACACGTGGCTAATGTTTACTAACAACTGCAGTGTTCACAAAGCGCCGTCTATCGATCATTACAAACGCGGATTGTCATTTATTTGAGGATCAAATAAAAATATAAAATAAAATAAAATAAATAAATAAACAAATAATGATGAAAATGTTTAATTTACTGTTGCCAATAATCATATATAAAATATTGTTCAGATATCTTTATTTTTATGTTGGTAAAACATCTATTCAAAATTTTGATAAAGCTATGTAAATAATTTATAGTAATAAGAATAATAATTATTGTTTATTTTTTTCCAATAATAATGCAAATGAGACATTCTTTCAATATACAGATTTAATAGTACTCTATTCTGAACTTTATTAAAACATTTTTTGCAAAATTTTATATAAAATATTACTTTGAGATCACTTCTCAGTGTAAAGCACAGTTTAATCATTAACTACAATGTTTATCATTAAAATAAATTTCAAAATACTGCATTCATTAAAATAATAAAGAATATTATAGTTTTCGTTAGAAAAGAGCACACAATAATTATTTACATTAGACTTACGAAAAAAAATGTTTGTTGCAATAAACTTAAAAAATAAGGATTTAATCATGCAGACTCGTGTTAATCATTTATGTGCATTTGAAAATCTTCTCAGAATATTTTAAACATTTATCATTCTGTGTTACAGAACTATTATGATAGTTAAGATGAAATAATGTTGAGTTTCTTTCAAATATGTAATGACAAAGCATTCATTTAATAAAGAATCAACATCAAATCATTTACTGCAGTTTAGCTTTTATATAGCAACTGTATAAGATTTTTTCCGTAATTTAATAAAATACTAGTATTAAAAATTTTTCTTTGAGACTACATTTTGAGACAGTTAAAAAATATTGAATAAAAAAAAAAATCATTTTAAAATTTATACGATTTCATATTATATTATTAGCTTTATTTATCATCTTAGCAATACGAATTCTATTATGTTAAAAGAAAAAAAAAAAAAAAGAAAGAAAGAAAGAAAAATGTATCTTCTTACCACATCCAGCTCGGTATGGCCAATCACACACTCTTAGTTTTGCATTAAAATGAAGGTCGGATGGGCACCATTTATGGTAAGGTTTCCAGTGTGAACAATGATAAAATCTGTTGCAATTTCTGGGGTCAGCATACAGGCCAAATCGTGAAGGACATAAAAACTCTAATGTTGGAACTTCAGTGGATGTTACAATATTTCTTTCCGTGGTCGTAAATGTTGAATTTGTTACAATTTTATCTGTCTTTGTTGAAGAACTATCTGTCGTAGTAATTACGTCTGATATCGTTGTCAAAATGAAAGTAGTGGATTCTGCATCTGTTTTAAATGTCGTCGTTTCAGAAATAACTGTAGTTGGAATTTCTGTTATTTTACTTTCAGAACTTATTTTATCCGTTACTTCTGTCATAACATTTTTGGAAGTTGAAGTCTCGAGATCTAATGTTGTTTGTATTGAACTAGAATCATTTACCCGTTCTGAAGTATTGTCTTCTGTTAATTCAGTAGCAATACTATTTGAAGTTGTTTGTGAAATAGTTACATTTAAAGTTGTTTCAAATGTAGTTGAATCTATGTCTGTGGTAACAGTATCAAAAGTTTGCTTTGGAGTTGTTTCAATCGTAGTGCTTTCTAATGTTTCTTCTGTCGTTATGGGGACTGATACTGTTACAGCTTTTTCTGTGACATCTGGAACAGTAGACTTATCAGACACTTCTGTGGTTGTCACATAGGTGACTGAAGTTGAATTAATCGCTTCTGTGGAATCTGGCAAGTTAGTGCTCACATCTGCAAAAAAAGAAAAATATATAAATATTCTTGGTATAATTTTTCTTAAAAAAAAAAAAAAAAAAAAAATACTTAACTTACTGAATTCTGTAATGTTTTTATGTCTTGATATAATACTGCAATTAACATGAATCCAGTTTGCTTTAAAAAATTCTGTTATAACTAATGAAGTTTAACTGTATCATTAGCAACCAATTGGGTACGTTAATTAAAATATTAGTTTTTTTTTTTTTTTTTTTTTTTTTTTTTTTTTTTTAATATCCATTTAAAACCGAGTATAAGGGATTAAATACATTATAATAGCATTATTTTGTTCTAGATTATAACATGAGGTCAATTTGGTAAGAGGTTATTCTCAAACGAAGAGAGTAAATGTAAGCATGCTGAAAACTGGTGCTTCTCGTAGTTTAAAACATAAGTTACGTACTCTAAAACATAAGTCTCGGAGTCTAAAAGTAGAATAAGATCAATTATTTAAATAGTGTATGGTACATTTATGTAGCTGGTAGTGTAGGTGTTAAGGATGATTAACTATACGAGGTTCTGGACCTAGGTAGAGTGTCCTCAGTGGGGGCACTTTAAAAGGGGTTCTAATTCGTATTTACGTGAACGTACTTATGAGAAAACGACGGAAAACTTCTTTTGCATAGGATATGCTTTGATTTGAAGTTTTTATTAAAACCTTATAACCCACATTTTCTACATTTGCATTGATTAGTCTTAGAAAATCAAGCAAAATTATCTTGATTAAACTAGTAGATAAGCCTTTCCTGTTTTATTGATAACCCATTAGTCCAATAAAACTTAATAACTTGTTTGCTGATACTTTTATAAATTATTATCAGAAAATATGGTAATAAGGGTTATATTTTATTCGTGTATTAAATTAAAAAATAATCTAGTTCCACAGGGCAAAAAATGGCAATTATAAAATAGTAATATAAATTTCAAGTTTAATTTAATTGAATTTAAAGCTTGATATTGTGGTTATTGGGATCTTCAAACAGTGTGTCCAGATTTGAGGATTTCTCTCCACTTTGGGGAGATTTTTGAAACTTGGGAAGTATTTTGGGACAGGAAATTAAGGAGAATATTTTGAAGAATTCTAAAATTTTTTGGGGAAAATATTAGGATTTTTTTCAAGAAATACCACAAAAAAAAAAAAAAAAAAAAATCAAAAATTTTAAACCAGAGAATGTTTTTGTAACAAATTTATCCGATGATAATGCAGTGATTCTAGAAACTCAATTCAAAATTTAAATCTTCTGCATATAAAATTTATCTTAATTTTTTCCTTTTGTATACCCTGATTTGAGGTTGAATGAGTATAACGTCCCGCTAGAGCTACGCAGTAGGCAATTCGCGATGGTTTGATATTCGCAGGAGGTTTTCTGATTTCAAGAAATTACGCTTTAAGTAATTTTAAACACATACATTGCATTGAATAATTAATCTTTGAAATAGTTCCATGAAATAATTGTTCTGTTTGTTACTTTGTTAGTGTTTTTTCCTACCTTGCTCTTCATGCATTGTACAGTTAAGAAGAAATCATTTATACACGTATGGGTTTCCTTATAAGTACAAATGATTGGATCAATATATGTACATGCTTATGTATAATACATAGATGTGTAATGAACTTGATTATTAGTCTATGGTATAATATTTAACTGGTGCTGATGAAACTATTCTATCAGATGTTTACTCAGATTTTTAAAAATTTCGATAAGGAATCTGTCAAAATTTATTTTTGTAAATAAGGGAATTTTTCAGAAGGGAATTTTGGAGAAAAATATGAACTTAATTTGTTATTATTATTATTTTTTTTTTTCAGTAGACATTGAGTTGGGGATTTATTTAGTAAACCATTTTAATTTGGGAGAAATTTGAGAACTGTTTGGGAAGATGGGCTTTAGACAGTCTGGAAACACTGTCTTCAAAAGAGCTATAATTTTGTCTAAATACTGTGTAAATATATATTTCTATATTACAGAAGAAGTTCATTTAACTGAATATGTAATATCTTTAATTAATTAAATCAGTAACTTCATAACATGTATTATAATATTAAAAATAGTTTATACATGTGCGCGCACACACATTATGCACATACAAATATATTCGTGTTTTAAAACTTGTTTGCCTATCTCATTAAAAAAAAAAAAAAAAAAAAAAAAAAAAAAAAGAAAGAAAAAAAAAATCATTACAGAAAATTTAAATCTATCATATATGAATAATTTTATTAAACACACACACACACATATATATACATATATAGTTCTGAATTAATTTGATATAATCTGAATTTAAATCGAATTTTAAAAAAAATGTTAAAAAGAGAGTTAATAATTATGGCAACATAACTACTATTGAAAATTATTCATACTTACTGCATTTTACATTATAACTGTAGTCGCAAGTCAGTGTTTCGCTGTTGAACAGAAGACCCGGTGAGCATCTGTACTGGATAGGCTTACCATTAATACATTGATAATAGACAGAACAGTCCATGCGACTAGAGAAAAGGCATCTGCAAGACGTTCTTGGGCATTCTGGGCGGTCATCACATGCGTTTGATCTGCACTGTGGGTTTACTCTCCTTGGAATAGCTCCTGGAAAATGAAACAAATATAATTATTGGTGTTGGAGTATGACTTAATGTCCACACAAATAATCCTAGGCCTGGGTGGAATGCCCTGCGTGAAAGTCTTTCGTGCCGTTATCACACGAGCCGTCGTGATTCACGGCAATTCAAGGCGACAGGAAATTCGAAGATCTACTTCACTATATAAAGTGAAGATCGCATAGATAAAGAGGAAGATTGACGGCCTAGGAATATGGAATGCAGACTATTCTATATTCTTTGGCTAGGCTTTATTGCTCTTTTCCCTGACAGCTTCAAAAAGCAGTCACAACCCTTGAGAGGTGGACGGAACACTTTGGGTGCTCTGTGGGAAGATACCTGACCATTCGTAGCACTTCATTGGTTGATAGAGGAATTATTGCCGACAATTTAGTTCTACGAAGAAAAGTTGTTCGATTGAAGCTAAATTTATTCTTTAAAAACTTTAACATGATATCCTTGAAATCTCTTCTACACTGCCGCCTCGTGCTATAAGGATTTAAAGGAATTTAGCCCATGTGCACTTGTGTTTCAGAAAATTAAAATGGAAAACTAAGAATGACTATCTCGGTTCAAACGCAGTGCTTTCCGTTCATCAGTTTTTAAATAAATATAGTTTAAAAGAAAATTCAGTTGACACTATGACGTCAAGCAAACGGTTATCCATTAGTCTCTAAAATCTACCATTTATTTTGGATTGTAAACGATTAAACTATAATTAAGTGTTAGTTTTACACAGAAATTTAATTTGTCAATACTTTTTTTTTTTTTTTTTTTTTATTACTTCTTTAAAGAACTGAATATATTTTAGTTTCAAAAATTTATTTCATTCAATGCTTACTATATATATATATATATATATATATATATATATACATTATTTTTAAGTACAATTTTTTTATCAGGAAAAATATTTTCTAACATTTATTAAAAGAAAACAGCAATGTATTAAACCTATTTGCATAGTAAGATAAAGACATAAAAGATTATTAAAAACTTCTGAATAAATTGAAGTTATAAAATTAAGAAAAGAAAAAAAATAGGTATAAAATGTATTACAAAATCTACAATATTAAAACACAAAGTACTTTCTGTAAGACCAAAATCAAACAATCTGGGCATGCGCGAGAGAATTTTGAACCAATTCGGAATGGGAATATTCCTTTCTCTTTATGCAATGTAATACGAATACCGATGATAGAGATCGAGCAGACGATATTAATATTTCATACGTCTATGACAGACGCCTAATTAAAGCTCAATCATAAAAATAATTCACACGATTAATTCATTGATTCATACTTTCCAAGACAGTGTATTAAAATAAACAAATCCGCGAATTCTTATCGGCTACCATCAATTGCATTTTCTCCGAAAATTTCCTTACACAGGATAGTATTTCTGTATTTTATATTGTGGCGCCATCTGTTACCATATAAAACATATATATTCCTAAAATTGTTTTCCATTCCTTAAAAAAAAAAAAAAAAAAATCTTTTAAAATTAACAAATTTTCAGAGTTTATTGTTCTTTAAAAATTAACTTTTATCACTTGAAAACTTCATTTAGAAAAGATAGAGATATATATTTAAAATAAAAAAAAGTTTTTTTTTTTTTTTCTGTTTTTTTTTTTTTTTTTTAATCTTATTATTATAATTTTTGATATTTCATTTTCATAATATATTATAGAAAAAATAATTTAGAAAGAATAACCTCAAAATATTGATATTTTATAAGAGATAAAATTTACATAGTATGACTTATTATAAGAAATTTACTGAGCAAATTAACTTGCTAAAATATTGCATTCATTCTTATTTTTAATTTATTTATTTAATAGTATACTTTTGGTGAAATATACTATTTTGATAGAATAAAGTGTTATAATGCTGTTATTCATTTATTTTTAAGTAGCATAGTCTATTTCTAAGTATAATTAAAATTATAATTATAGAATATAAAGAAAAAACAAAACATTAAATTTATTTTAAATTAAATTATTCTCCTTATAAATTCATGTGATTTAAAAAATATTAAAAGAAAAAAAAAAAAAATACATCGACAGGTTATAGATGGCGCCACTGTCATATTGTAATTGAAATGGAATATTATCGTTATCGATGCTCGATAGACTTTATTTTCATCCTTTGTACAATCGGCAGCAAAATTATTGAAGCGTTTGCAATAATTAGTATTTAAAAGATTTGCGCTTAATGCCGTTTTGTTAAATAAATATTTGTTAAATATATTGTTAAATAAATAAAATCATGTTCTTTGTCATATGCTGTTTGTAGAAAAGTATGTTAAAGGTAAAAATTAGCGGCCAAATTAAAAAAAAAAAAAAAAAAAAATGAAATATGTATGAAAAATATTGATGTGTGCTTTGTTTCTCCATTCTTACCATAATTTATAATTTTTTTCTCTTAATTACTCCTCATATTCTTTTGGTCATATTTAGAGTAAAATTAGGAAATATTTTGGGGTTTTATTTTTATTACATGGAGCACGCTTAAATTTTGTATATTGAAATTTCCTGAGAATTATTTCCCCTTCCCCTCCAACCAAAAAATTATTAATTACAGCTGGAGGTTTTAAACTGGTTAAGAGCAATGCGAAATATTAAAACAGGAATGTTTAAAACTTTATGCCGTGAAAAGATTTAAGTTGGACATGATCGGTCAAATTTTGGCGGGTATTAACTAGTAATACTTTAAAACACAAAGAATATAATACTTTTAATTTCAGAACTTTAAAAATATTCACAGAAAAGCTATAATTGTTTTGGATAGAAATGACTAATCACGGCTTTTCACCAGGGAATTAAATGTAGTCACATCAATAGAGGTTTCAGCAATAAGCAAAATCTCTTTTTACATAGCATGATTAATACATACACACACATATATATAAGATTATTTAAAAATTCTGGTAGCGATATAGGGTTCAGGAAAACTTAAAAATATAAAGGAATGAAGAAGGCAAAAAAGGATAAAATATAATAAACAATGAAAAAGACACAAAAGGAAATAATATAATAAACAAATACGCAAATAACAAATCATGTTGATTACCATCAAGACAGTATTCAAAGATAATGAAATATGAAGATGCAAATTGTCTGTAATTAGTCATAAATTTTGTTCTCCTTCTCATATCCACTCAAATGTTAATGAGTCATAATTTGACTAAAATAAATTCATGTAACCAAAGCAATAATCTGTAATCTGTCAAAGCCTTCAAAGTTTTGTTTCCAAACTTTGTAAATAATGCATACTCTATGTTTTGATAAAAATTTGCTGGAATTATATTGTCAGAATGTTTGACAGAAGAATAAATGGAGATGATTAATATGTCAGAGAATAATCATATCAATTTTTAATTATTAATGCAACTGTTATTAATGACAATTTTTAATGACAACGGTTCTCTTTCTTTTCAAAATCCTCATTCTTTTAATTAATTCTAGATTTTTTTTTTTTAGATGTAATTAAAGATTTGAAATTATATAAACTCATATAATTATTTTGCCAGAATTATACCGGATTATAATTTTTAATGTTCTTAAATTACAAATCAACAGAGGATTGCAAGTCGTATTAGAAATAATGGTGATTTTTAAATAATTGTTTATTTATTGATTGATGTACTAGAATTATGAGAATTTTGAATTATTTCTAATTAATCAATTTTTTAAATAGTAATAATAATAATTAGAAGATTTAAGAAGATTGACTACCATTGAAAACATTCGGACAAATAAGACATTTCAATTCAGTTTAAAGCTTTATAACAATTTTTAAAAGCAGAATTTGTTAAATGATCTCTTCATAAAATTAATAAATTACCTTAGCTTTTATAATATCTTCAATAATCGGAAAATATATCTACTGTTTAATTTTCTCAAAATATTATTACTTTCTTACGATAGAGAAAGTACTGTTTTAGGGTCAAATTTTCGAAAGTGAGTTTTTGTTATATTTACATGTTCTGAGGTGTCCTGAATACAAAAATCATGTTTTAAGCGAATGGTAATGCGTGTGTGTGTCTGTCAGTCAATGTGTGTGTGTCTGTCTGTCTGTGTGTGCGACTGTTATCAGCATATCTCAAGAACAAATAGCAGCAAATATTCCAAACTTGGTATTCTAAATGTGTATCGTATAGGGATAATACACTAAGCTTTTCGTTTAGATGAAGCAAATGGTTCGTGTACAGGGACACTCAAAAGTATTCAAATACATTACGTCTATGGGGAGATTGCAGTTAAGTAGAGTTTAACATCTATAGACTGCGCTAAACTAAATGAAACGAATAGTATATTTTTTGTAATAGAGATAGTCAACTGGAAAAAAATGTGTATGTAGGAGCCTCGCCTCCCCCTCCGGGGGAAATCCCCCCTCGAGCGGAGTAAATTTTCATGATGAGTATCTTTCGAAAGAGCTCGCCAATACCTTTAAAACGAATGGTTGAACCATCGATCTGCGATAATTTAAAATAAAGTTATCGATTTTTTTAATTAAAAAAAAAAAAAATGTAATATTGAGAATAAATTCAACTTTTCTTTGGATATTTAGTGTTATACTACTTCTCTAATATGAAAAATGTCCGCATTATCATGGAAGATAAATTTTTAAAATAATATTTTAATAAATTATATTTACTGAGTGAATTTGTATAGGAAAATATAGAAGAAAGTCGTGTGGTGGCCACAACACATTAGTTGTTTGTTGTTAGTGGATGTGCTTTATTAATAATATTTTACCATTTCCAGGAAATCTGTTCGGGAATTGAAATAAATTCCTCATTGAGATGTATTAAATAAGGTATGTTTTAAGCTAAATATTCGTCGCTTGTTTTTTGTATATTTACACGTTTTGAGTCTTCCTGATTACCGCAGTCAAGTTTTTAACGTTTGATCTTTGTCTGTGTCTCTTAGAGTAACTTAAAAACGAATAATTTTAGGAGATACAAATGTCGTATTTTGAAGTTAGTTGTTGCTGGAAAAGTTTGATCAAGATTTATAAGTTTCAATAAATGTTGCGTGTGAAAAATGTCTGTATAATTTTAAGTAAACTTTTAATTTTAACAGCAGAATTAAATTCTATATAAATGTAGGTGCATTAATGAAACGGGGGGTTAAGAATGGCGGTAGCCCCCTTCACACAAAGCTAATTATCATATAAAACCTTCCGAAGCCTAATTTGAATTGTTTAACATAGGTTTACATAACAGTACTCGTTATTTTACCTCTTGATCTCCAACTTGTATTTATAGTATTAAATTTCAGGGTAAGAGAAAGTCGTGTGAGTGACACACCAGATTATTAAAGTTAAAAAAGATTAGGTTAAGCAAAACTATACCCTTTTCAAAATGAATTTCACTTATTAAAACTAAAAACTAAAAGAAAATTAAAATTTTTATCAGACGGGTGTGATACTGAGCAATTCTTTTTTCATAATTAGACATTTAAATAGGAAAAACTAAGTGTTATATTGGTAATGAGATGATAGATTATCCAATACATTTAACTGTAACTATTCAAAACTGAAAGGTTTAAAATGTATAATATCTTATTGTTTACAAGCGATGGTAGTGAAATTTTTCGTTGGCTGTAGATCGATTTTAAATTTATGTCTTTTTTTTTTTTTTTTTTTTTTTTTTTTTAATCAGTATTAATAAGGGGTAGATACGTGCAATTATTATAATTATTTTCTTTTTCTTTTCTCTTTGCCTGTATTTTTATACAGAACAGTAGCGTAATAAGATTTGCTACTTGATTGCTTGATACAACTAAGAAAAATAGCTAAGGAGGACAAAACAAAGTTCCAAACCCTAAGATTTTTTAATTTGTATGGGTTTGAGAATTGATAACTTTGATTAAACAAAAGTAAATAAATAAATGAATTGTGTATTTTTGTCTAAAAAAGTGCTTTAACTTTTTTCGATACTATCCGTTTCGATACTGATTATTATTAATTTTCTTTTCTTTTCTTTTTCTTTCAAAAAGAAAAAAAAAAGATTTTGAGAAAATTCTGGAATTTAGTTTAGTAGGGAGGTTAGTTTAGTAGGGAGGTTAGTTTAGTAGGGAGGACTATTAATATTATTATTATTATTATTTTTCAAATTATAACATCGCTTTCTAATTATTCAATTATATTTTCGATAAATTTTCGATTTCGGTAAATTTCCAACCAACGTAAAACTGGCGACAACGTTTTATCCGTAGATTGAGACTAATAGTCCTCCGTACTAAAAAAAAAAAAAAAAAAAAAAAAAAAAAAAAAAACCTCATAAACTGTTTTTAAAACATATTTATAATTTCTATATCACGTTTAGAAACTACGACTTATTTATTTATTTATTTTATTTATTTATTTATTTATTTATTTATTATTAATTAATTAATTTATTATTCATTATTTATATATTTATTATTTCTTGGAGTTCTTCACATAAAGAGGTGATTGTTGTTATACATTTAAAGGGTATGTATAGTGATTGTAATCCATTAGTAGATAGATGTTTATCCCACATTATCGTAAATATTCTTATATGCTGGTCACTTATTTCAGATGAGATATAAAAGCAATTTATTAAGGTGGCAAAACCCCTTAAAGTAAGGGGAAAAAAATCCTTTGGTGAATCTACAGCAAATTATCTCGATTTAAATAAAGTCCACATTTTTTACTTGATTATACTACCCATTCTGTCAACAGCACCTTTCATTTGCGAGGTAGCGAAAACGTTCCCCTCACCAATTATGCGTAAATAAATAATATATTATAAATTTTAACATAAATCTTTTTATGCGAAAACTTAAAATTCCAATCTTTTTAACTTCAACAAAATCTCTCTCGACTACAAACAGCAGTTTTACATATTTCAGATTACTAATAAATCTAGAAATGGATTTTGATCTTTGAAAGCAATCAAAAGTTATTTATTATTCAAAATCCGCCATAACTTTTGTAACACTCGTTACAGGAATTATGACCTCCCCATCACAATAAAATTTGAGTAATAGGTAATCATTTTTTCTTAAATTTAACGTGTTATTTTTAATTTGCGTAAAAATGAACTGAACCAAATATATCAAATTTAATCAACAAAGAATACTTTATCTATACTATTAGAATCTCTTTTATGTGAGAGACGAGACAAAAAGATTTACTGATCTTTAATTAATATTACCGAAGTTTAATTTATTTCTTTTTGACAAAATAAGACTACAAAAGCTATCAAGTATTAACTACATACATCATTTACAATCACGATATAAAACAAGGTTGTTTAAATAGCCTTTTAGAATTAATCAAAATACCATCCTTTTAAAGTTTAAGGATCTACAAACTTCATCAGATTTCTACAATTATATTATTGTAATAAAAATTATTTTTTTGAATCAATATTTAGGAGTAATTTTTAATTTGATGTATCGCTAATTGCTATGCTACGAATTTAGAAATTTAACCTTTATGTCCCCTTTTACTTGGAATGGACGATATACATTTAGCTCTAAAATTAATTTTAAAACTAATCAGGAAAATTCTTAAATAATTATTCATATATCGGTCAAATTAGTGGTATCGAGTTTCTTTCTCTTTCTCTTTTTCCCCCTCTTGAAGAAAAATTATCTCATAATCATTGCAAATGTGATTTAAATTTTTTAACCTAAGAATTTTTTCAAAAACATTATTATTTTTTTGTGAATATAACATTTATTTTAATTGTTTTATCAAAAGTAATAAAAATATCTACTTATTTTTCAGTTCTTACTATTAGTTCACACTCTCCCTATATATATCTTGTACAAATCTTGCAATCGATTTTTAACTAACTTGCCGACTAGCTAGAAATTTGAAACTTTCAGGATGGCTCAGAACAGGGTGTCAACACAATACTTCGAAGTCCGATTTTCGAACTTTTTATTAGTTTTCTTATAATTAATTAAAATATGAAAATAATAACATTCTAATAGCGTTAAAATAGCCATTAAAATATTAGCTGTAATTTAATTGTTGCCAAAAAAAAAAAAAAAAAGAAAAAAAACCGAGTTCATTTTCTTTCGACATAAAAATAAATATATTTAATTAATATTTTAATATTAAAAAACTATAAAAAGTTAAATTATGCATTTCACAAAAATTGTCGTCATTGTCACTCTAAAAATTTTATGCACATTGGTAAGAGCTCTATGATTCACCAGAAAGTTTAAAACATGGTATATAAAAAGTTTTTTTTTTTTTTTTAGCTTATAATTATTTTTCTTTCATTTTGCACGCGCTCTTTTTATTTCCTAATTCAAAACTATTTAAAAAAAAAAAAAAAAAACTTTTTCTATAGTGTAAGTAGGATTTGACTTTAAAAAAATTTCTTTTATATTACTTGTTCGTTCTTATATTAGAAAGTGTAATAAAATAAACTTACCCGTGGAAGCGAAAGCTATTATAACAAAGCAGAGGAGTTGCCTCGAAAACATTTTTTACAGATAAGTTTCTATTGAAGAAATTTTTAAGCCTCTTTGTCATTTAGCCTTTCAGATGGAAGCCATTTAGAGTTTTATTCACGTAGTAAAATTTATTATTGAAAGGGAAACACTTTTATTTCAAGCAATATCCTATTCTAGTCCGTTATCAGATAAAATATTTATCATTACTTTTAGATAAAAGTTCTTTCTTTTAAGGTATTCCTTATGGATTTCGTTCAAAGAATATTTGATATGACATTTAGTTAGTCTGTTCAAGGAGCTTAAGTGGTATTAAGAGCAAAAGGATGTTCAGATGTTCATGCTATCTGTTAAGGAATTTCCATTTGTGTTTGATATGCATTTTAATCGATAAAATAATTTTGCAAAGTCATAGTTTGCCGTACAAATTCTTGTATTAAAGTATTTTGGCATTCCTCAGCTTGTTTATTTATACCTGAAATTTATTCACTCAGAAAGTATAAAAACGAAATGAAGCGATTTTAGCATTAAAAAAAAAAAAAAAAAAAAAAAAAAGCCTTATTGAAAATTTTTTTAAGCAATTCAGTAAAGTTTTGAAATTGTTTCTAGTTTCTACTGTGCAGCACATTTTATTTTTACTTTCACAAAAACGAAGAAATTTTCCCATTTATTCAATATAATGTTGCATAATTTTATTTTATATGTAAACTTCAGTTTCAACAAAACTCAACGAAAAGAAGACAGCTATTTGGATTTGATATGAAACCCTGATTCTATCAAACTCGCTTTGTAATTTGTCTTAAAGTTGTGTAGTATGGAGTAAGGAAAAAAAAATCTTAAATATAAAGACTAGCTGTAAAACTCTTATACTAACATACAAAAAATTTAAAAATCGGCTTTGTATTCTTCTTTGCATCAGATGATTTTTTTCAATTCATTTTGTTTATTTATTTAATGCAAAGGGCTTATTTCTATGCATTACACTGAGAAAAAAAGATATACCGCGCCTTCATGTAGAACGAATAAATAGTCATTTTCTAAATCCTTAAATTAGAAATACAGATTTACTAGTTTATAAGATAAACAAATAAGCTGAATAAACGAAACGAGTGAGCATTTTAGTCTGTACTTTTCTAGATGGTAAAATATTTTTATGAATATTATGAATTCGTTGAATTGCAAGAAATTATCGTTTGATTTCTTAGAATTGGGTCATAAACCAAAATTATGGATACCAAAACTCTGCTCTTGTATTCGCATTCATTTGCAGGGATTTTTAAATAAGTTTGACCACGATAATATAGGAAAACGCTCTAGCATTCTAATAGCTCGTCATAAAAGAGAAATAGAATTTATGAGGATGGCAGGAGCTATTTTTACCAGAGCCGCAATTTACTTTCTAGATATTAGTCACAGAATATTTTTTCAATGTAGCTTTCCTGCCATTTTGTAAAGCAAACAGTGTTGCTAACATTTTGTGATACCATTTTACATATAAACGAAATGTTACAGAAAAAAACGGCTTTGATCATTTCGGTAAAATTAAAAATTAGGAATTTTTTGCGCATAGAAATGAATCTAACAGATTGTCATCACACACCTAGAAAAAAATGTACCGCTTTGATCTAGAACGAATACGTTGCCAGTTTTTAAATCACTAAATTAGAAAGATTTTCAAGCTATGCGTGCACACCAATAAGCACAATAAGAACCAATAAGCACCAATAGCACACAATAAGCTGAATATAGACGAAATGACCGAGGTTTCTAGTCTATACATTTCTAGATGGTGAGACAATATTCTGAATCCTTTGTAATGAAAGAAATTCTCGCTTGATTTCTAGAAATGGGTCATAAACCAAAATTATAGCTGCTAAAATCCGCCTCTTGTATTCACATTTATTTGCAGAGATTTCCAAATAAGTTTGACGTCAATAACATAAGCAAAAGCTCTAGAATTCTAATAGGGGCTTCTAGAACTCGCTTTCAAAAGGTACTAGAATATATAAGGATGACATGGAACTATTTTTACTGGAGTCACAATCTAGATTCTAGATGTCAGTTACAGAATTTTTTCTCAGTGCAGGATAAATTGGCTTTCAACTATAAACAGCTACTCACTGGTGGAAAAACATTACCAGAAGTAAATTACATAAACTATATTGATGAAAATTGAGAATAAACGTTTTGGAAGATTAGAAATATATACATAATGAAATATATAAAATGAAAAATTTATCATCATGATAAATTCTGAAATACTGAACCAAATCAAACGAAACTTTAACAGTTGATTTATAAAAATATCTTGAAAGACTTCATTGTTCAACTTGATTCGCCATCATGATCCAAAATGACGACCATTTGAAAACTTCAAACTCAGATAAAAATATACTTGCGAATTTACTTGAAGTTAATGGCACAGTAAAAATATGTGAATTAACTTGTAACTCGATTTTTTATAAGCCGATATCAATGTCTTAACTAAGTTTATTAATCAACTTCATCGGCCCTTCTCTTTCAAAATTAAGACATTTAAAATTTTCTTTATAAAACATATTTATAAATCTAGTAGCAGGCTACGCCCGCTTCGCTGGTCACTATTTTTAAATGAATCATTATAATTAATGAATTCTCAAAATTGCGTTAATTTTTATCATGTGAAAAAAAAAAAAAAAAAAAAAAAAAAAAAAAAAAAAAACTCTGATCGGGAAAAATGTCGAACCGGGTCCCCACTGCCTTCGGCAGCGTAGAAAAGTGCTCGATGCGCACGCACGAATGCATATATATGAGCGCTGTGCGCGCGTATTCCTTGGCCACCCTTATGATTTCTCAAAATTCCATGTTATTACTCATAAACTTTTATTCTTAAGAAAAGGAATTTAAAACTAGTATGTTGTGGCCACCACAAGACATTCTTCTATATTTTCCTATACATATTCAATCAGTAACAATATAAAAAAAATAAAAAAATAAAAAAAAAATACAATTTTTTTTCTAAGGTTTTTTTTTTTTTTGGTTAAAAGTAATACATATTCAATCAGTAACAATATTTAAAAAAAAAAATTACGAATTTTTTTTTTTTTTTTTTTTTTTTTTTTTTTGTTAAAAGTAAAAAAAAATCGATAAAAATCGAAGGAAGTACCACCGGGGGGGGGGGGGGTACTTCCCCCCCCTGTGGGGGAGGGAACCGATGCCCCCACATGCACAAAAATTTTTTCCTAGTTAACTATTACTATTATCAAAGAGATCTTTCGAAAGATACCCATTGTGAAAATTTACCCCCCTCCGGGGGGAAGCGATGCCTCCCCATGCACAAAATTTTTTTCGTAGTTACATACTACTATTATCAATAATTCTTATTAATTTTACAATCACAAGTTTAAAATAACTCTTATTATGCACATTTATACGAATTTTTGTCCTATACTGCCATGTTAAAAATTTAGATAAAATGCTGTCACAGCGCCACCTGTTGAGCTATTGATCCCCAAATATAATCAGCACCAGTTTATGTCGGGGACCAACTAAATACCAAGTTTGGTAAAATTTCGTTTAAAAAAAAAAAAAAAAAAAAAAAAAAAAAAAAAGAAATGCGATTTTTTTTCTAAGTTTTGTTTCGTTAAAAGTAAAAAAAATCGATAACTTTGTTTTAAATTATCAGAGATTTATGGTTCAACCATTCGTTTTAAAGGTATTGACGAGACCTTTCGAAAGATACCCATCTTGAAACTTTGCCCCCCCGGGTGGGTACTTCCCCCCCCGTTGGGGGGGGGACCGATGCCCCCACATGCGCAAAATTTTTTTTCCAGTTAACTATTACTATTATCAACGAGACCTTTCGAAATATACCCATCTTGAAAATTTACTTCTCCGGGGGAGTACTTCCCCCCCAGGGAGGGGGGGGGGACCGATGCCCCCACATGCACAAAATTTTTTTTCCTATTATCAATAATTCATATTAATTTTACAATCTCAAGTTTAAAATAACTCTCATTATGCCCATTTATACGGAATTTTGTCCTATGCTGCCATGTTAAAAATTTGCATAAAATGCGATCACAGCGCCACCTGTTGAGCTATTGATCCCCAAATCTAATCAGCACCAGTTCATGCCAGGGTGCAACTAAATACCAAGTTTGGTTAAATTTCATTCATTGGTTCGTGAGATACAGCGTCCACAAAAAAATAATACAGACAGACAGACATTTTCTAAAAACTATTAATTCGTAATCTAGACATTTCAAAACATGTAAATCCAGCAAAAAATGGACTTCGAAAATTTTCGCAAATCCAATGCTTTCTCTACATTACATATAGAAGAAAGTAAAAAAAAAAAAAAAAAAGAAAAAAAAAAAGAAAGAAAGAAAAAAGAAAAGAAATCTGATCGGGTAAAAACTCACATCGGGTCACCTCTGCCTTCGTCAGCGTAGACCCGTGTGCGAGCAGTGCTAACGGATTCATATGTACGCTCGCTGCGCGCGCGTATTCCTTCACCACCCTTCTGTCCCTCCTTAATTTTACACTTTCGAAAATATCCTCATTCGACTCGTAGGCACCCAAAACCTATATATACCAATTTTGAACGGTCTAAGTCAATTTCCAATTTTTTGCCCCCTTGAGGACATCTTAAAACATATAAATCAGGTGAAATCTCGAATAATTGCGATTAGCGCCTTCTATTGGATAAATTTAATGTAGGTTATTCGATAATATAAAAGTACTTCAAATTAACTTTCGAATGATGTATTAAAAATAATTTAATCATATTTAGAATTCGAAATATTGAAATTTTAAAATATTTCAGCGCCATCTGGCGGTAGAAATTTCTATAATCTATTGTTCAATTCCAAATCAACAAAGCTTTAAAATGATGTATTACTTATGAAATTATTTTAATTAGTAGCTGAGATACAAAAGAAAACCTAATCAGGAGACCTTAAAACGTGTAAATCTGGTGAAATCTCGAATTCCACTTTCGATAATATAAAAGTTCTTTGAAATATCTTTCGAATGATGTATTAAAAATAATTTAATCATATTCAGAATTCGAAATATTGAAATTTTAAAATATTACAGCGCCATCTGGCGGTAGAAAATTTTGTAATCTACTGTTCAATTCCAAATCAACAAAGCTTTCAAATAATGTATTACTTATAAAATTATTTTAATTAGTAGCTGAGATACAAAAGAAAAACCTAATCAGGAGACCTTAAAACGTGCAAATCACGTGAAATCTCGAATTCCATTACTTACGGTAGTCGGTTAATGGAAGGCGACAGAAATTTGTGGCGTCTACTCTCTAGAATTAATTCAAATAAATTTCAAAATGACATATTACTTTTGAAATTATGCTAATTAGAAGCTGAGATACAAAAATGATATAAACACTATTATGAAACGATTTATGTCTGACTTTTTCGTGGTTTTCTCCGAAACTTGCGTAATTCCGGGCGAAATACTGTTAAAAATCAATAATATGAAATGTGAAAGGAGTATCAGAATTCGAAACTCTGCAAAATATAAAAGAATAAAGGCGTTCTGGGTTTTCCGTTTTTTTTCTCCGAAACAACCGTTCTTTTTCTACGTTTTTGCCCCTTCCCTCCCCTTTCCGTCTCTTCTAATAATTTTACACTTGAAAATATCCGCAATCGATTTATCTTTTCTTAAAACCTAATAATACCAATTTCAAGCGCTGTAAATCTTTTTTTTTTTTCCCATTCGCCCCCCCCCCCCGCCTCCTCCCAACCCCTTCTTAATAATACTACACTTTCAAAAATATTCAGACTCGAATTATCGGGCGTTAAAACCAAATATTACGAAATTTCAACGGCATATCTCAATTTAAAATACTGCAAAACATAAAACAAAATTTAATCTAATTTTTTTGTTTATCCACATTAGTCCGGTCAAATTAGACCAAAAAATAACAGTGAAGATGCGTAAAGTTACAACAAGCTGATAATCAATAAAATTGTTCAAAATATAATTATAAATAAAATTTTGAAATTCTCCACCATTCCGGTGTATGGAAAAAAAATTACACAAGGTCAAAGTTTAAAAAAATGAGTTTTTGGCGATTTTCAGCAAAACGGTAAGTTTTATCATAAAAATACCTCAGACAAAAATTGTAGATCATAAAATAATCTACAAAAAATGTATCAATACTTTTTTTCCTACTAGCCACCGTTTCTGAGATATTACGATCCAAAAAGTTGTAAAAAGTTGTAATGGTCATAATATGCATGAGTACGCCACGTATATACATCTCTAGAGTTTTAATATATGTTAAACTATTTTTATATCGGTCATTGTAACTTACACTTAAAATATAAAATATAAATAAGTTATAACTATAAGAATATCAGGTAAAATGAAACCCAGTCGCTTCATTTATACACCAGTGTAACCTCGAGACAACATCTGTCCCCTGTTCAATTGTGTGCGTGGCTACTGCTTAGCCAAGGATTAAAGACTCACAACAAGTCTCGGTTCATTTCAATGTTGAAAGAAAAGTTTACTGCTGAAAATATATTGGTAAAACAAGCTAATAATGATGCTGATGTACTGATTATTGAAACAGCAATAGAGCAATTCAATGTGACAAACATAACTGTTGTTGGGGGTGAAGATGTAGACTTACTCGTATTAATCACTGCTCGAACTCCAACTGCAAAAACTATTTTCTTCTTAAAACCAGGAAAAGCTCAACATCAATCGGAAATACATTCTTCAAAAAGTTTATCTACTTTTGCAGAGTCAAAATCATGTACTATTTTTACACGCAATAACTGGCTGTGATACGACATCTGCATTTTACAGGATAGGTAAAACAACAGTTTTCAAAATGTTTGAAAAGCAAGATTTAGTTCAATGTGCTCAAGTTTTTAAAAACAGTAATTCCACTCAACAAGAAGTCATCACAAAACGGCGTTCGCTTTCTTCTTTCTATGTACGGGGCTCCTAAAAAAACTACCTGCTTAGATAAGTATTGATATGCATGTTTCATTAAAAATACTAAAAATAAAAAACAAGTTCAATTAGCTTGTCTTCCTCCAACCTCAGATGCTGCTCATCAACATCTTTTTCGGGTATATTATCAAGTTCAAGTGTGGCTTGGTCAAAGAACTCTGTTTTGTTCTCTGGCATGTACAAATTGTCAAGGCCGGTCGTGTTCTAATGTTGAATCACCAACAGTGGAGGATTCGTTTGATTCTAACGAGATGACATGCGATACGTCGCTATTAACGCAATTTACTTGCTCTCAAAATGAAGATGAAGAAGAGGAGGAAGAAGAAGAACAAGAACAAGAACCAGAAGAAGATCAAGAAGAATTTGAATCAGACGAATAAGCTTCATTACTTTTTTTTTTATCGACATCGCTTTTATTTATTACAATCTTTGCTAATTTCCGTTATTTTGCAATAGTTACAAATTAAACAGGATCATAATTGACTCGTGGAATAGGCCTACTGGGGAAACCACGTTAAAAAAAATCGCGCTAAGTACACTACCTCATAGGTGGCGTGGAAACGTGTGCATATTATGACGATTACAACTTTTTGGATCGTAATATCTCAAAAACGGTGGCTCGTAGGAAAAAAAAGTATTGATACATTTTTTGTAGATAATTTTATGATCTACAATTTTTGTCTGAGGTATTTTTATGATAAAACTTACCGTTTTGCTGAAAATCGCGAAAAACTCATTTTTTTTACCTTTGACCTTGAGTAAAATTTTTTCCATTCACCGGAATGGTGGGGAATTTCAAAATTTTATTTATAATTATATTTTGAACAATTTTTGATTATCAGCTTGTTGTAAATTTACATATCCCCGAATGTCTACATTGACCGGACTACATATTTTTATCAAAATTGAACAGTAGCTTAATAATATGCTATCTAGTCCGATTATTAATTCAAATGTAACGTGAATGAAAATTTGAAAAAGTTTGAAAATTGCAATTCCCCCCCCCCCACACTATAAAACACGTGACATCTTGATCGGTTACAAACATTTCCTTTTTCATGGCAGACGGTCGTCTGGCATTTGAAATGATGTTGCCATAAAAAATTCATACTTTAGTTAATTTTAAAAAATATAATTGTTGTACCGATAAGCCGCTTGCATACTTACAAGGAGACGACAAGGGTGTGGGGTCCTCAAATCGAACGGAGGTTCCGTGTGTAGTTAGCACTCAGTGAGTGTATTCATATACTCAAACCCTAGAGCGCACTACTTAGCCATCGCCGAGAAAAAAATTCCTGAAGTTTGAAATTTTTTTTTTTAATTTGTATTAAAATTTAATAAATCGTTATAAACAATTTCTTTTCAACTTTTATACATTGTTAAATCGCGAATTTAATGATTTCTAATTTTTTATATGGTATGCGTCAAAATTATCTGGACATCGAGAAATATTTATGAATGTGAACGAAGTTTGCTTTTTAGGAGAAATTCTCAAAACACCGTGCTCCTGTAAAAAAGCTGCATTTATTTGTTGTGCAAGTTGTCGACAAAATTTGTGTTTTTCTTGTTTTTATGTTAAATATCATCCAGGTTTGTGTATTCGTAAGGATGAATGATTGAAAGAATTGCTAATGCTATAAACGTATAATCATAAATATTCATTGTATTTAATAATATGTTATTTTATAAAAAATAAATGGTAATGTTTAAAAGAACTGTGGCTTTTGTATTTATTCTATCTACAGTTCTAAGTTCTAATCGTTAAAAAGTTAGAAATCATTAAATTCGCGATTTAACAATGTATAAATGTTGAAAAAAAAATTGTTTATAACGATTTATTAAATTTTAATACAAATAAAAAATTTTTTTTTTCAAATTTCAGGAATTTTTTTCTCGGCGATGGCTAAGTAGTGCGCTCTAGGGTTTGAGTATATAAATACACT
Organism: Salticus scenicus; assembly: GCA_963930645.1. Taxonomy (NCBI): domain Eukaryota; kingdom Metazoa; phylum Arthropoda; class Arachnida; order Araneae; family Salticidae; genus Salticus; species Salticus scenicus. The sequence continues at coordinate 133,259,625 of OZ005648.1, forward strand.
CACTGAGTGCTAATTACACGCGGAACCTCCGTTCGATTTGAGGACCCCACACACTTGCCGTCTCTTTGTTAGATTCAGAAAAAATTCCCCTTTCATTTGGTACCAAATCCGTAACGATCGGACAAATATTTCTAATTTATTTTCCACTTTTTCTGCTTTTAACTCCGTTAAAATATCTTTTTTTATGCAATGGCGGTGAATTCTCAGTCATTGAGATCCCTTTTAGATTAGACATGAGTGGACATTTTAATTAATATCTCCACAACTAATTAAAATTTTTAAATTCTGTTTTCAGGAGGACCTCGGAAAGGCTACAGAGCATCCGTATGTCAATTCTTGTACTTCTGCTTTCAATAGGGTCTGAACGTATAAAAGAACAGACAGACAAACCTTTCTATTTATTATTATAGATTTGCTTCAAACGCGGTTTATACATAATCCACATTAAAATCTCAAATAAGTTTGTTAATCAACTTGATTCACCACTTATTTCCAAAATGGCAGCCACTCTCGGATAAATGTATTTAGGAACCCATTTTCATGTAACTTGGTATGCTGAACATAGAAGCTATTAAGAGTTTAACGAAGCTTATTAAGAGGACCCAAGTGAAATATCTTTAATATATATATATATATATATATATATTCATTTATTCATGTTATTATTAAACTAAAATATTTTTTAATTGATTGACATAAACTAAAAAAAAAAAAAATCTGAGCACCAGAAGTGTTTTACAAACGTAAAAGGAAAAAAAAAAAAAAAGAACCAAAATATAAATATTAATCTAGAATAGTAAAAGAAATATCGATTTTTCTGAAACCAGTTATGCAACCCAATTATCGATGAGACAGTTAGACTTTTTTAAATCAACTAAACAGCGAAATTTTTGTGGCAACACTTCATTTCAATGTAGATGAAGACTGTATCCCAGAATTTTGTCGCGATTCACTGGGAATACGTTTCCCTCATAAGAAATCATATGCCTTTGAAGTGGCAATAAAAAATTGCAATTTTCAAACTTTTTCAAATTTTAACCGATTTGCACAGAAATTAATACTTGGCCAGGACGACACACGATAAAACTATAGTTCAATTTTCATAACAAACGGTCAATAAACAAAAAAGTAAAATTAATTTTGATATGGCGGTGATCACATGACCAATAGCGGATACAAGATTAATGTTTCTTTTTTTTTTTTTTTTTTTTCTTTTTGCCAGACTTCCAAATTCAGTCACGCCGCTGAAATTTCGTACTAAGATGGGATGAGGATTGGGAAATTTACAGCGAATACTTTCAAAAGTGTTGAATTATTAAGGTCACCGACTGGGGTAGGGGAAAGGGGCAAAAATGTAGAAATAGATTGGGCGTAGAAAATTGGTACTATAGTGTAGCCACGAGCTACGTTTCCAAAAACTTGCAGCGAGGACGAGTCCAAAAAGTTGGAGGGTGCAAATTGAGCAAGAGGTTGGGATTTGGAAAACATCCAGTAATTCGGCTCTTTGTGTTATCGCTTATTTTCTCTGAATCAGATGACCGTCATCCCTATTTTGACATTGGACTCGTCGAGTACGCAATTGCGCAGAGGCCTCCGTGATTTCAGGAAATGTGGTCAAGAATATTTGGTTTTGGCAGCCGAGGAATCGATTGCAGATATTTTCGAATATGTAAAATTATTGGGGGCAGATTGGGGAGGCAAACATTTTAAAATAGAGACATAGCCTTCAAAATTAGGTTTTGGGGTATGAGAAATTGATTGCAAATACTTTCAAAAGTGTAAAATTATTAGGAAGGTAGAAAAGCGGGGGAACGGAGACAAAAATGTACAGTTAGTGCGTTCAAAATTAGTATTATTACGTTAGGGGAAGGGGGCAAGGAATCGATTGCTGATATTTTCGAATGTGTAATATTATTAAGAGGCGGGAAAGAGGCATAACGATTTTTTAAATAGAAATAGAGCCTCCAAAATTGGTATAAGGTTTTTGGGGTAAGAGAAATTGATTGCAGATACTTTCGAAAGCAAAATTATTAGGGTGTAAAGCACGTGATGCCAGAAGCAGTGGGAACCCGGGCCGATGATTTCACCAATGAGAAAAGATTTTTTTTTGGTTGTTACTCGATTTTCTTTAGGTCTTTTTACTTAAAAAAATACAGTGATTGGTCAAGAGTGTCGAACTTAAACATGTGCGCAGGCCTACGTTGCAGAAACCAATGATAACCTTGAGCAAGTTCCCTCCTATCATTACTTCCGTGGAGGATCAAAATTGTGATGGCATGTCTCCGGACCACCTTTAGGGGTGTGTCCCAGACCGTCGTCAATTGCCCATCTGCGCAGCACTAGTGCGACGTTAAACCCAACCATCCAACCATCCATCCCCCTTATCATCATTATTATTTTTTTTTTTCTGACTTAAAAAAATAGTTATTAAATTAAAAATACTGACAGGATGTTACAGGTTCTGAAATGGGGAGAGGGCACTGTAAGCGCCACTGAGCGGGAATTCGATAAGGAGAGATTTTTTAGGGATCGCAAACCCGATGGTCACTGAAGGTGGCTAGTATGTAATATATATATATATACATATATATATATATATATATATATATATATATATATATATATTGGGATATCCCTTAGATTTCTTGCAAAATCGACTGCAATTGAAATAGCCGTGAAGAATATTTTTAAAAACTGAATAAAATGAAAAAAAAAAGAAAAAGAAAGAAAGAATAGAATGGAATAGAATAGAATTAATAAAGAGACGTCTGTGCCCGTGTAGAAAATATCCACGAAGAAACGCTGAGCATTTATTGTAATTGTTATAACCTAAGTAGAAAAATGTTTCATAGAAATCAAGAGAAATTTTATGTAATAATTTTCTATCAAAATGATAATTTAAAGGCTATTTTAGAAATGTTTTTAAAGAAAACTGCAATGGACTTGAACTCTGTCAACTAATTTGAGTACATAAAACTTTGCATAAAAGAGTAAAAGGTTGGTCGGCGTTGGGGCTGCTGTTTATAAGTTTATGCAAAAAATGCACGAAAAACACGTGGTTTTCTTCCTGACGTGGTGTAGGGAAACACCACGTCAGGAATCCAATGGAGTTCTTTATGGGCGGTTTTCTTATTTCGCAACAAATAATTTAATGCGTAGGAAAATATATGCTAGATAATATTTACCGTATCATAAAAAGTTCTTTAGTCCTGTTTATTTTCGTTTTTATTTTTTCTAATTTACATTATTTATTTTTAATATATATAAACATCAAACCGTCTCATTCAAATACATTAAAAATAAAAACTTCTTTAATTATGCGAGGGAAAAAAAAAAAAAAAAAAAACTCTTAGCTGGTTAAAATGCGTTTATCGTGAAAAAATTATCCACTTTCCCTCTTTTCTCGTCCCTTCTCATTTATATTGCTTTCCGTCCCATATTAAACAATTAAAAAACATTCCTTTAATTTTAAACTTAAAATTCCCTCTTGGTGTAGTAAATCTAATTCCCTGCAGAGATTGTAATTATGTCTATGTAGGAGAAACTGGTCGTACGGCTAGAATTAGACTGCAAGAACACAGACAATCGTTTAAAATTGTGATCAACGTTCTAGAAATGTTATTTATTCAATTGAAACCGATCATATCCCTGATGTTGAAAACGTACAAATTTTAAACTCTGGCTATAAAAATTATAACTCTAGTATTTTCCTTGAAGGTATCTGCATACGATCAATGATGTACGCGTTTTGGCAGTTCATTATTCCATCCTTCTATAGATTCTTTGAATATATATAAGTGAGTTTGCAGAGTTGTTGTTATAGTACTGATGATGAAACTCGGGTGAGTTTCGAAACGTTTACTTATATATTTTTTAAATGTTTTTACACATATAGTTTAATTAAACTTTTTTTTTTTTTTTTTTTTTTTTTTTTTTTGTCTCATAATTAAAAAAAAAAAGTTTTTATTTTTAATTATTTATTTTTAATTTTTATTTAATTTAATTTTTTTAATTTATTTTAGATTTTTAAAATATTGAACCCATTAAAAGTACCTTTAAACTCTAAATTTCATTAAAAAGCATAGAGTAAAAAGTAAATGAATAAGAATAATTAAAATATCTTGTTCCAATGGATTATGTTTATGATTTAATTACTTAACTCCGCTTAAAAAAAATTACTCGGATAAGTTTTTGAAAAAAAAAAAAAAAAAGGAATAATAATGAAAATCTTCGTTAAAAATGTAATTAATATTTCTCTATCTTTCTTTGATTTTTTTTTCCCCCATTAAGTTAAATAATAAATTATTTATTAACTCATAGGCTTAAAGAGAGGATTTATAACAATATTTTACGCATGATAATTAATTTCTGTATTGAAGAAAAAATATGTTTAATGTATTATATTTAATTATTCATTTACTACAAATTAAAAGAAATATAAATAATTAAGTTTTTAAAAAATGTATTAGGTTGAAATAGTTGTCTGAAAAATGTTTTTTTAGAATTTTATGAAATAAGTAAATAAAGCAATAATAAAGCAATATAAACTTTCCTTCGGAAACATAAAATGCTTTCTTCATTTCAAAGAGATATGAAATATTATACGGCTATAATCCTTCCAAAGAAATATGATAAGACGATGGACAGATAAAAATATTGCTGCTGGATAAACCAGGTGCTAGATTTCAATACTGACAGGTATTATGCGATTTGAATGAATAATTTATGAGACGAGAATTTCTTTTATTTGATGCTAAAGCATTTTTCTTTTTCTTTCTTTCTTTCTTTCTTTCTTTTCTTTTTTTTTTTTTTCATATATTTAAGATTATGAATGCTAAATTACACAAGAAATCTTGAAATAAAATTTCCATTTTTTGACAATCATTTTCAGAGTTAACTTATTAAAATGGATTATATAGTAAATATGCGAGAGTTAAAACAATGATTGACATTATACTACATTTACGTATTAAAAGACATATTTGTGTATAGTTTAAAAATAAATTTTAAATCCTCGAATTTATATTGTACAATAAAATGTGAACTGTTAGTATTATCGAAAAATCAAAACAATCTCGTCAACCGTCAATTTCAGTATATTTTATTTTTGAACGGAACAAACAATCAGTTCATGTAATATTTTTGCGTTAGAACTTATTTTTGTCCAACAGAAAAGTATGTTAAGCTACAGATCATTAGAAAGTACATACTATTACGAAGGTAATAGCATCAAAATTTAAAAAATCCGTTCATTCTACTAGAAGTTATAAAGTAACAAAACTTTCGTATTTGAAAATTGAAATTATGAAATTATCCTAAAATCATACTAGTCTATCACAATAACGAAAATAGTTTATAATAATAATAATAATAATAATAAAGTAATTAATAGTAGATAATCATAATTTAAAAGTAAGGAAGGTTCATAGAACTTCTTCAAAATACGAGGCTTTAAGTGCATTGCAAGGAAGAAACATTAGGTGGCATCAACCTAACACTTCTGAACGCTTGATACGGATCCTACTATCCATATGGGATTATTATGACATTCCTTGTTCTTTTTAAGCTATTGGCAACCACTGGATCCCATATTAATCATGGGTTACATCTACTTATTAGTTATTTCATTATTATTATTTATTTATTTATTTATTTATTTATTTATTTATTTTAGGTGAAAGGACAAGGAAGAGGGATAAATCATAGAGAAAATTTTTATACGGAAGAAATTTTTCGCCTGCAAGATGTGCTCCGCTTCAATACGCTCAAAATTTGACAATATTTGAATGAATAATATCCTAGTTTATGATTACGTCACCTGAGGCCTATTAAATAGCCAGGTAAATCTCCAGACTTAACACTCGTTTATATGTATATATATATCTTATGAGATTTTGTAGAGAAAAGACTGTATGACACAACAGCTGAAAATATTCTTGAGTTAGGCCGATGAATTCGAACAGCTTGTGAAGAAATAACCCTTGCTACATGATTTGAAACATTTGACAGACATAACAATTGGATTGTATTACTGAATAGCTGTTAATATATATATGAACATCTTATTTAGTAAATAATAAACAAATAAACAAAATAAAAGATTGAGTGTTTGTGACCCATGATTAACAAGTGTGTTCGAATAGTGCAGCGCCATGGGAAGAAAAAATTAACGTACTGCGTTCTTAAATAGTTGGATAAACGTTAACTAATGCTTCAACCTCTCAATGCACTGAAAGCTTCACAATTTGAGGAAGTGTAATGCACCTTCATTGCACTTTTAAAGTCACTAGCTTTATTATGGTGTCTTACTGGAGTACTTTTAAGAAATTTTCCCCAAATTCATTTTTTTTTTATTATAAAAATTTTGTTGCTTCTCTACTTTCGAGTGAATGGAAAATGAATGGATTTTTGAAACTTTGGTGTCGTTGTCTTCAAACTGTGACGCACTTCGTAAAAAATCTGAAAGCTGATATACGTTACTATAGGAAAATTTTGAGTTGTAATAAAATAGGATGGATTAAAAAAAGACAAAAAAGATTTCAGGAAATAAGAAAAGGAAAAAAAAGAAAAAACATAAAAATAAAGTGCGAGATTTCAAAAATTTAAAATCGTAGGTGTACTTTTATTATGTATTTGTAATTTATGTGACATTTGGTCATACGTATTTCCACTTTTAAATATCTCAGCGCTGCATTTGTAATTTGGATAAAGCAAAACATTTTTTAATAAAGTTTATTACAAAATAGTATTGTAATATAATAGTGATTTGCAGTGATCAAAGATAATAATTATTAATAATAACATAATGTGAATTTAATTTCTTTAATTTTTCTACTTTTTTAAGTTACTTTTTTAAAACCCCTAATTGTTGCGTTTACTTTTATTTTTATTTTTTTATTTTCTTTTGAGAGAATAAGTTTTAATCATGAAATCTATATGACTTACATATGTAACAGAATTTAAGCCTTTACAAAAGTATGGAAAATCATTGTGCAGCATGTGCGACTTCTTAATGATAAACTCCAATATCAGACTGTTTTCATCATTCTGTTTTAGTTTTAGAGGTTACAATTTTTTTTAATTCATTCTTCAGATGATAATTATGATTTATTCTTATTTTGCATTCTTTTAATTTTTATCACCCTATTAAACTCGTATTCTCTATATTTCTTTCTATTACATCAAGGTTTCATAGAAATTTTACATAAACAACAACTATGCTTCATATATATTTTATTTTAAATGTAAAAACTTAAATTTAGGCAATCTAATTCAATTCAGATTGAATGGGTATTTGCCGACTTAAAAAAAAAAAGAATATATATATCATCGTTATGAAAACTGGAATTGAAAATCTTTTATTTAAACAATATTATTGGTACAATGGGCATCGAAATAGCTGTAATATAACACAGTTACATCAGCAAAGCTATATAATTTTTTAGAAAATATTGAAAAGAAAAAAGAAATACTCAGGTTTTGAAACAGGTTGATCCAAAGAGTAATGTTTAATATTATTTGGAGCGAAAACTGATGTATATATTTAATAAAATTTGAAAAATATATGGGGCTGTTTTGATAATGAATAGCAAGATTAGAAGGCCACCTGTTCATGCAAAACTGTAGGTACCTGAGATTTCGAAATACTAAAATTGTTGTTTTTCGACGATTCGGATACAAAAAACTTGGCTTCATCGCATCGTATGTTTGATTCTTAATGAAAAAATACAGAAGTATTTCGAAAGTGATGCGAGTTTATTCCCTTATTGTTTTTTTTTTTTTTTTTACTTTAATTTTGTAGTTGTTCAATTATGCGGAAATGAACATATTATGGGAATGAAGTATTGAGTATCTAAAATGGGTAAAATAATTTATGATGGATAAAATTATTACTTATGAAGAAAACATGTAGTGATGAATTAATTATTAAGAGGACTCTCTACTTATCGCTCCCGAAAGCTAAGGCCAATGATATTCTATGGAGACTTTTTCCCCGTTATAACTCATTAATGAATGTATAATGTTAAATTCCGTTTTCACAATCAGAAAATTCACAACTAATTAACAATTCATCTTTTTCTAAAAAATGATTATTTTATTTTTAATATTTTATTTTGAGGTTCTAAAGTACAAATTTTCACAATGTAAAATTTTGAATTTTTAAACTTAAAAATGAAATCTTAAAAATTAAGAAAATCAATTTTTAGAAAGCGATAAATTGTTTAACAGTTGTGAATTTTCTGAATGTGAAAATGGAATTTAAAAATATACATTCATTAATGAGTTATAATGGGACAAAATTCCGCATAGAATAACATTGGCTGCGGCTTTCGCAGACGATAAGTAGAGAGTTCCCTTAAGGTTAAAATTTGTGATTGTCGTTAATTGAATTATTATTGATAGACATTATAATACTTTTGTCATATAAACACGTAATTATAAATATCGATTCATATCGAAATAATAATAGTAATAATAATAATATCAATAATAAACAGCCACGAAATTATGGAACGGCGTATTTAGTAATATATGAATTCAATCATTAACTTTATGCATGATTCTTTTTAAATTTTCTTTAAAAATGGGAACAAAATTTAGAAACAATAGACATTAAATTAAATAAGGCATCAGAAGTACGCTTTTATTTAAAAATGTACTAAAAAGCCCAATTCAGCGAATGTGGATAATATACATGTATGTAAAACTTTAGTTCGGTCGAACGATAGGAAGCGGGTTAGAATTCGAAAGAAAATTTTGAACAGGAGTTGGAAACCTACCTTCCCCCCCCCCTCAGATCTCTCCCCCCCCCCTCCTAAGTCCGTTACTGCTTGAGTCCGTTACTGCTGTAGTTGAAATTATAGAGGTAAGGAAAATTTGAGCTCAATTAGATGACAGAAATTGAGTTAATATCGGAAAACAAATTTTGAGCCAGAGTTGGGGTACACACTATTAAAAATGGTTTCTTAAAAATAAGCTAAATTGTCTCAAAATAGCTCTGAAACAATATATACTTAAATTTGAAAACCCATGTACTCATTTTTGAGTATATCCACATGTCAAATATAGGGATATTGGGATTCTTATTGGTCAACCCCATTTTTGAGCATGTCAATATACTCAAAAATGAGTACATGGGTTTTCAAATTCAAGTATATATTGTTCCGGAGCTATTTTGAGACAATTTAGCTCATTTTTAAGAAACTACTTTTAACAGTGCAGGGTCCCCAACCGTTCCACCCCCAAGTCTGTATGTATTACTAAAGTATGTATTGCTGTCGGAGTTATACATGTATGTAAAGCTTTATCTCAATCGGATGATAGAAAGTGAATGGAAATTTTACTATTGCAGCCACCTAGATAAACAAAATACTAAGTTAAATAAAAGCGTGGGAGAAAGGAAACAATCACAAAAAGCTAACGAAAAAACAACATATAACATACAGAAATAAACTACTTATAAAACTAACAACGTTCAAAGAATGAAAAAAATTATTTTTATGCAAAACATGGCTTGAAGAAGACATAACGTTAATTTTAGATTATGCGTCGACATGATTATATCAATATAGATGAAAAAAAAAAAAAAAAAAAATGCTAATTACTTTTCATTCTGCAGTTAAGTACAGATAATCTTTTAAAAATATCTCCGGAACTAAAAATATATTCATGGAAATGTGCTCACATCAAGAATGCTTGAAAGCTTTCAAAATATTTAAATCTGCTTTAATTAGTTGAAGTATATAAAATACGTAAATTAGGTGTAATTAAGTTGCCTATGTAGCAATAAATTACTTAACATTCTGAACATTCTGAATAAAATAAGTATTTAAAACGTGTCTTAAAGAATGATTTTTTTTTTTTTTTTTAAGATTTTAATTAATTTTCTTTCCTGTCTTATGTTATTTTGAAAAAAAAAAAATAATCTTATTAAAGAAAGAATTTGAGATAATCTGATTATAGAAAGGTTTTATTGAAAGAAAAAAAATGTACACGGAACTTTGTAGCTTTTAATAAAAAGGAAAAAAAAATATCCTTTATATAAAGAATGAATAATTTAAATACTCTCCTTAATTAATACGATTTATTTTAAAAGAACTATGTGTAAAGGAAATAAATCTACGAAATAGTAAGAAGCATATATGCTAATGATTTGTTTGAAAATACTTTATTATATTTATAGGTCATAAACAAACTACCAAAAAAAAGTAATTAAATTAAGCCAAAATTAAAATTCAATATTGCAAATGAAAAAATAAATAAATAAAAGATAAAATGAAGCTTTCATTGAGAATAATAATGTGCAACAGACTTTAATTGTTTTTTTCGCATAAAATGAGAATGATGTAAAAGGAATTCGATACATTTTAGAAGCATTAATCTTTACATACTTAAATAATTTAAAAATAAAAATAAGATCCATGCTTAAAATTTACAAATTTTTAAATTACAATATAATAGCAATAGTTTTTATTAAAAGATTTCATTTTATTGATTGTTTAATTTTTTTGTTCTAATAATAGAACTTGTGAAACCAATAAAATTCTTTTATCTAATAAACATAAAATCGCTCATGGACTACAATCGTGAAGAAATTATGTAAAAGGAGATGACATGTCCGGAGAAACACGAAGTAAAAATTGTAACCACAGACGCCATTAAAGAACACAGTTATAGAAAAAATCCAGCATTAATGTTGTGAAATTATGTATTATGGATCATTCGAAACGAAGTCACACTGTAAAAATTTTTTTGTAAAATTACAACGAATATCCTTAATCTTGTGATGTGATAAAATCAAGCACTTGAGTTGTAAAAAAAATTCAAGCAGAACGTGCTGTTTTCTTACATTCTCTATGACATCAAACAATCATGCGATACAGATATGCGAATGAGCTTCAAACACAAACTAAAACCTTTAAATATTTATTACGACTTCCGCTATGATAAACGGTAAACGAAAAAAATGGAGGATCGATGCTGTGATTAGAATTCACATTAGGCCCAACGACAAACAAGTAAGTTATAATTGTTTAAATTTTGATTTTATTTCTTCTCTTTTTTAATTCTCTCAATATAAGTTTCATAAGTGTCTACATTTTATTAATGAAATCTAATCTTAATTAAAAGCTCGCTCTCCTGAAACTCCATTTTGAATTATAAGTAGTAAAAGTTACAACACAGCAATTATTTCCTCCAGAAATAAAACTATTAAATAACAACTTTCCCAAACTAATTTATTTTGAAAATGATTTAAATTATTACTGCTTACTGGGAAAAAATAAATAAATAAATAAAATAAAAATAAATAAATGATGTATTAGTTTTTAATTCTGAAAAATATTATGGCATTCAAAATAAGAACATTATTTGATAAATACTTAATATTCAAGTTTCCTTTATTTTAAGCATCATGATTACATTTTTATATTTTAAATTTTGTAGGTTTTTTTAGATTGGATGTAGTTTATTACGCAGAATGTATCGATAATTTTTTTTTTTTTTTACTTGTTCGTTTTGTAAAATTAATATGTTTGTTAAAATTGTACAGATATATGTATTCTGCAAAATATAGTTAATAAAGCATTGAAAACTGTCATTTTAATTTTCATATGTTCTAAAAAATATGAAAGTAGTTATAATTATTTGAAGTACTTATTAAATAATTCTTAAATAATTCTTAAATAATAATAGCTAAAAAAATACTTTATTGATTCCTTTGAAACATCAGGGGTGTAAAGAGTATGTTATACCCCACATATTTTTGAGAAGGTTTGTTCTAAAGGCAAAAAAAGGAACCAGTTGCAAATTAAAATAAAAAATGTCTAGTGTCACTCTGTGGAAAAAAATTCTTGAAATAAATTTTACCGATAGCATGTCAATATATGGCTCCTTTAGATTATCTGTATTTACTTGCATTTGAATTGTACTATATCCATTTATAGGTTTCTTTAAAAAATTTCAAAATATTTTCCCTGTTTTATTATTATTATTATTATAACGTACAGGGTATTTAACTCTCCCAGTATAGTGTCCATTTTTAGAAAACTTGATCTATTAAATATCTGATATGAGCGTTTTTACAAAATTTTTTTATTGTGCATGCACGAACAAGTATTAATAAAAATTAATTTCTATAAATTATTAGCCAAATATATTGAGCTAATAATGTAAAAATTCAAAGGAAATATCGTGAAAAATTCGTCTATTTGCATTTATTTCCAATCAATCCAAATTTTTTTTTTTTTTTTTTTTTTTTTTTTTAAAGGATCTACATTTGCAGTTTAAAATTATTTAGTAAAAATGTTCATAATTGCATCAAATATCGCATATTGTTATATTCTGATGAAACATGTCCTGTTTTCTAAAAACGGTATAGCATTGATTTGAATGCCTAGAGCACATTCCGATTTACCCTGAGTGCCCTCCTCTATCTCCCTTACCACCTTACCACACAATATTTACATAAGTCGGCGGGTGAAACTTCCTCTTATCACTCTCCAGCTTTAAAATAGTCCACACAATGGCACCTATATCATTATAGGAACTCTAGTCCACACACTTTACACAAAACAGGGACATAAAATTCACTTGAGGGGGGTATTTGATTTAAGGCCTTCCAAGTTTTGTTAATATATATATTACCGTTAAAGCTCGAAATCCGTTAATGTGCAGATTAACTAGCTAATCTGCAGATTAACTAAAATGACCCTTTAAAGTGCGGAATCAAGAGTTTTCCGCATTTTAACTAGGTAATCTGCACATTAGCGGCTTCTGTGTCGTTAAAGTTCAAATGTTTGTTTCGAGCCTTAGTTTTTTTACATTCACTATGGCGTCAAACAGTCATGTGATACAGATACGCGAATGACCTTCAAACACAAACTAAAACTTTATCCTTTCCGCTCCGCTTCCGCTATGATAACTGGTAAATGCAAAACGTGGAGCATCGAAGACATGATTATTATAGGTTTCTTATTATGACCAACACGAAACTTAAAGTAACGAGTAAGTTATAATTGTTTTAATTTTGATTTTATTTCTTCTCTTTTTTAATTCTGTCAATATAAGTTTGATAAAGGGTCTGCACTGCATTTTATTATTGAAATCTAATCTTAATTAAAAGCTGTTTCTCGTTTAACTTCTTTTGAATTATGAATATTAAAATTTACAACACACTAATTATTTCTTTCCGAAATAAAACTATTAAAACACAACTTTTTAAAACTAATTTATTTAAAAATCGATTTAAATTACTATTACTGAAAAAAAAAAAAAAAGTATTAATTTTTAACTCTGAAAAATATGGCATTCAATATTATGGCTTTCTTTATTAAATACTTAATATAAAAATTTTATGCATTTTTTAGCATTTCCTTACATTTTTTTTTTTTTGTTGTTGTTGTTGTTTCTTTCAATTTCAAGTTTCCTTTATATATTTTATATATCATGATTATATTTTTATTTTGTTCGCTTTTTCAGATAATTTCGTTGTAGTTTATCACATAAAATGTGTTAACAAAGTTTTTTTTTTTTTTTTTTTTTTTTTTTTTTTTTAATTGTAAAATTAATATATTTGCTAAACTTGTACAGATATATGTATGCTGCAAAATATAGTTTAATAAAGCATTGGAAAACAGTCATTTTAATTTTCATGCGTTCTAAAAATTATTAAAGAAGTTTTAAGTATTTGAAGTACTTCTTAAATAATGCTTCTGAATTGTCTAATTTAATATTTCTTTAGCGAATTAAAAATTGGTGCATAACTTTTTTTTAAAAAATAGTAATAGCAATATAAGTTGTTAATAAAACTTTTTTTTAATGGTTAAATATTTTTATTTTGAAAAGAAATCATTACTGTATTACAATTCTAACATTCATTTATAAAATAGAATTTATTAAAAGCTATTAAAGTTATTATATTTCATATTAAAAATGCATAACATCTTCAAACTTATATTGACAGAACAAAAAAGATGAAAAAAAAAAAATTAAAACAAATATAACTTTAAAAGACATAAAAATTAAAACACATACATATTATAATAAGTAAAGAAAGAAAGAAAAGGAAAGAAAACTATTTTTATTTTCCCCGAATGAAAAAAACAAATACAACACAGCGTGCTGTAAAATTACACCACCAGAGATCTTCTTTTAACTTTAACGAGTGCCTAGTAGGTAATGTGTGGATTATCTAGGTAATTTGAGAAATGAAACAATTTTCCTCACTTTAACGGATCGCCCTAGTTATGTGCAGATTGTAGGAGATTGGTGTGTGTTAATTGATATATGATAACCTTCAGTTATTTTTCATATTTTTTAATCGACGACACAGTACAAAACAACACACACTACACATATTTGACGTAAAAGATAGAAGGGGACAAAGCCCGCAGTTATAATGTGGGGATAAACCCGCTTATACATACTTTTGGGGATAAAACCCGCTGTTACAAAATGGGGATATACCCGCTAGGCATTCCGGCTTCTATTGCCGCCGAAAGCCAAACAACTGAATTCTTGATATGGTCACATGACCACGAAAGCCCGCGGTGCTCGTTCGACATGCGCAGATGTCCGAACATGCCGCCCCGCGTTGCAATGTGCGCACCACATTCAAAGTTCGGGTTAGAGATAAAGCAATATAATAACAAATGTTACACAATGCAATATAATAATAAACGAAAATTGAAATACAAAAAATTACGCACAAGAATATTATAAAGGCACATAATACAGTAATACTAAATGTAATATAATATAATAAGGTACACACAAGAAATTTTTTTTTTTTTTTTTTTTTAATCATTAATTGGCAAAATAGCTAATTTTGAAATAGCTCTTTTCAGTATTCCATTTTTTGTTCGAATATCTACTACTCTAACAATATTATCCCTTCCAATATAGGTTTTAGTAATGCGGCCTAGTAACCATTTTAGAGGGGGCAAATTATCCTCTTTTATGACGACCATATCGCCTACCTTTACGTTTTGTTTTTCAAAGTACCACTTAGTCCTTTGCTGTAGATTATTTAGGTAATTGTTAGACCAAAATTTCCAAAATGTTTGAGTTAATTTACAAGTTTGTTGCCACAAATTTAATTTATTGGTTTGAATGTTGGTCAGTGAGGGTTCGGGGATGGCCGTTAACGATCGACCGATAAGAAAATGACCAGAGGTCAAAATTTCCAAATCCTCTATGTCGGCCAAAAGAGGTGTTAATGGACAAGAATTCAACATGGATTCAATTTGAATCATGATGGTTTGAAAGGCTTCATACGTCAGTTTAGCATCACCTATAATACGCTTGTAATAATACTTAAAAGATTTAATCCCGGCTTCCCATAAGCCACCAAAATTTGGTGCCCTGGGAGGAATAAATTTCCATTCTATTTTCTCATTTGAGGAGAAATTTGCCAAATTTTCATCTTGTTGGGTAACTAATTTAAAAAATTCCTTTAAGTCTTTATTAGCCCGAACAAGATTACTCCCATTGTCCGAAAAGATTTTAGCACACTTACCTCGTCTGCCGATAAAACGTTTCAAGGCAGCAATTAGTGACTCTGAAGTTAAGTCAGAGACGATTTCTAGGTGTATTGCCTTAGTCGTAAGGCAAACGAAAAGAGCAACATAAATTTTAATGGGGGCCCCTTTTCTTTGATGCTTATTTTTTATAAAAAAGGGGCCACAAAGATCTATGCCTGTACTGTTGAATGTGAAGACAGGATTTATCCTCTCTTTAGGCAGATCACCCATTTTTTGAGAGCATAACTTAGGGTTAGCTCTAAAACATTTGACACAATTATGGATAATTTTACGACATGCATTTCGACCATTTAAGGGCCAATATTATTGCCTAATGTTATAAAGTAATGTCTGAGGACCTGAATGGTGAAATTTCTCATGAAAATATTTAATAACTATCTCACTGAACTTACCCTTTGGCAATATTATAGGATGTTTTTCCTTATAATTCAAATCTGAATTATGTAACCTACCTCCAATTCTTAATAAACCATCTGAGTCTATAATCGGTGCCAGGGGGCGAAGCCTGCTGCTAGGAGAAATACAGTTATTAAATTTTATACCTGTTATCTCATTCCCAAATTCTCCCTCCTGTATTTTCTTTAGTATAAAATTTAGTGCAGCCCTCTTTTCTTCTGGACCTAGGTATCCAGTTTTTCTTTCCCCTGGATGTCTTATATTGTTGATAAACCTGAAAATAAACGCTAAAACATGCACAAGTTTAGTAAAACTGTTACTAATGGTTAAAATGTCCTCAACAAAATTGAAAGGTTGGGCAGTTACATAAAGGGAAAAATTAAGTTCAGGGTCATTAAGACCTTTTTTAGCTTCAGAAAAATAGTCACTTTCTGTCACACTTATAAGGTCCTCGTCTGAGGGTTGAAAGTCCGGATCAGTCAAGAAAGGTGGGCCGTGCCACCACATGGAACTGTTTAAAAGTGAATCTGCACTAGTACCTCGGGTTAACAAATCTGCAGGATTGTTCTTTCCGGAGCAATGGTGCCAGGAATTCGGATTACTTAAAGTTTGTATTTCTGTTACACGATTTGCCACAAATTGTTTCCAACGTTTGGCCGAGCCCTTTATCCAGTACAATGTTATCTTGGAGTCGGACCAGTAGTAAACTGTAGACACTGTTTTTTGATCGATGATAGGTTTTATCTTGTGGGTCAGTCTTGCACTTAATAGGGCACCAAGCAACTCTAATCTAGGTGAGGAAATTTCTTTTAAGGGAGCAACACGACTCTTAGATGTTATGAGGTTAACTTCTATATTATTTTCTGTCTGTATACGCAGATAAATAGCAGTGCCATACGCTGCCTTACTGGCATCGGAAAATGCGTGTATTTCCACTGCAAGTACTTGGTTCGAGCAACTTAGGATTTTTCTAGGAATTTTTACTTCAGACAATCTAGGTAGCTCTTCACACCATTTTTCCCATTTTTCTTGGACATCGGCTGGCAACTCTCCGTCCCAGGGTATTTTCTTCATCCATAATTCTTGAAACAGGCACTTGACTCTAATGGTGAAAGGCGTGAGCAGACCCAGAGGGTCAAATATCTTCCCAACTGCTTGCAAAAGGAGACGTTTTGAACTTTTCTTAGAGGACAAAAATTCTAATAAACTCTTTACTTCTAAAGTTAGACAATCCTCTTCTGTCTTCCAGGCCATGCCTAAGACCTTTGCTAGATTACTTCCTAAGCTGATTGTAGAGTGCTCTAATTGCGTATTTAAGCCTTTTTTATGCCAGAATTTCATTAACGCATCATCGTTTGTAATCCATTTTCTTAAACTCATTCCTGCCTGAGACATAATTTCTTTAGCCTCAAGAGAAATTTCAAGAGCCTTTTCCACAGTATCTTCGCCAGAGATGAAGTCGTCAACATAAATATAATTGTCGAGAAGATGGACAGTTTTGGATATCGATCACTAAATTGAGATATATGGTTTTTAATAGTAGCTGACAAGAGAAATGGGGATGCATTAACACCAAAAAGAACACGTTTAAATCTTAATGATTTCAAATTTTCAAGAGATCTAAAATCCTTTTCAAACCATAAAAACCGCACAACATCACGATCCTTCTCCGCAAGGGATATCTGTAAAAATGCTTTCTCGATATCTGCAGAGAAGGCTATTTCGTTAAGTCGGAAATGAATTAAAATATCGAAGAGAAGTGGGTTTAAATTGTTACCAGGCCACAAGCAGTCATTTAAAGAAAATTGATTGGTATCATGGGAGCTTGCATCAAAAACTATGCGAACTTTCGTAGTAAGCTTGTCTTCCTTACAGACAGCATGATGGGGTAAGTAATAAATTCCCTTATCTAATATTGGCTCACTACTTTCAACTTGCTCAATAATACCTTCATTTAAATATTCATTTACATATAATTTTTGAATAATTTTGAAAGAGTTCAGGATCCCGATAAAATTTCCTTTGTAAAAATTCTAGTCGTTTTTTCGCTACAGTAAAGTTATTGTGCAGCTGTTTCGGATCAGTTTTCCAAGGCAACTGCACTTCATACCTATCGTTTACAAACCTGGCAGTTTTGTCAAAAATTTGTTGGGCTTTATCTTTCTCTACTGGCTTTAAATCATCGGGCTGAATTCCAATGGATTCCAATTGCCAGAATCGGCTTAAGTTGTTATTGATTTCATCAAACTTTGTTATAAAATAACATTGATTCTCATTACTATTTAATGGAACCGTTTCTTCTAAAACCCCAGTAGGAATCCAGCCAAAAACAGAATCTTGTAAAAATAATTTATCACTAATTTGTACTGAATTAGGTTTTAAAATTCTATAAAACAGTTCACTACCTATGATGCCGTGTATTTTTCCAGGTTGGAAAAACATGGGATCAGCAAACTCTACTGAATTTGGTAAATTAATTTTTGATATATCCAATTTATTTGTTGGGATATAATCTGTGATTTTGGGAACAATTAAAAAGTCTATGTTTTCCCTAAAACTCTCATCTACGTTGGAAATAATACTACTAATTTTTCTCTTAACGTTGTAAGAAGAATTATTTATTCCAGTAATAGGCGTGTTTATAACCTTTGATTTCAATCCCAATATATTCGCGCAATCGGCAATTAATATATTCGCATTACAAGCAGAGTCTAAAAGAAAACGCATCTTCACTCTCTTTTCATATTTATCTTTAACAAAAACAAAACACGTACTCAGTAATACAGATTTTTTCTCTCTTTCCCAATTGGAAAATAGACGAAGAGGTTCATTTCCGGACACCTGTGTTAGGTGGGTATCAACCGCATCTGAGCGGGCGGTAGAATTATTCTCACTGTTTTGGTCTTGATCACTACTATTTTCTTTTTGTTTATGCAATAAAGAATGATGATTCATTCCACATCTGCTACATTTAAACTTCGATAAACAAGAGGATGATAAATGAAATTTATTAAAGCAGTTGATGCAAAGTTTGTTACGTTTTACGAAATCGAATCTTTCAGATATATTCATTTTTAGAAACTCGGGACATTTGTTTAAATTATGCAAATTTTTACACAGAATACAATTTTTTACCTTTGAATTACATGCAGAATTAAGCATAAAGGTTTTCGTTTTGGGATGAAAACTGTTCTTATTTACGATTTTTTCCGCGGAATTTCTAGATACGCTCTCTAGAGTGGCACTTCGACTTTCCAAAAATGACATTAATTCCTCAAATTTTGGATATTCTGTTTTTTTGACTGAATATTCAAACAATTTCCTTGTTTCTTTGTCTACCTTTAATAATATAATATTAATGAGCATTGCATCCGATAAATTATTTCTCTTATAATCTAAAACATTTAGTGCTCTCATATTTTTATTTATACAATCAATAAGGGATCTCAGTTCGTTAAAGGATTCCCGATGGATTTTTTCATAATGCATTATTGCTGATAGATGAGTGTCAATTAAAATTCGGTGGTTTTCGAATCTTTCAAGAAGCTCATTAAATAGTGAGATAAATGTATCATCAGGACTTTCTAGTTTTTTCGCATCACCAGTTAAGGATGCACGAAGATAAAACAGTTTCTGAGCATCATTTAATTTAGTATTATTGGAAATTAAGTTATTAAATTGTAATTTAAATAGGGAAAAATCTTCAATTTTACCATTAAAAATAGGTAAAGGGATGTCCGGCAGCCGGACATTAACTTCATCAGAACTTTTAAATTCTAAACTTTCATTTTTACTAGAATTGTTCTCAGAAAGTTTAACAGATTTAAGAAGTAAATTGAGTCTTACCTCAATTCTTTCAAGGCGATCTTCAAGTTCATCTATTTCATTTTCGATTGCAGGTAAGTCCTTTATGTCCGGAATATCATAATATTGGATCCGGATATCACTCAGTTTGCCTTGCAACTCAGATAACTTTCTAAGTTTTATTTCAAGTTCAGTTATGGAACAAGAAATATTTTCAGAGTTCAAATCAACGAAGGATTCAATTTTTGTTATGGCACCTTTTATGGCGCTTTTCATTCGTTTTAGCTTTTCCATATTCATTTATTTGCTGGACAGCTGCGACAATGACGGACCACTAATGTAGGAGATTGGTGTGTGTTAATTGATATATGATAACCTTCAGTTATTTTTCATATTTTTTAATCGACGACACAGTACAAAACAACACTCACTACACATATTTGACGTAAAAGATAGAAGGGGACAAAGCCCGCAGTTATAATGTGGGGATAAACCCGCTTATACATACTTTTGGGGATAAAACCCGCTGTTACAAAATGGGGATATACCCGCTAGGCATTCCGGCTTCTATTGCCGCCGAAAGCCAAACAACAACTGAATTCTTGATATGGTCACATGACCACGAAAGCCCGCGGTGCTCGTTCGACATGCGCAGATGTCCGAACACAGATTACCTAGCTAATCTGCAGATTAAATGATTTCTGCACTTTAGCGGTAAAATATATATATTTAAAACTCAAGAAAAAAAAAAAAAATTACTAATACTGCAATTTGACTACTGGATTTAGTGTTTTCGATTTGGTATTTTGGTGTCCAATTCCTTCTTTCTTTGGTTGTACAGTGCAAAAGTTGCAATTTTCTGTTGCTTTTGTTCCTTATTTGTTGTTGTGTCACTGGTAGTACCTTGGAGGTGGAAACTTATTCATATTACTTACCCTGTGTGCCCCGGGAGTCTATTTGTGATACTTAATTTGATATATAATTTTAATGTGAAAAAGATTTGAAATCAATGTGTCCAGCAGATTTGCTTTTTTATTGAGATATATTGGGTTGGTAGGATTGGATTTACATCTTGGGAAACTGGCGACGGTCTGGGACTCACCCCTAGAGGTGGTCCGGAGACATACCATCACATTTTGATTCTCCACGGAAGGAATGGCTCACCCGCTTCGGAAAATCCATCAAGTATTTCTGTAGGTATTCGCCAAAACATCAAAATTTGAAAACGTGCAAATACTTTTGTCCATACAGTGTATATTAGTAAATGTTTGGCTTTGCGAAATTAATTTGACAAAAATGAAAAAAGATATATGCGCAGACGTTCACTAATTTCTACCGCTTTATATTTATGGACATTTAGAAAACATTAACCTTAAAAGTTGGACAGAATTTGATATAACTTAATCTGGAGTAATATATGTGATATTTAACAAGAATAAAGAATATTATTATGCGAGAAATTTAAAGCATTAATAAGCCCAATAATCAGTATTAAGTTCATGTTACTCATATCAATTCATGAATATATTATTTAGTGATAAAGACTAAGTGACTGTGGTCTTAAAACTAACTTTGTAAATACCACCTAAACATCGGCTACCTTGTTTTGTTTGGCACGTATTTCTTTTAATGTTTTCACAAATTCATTATTAGTACGTACGAAAGGACTATTGCTTCCAGTCAAATTTTCACTTCGCCAGCATTTGCAGTGTTTTATCCCAAATATCCCAGGTATATCGCTATTCAAAACTACATTGTTTAGCCGATTGCTACTAAAATTGGTGCACTTATTAATCAGGACAAATTCTAGATAATCCCATTTTTTTCAGTTCGATCGGATAATTGGTTCAAAATATATCAAATAAAATTCCATTTTAACTTTATAATTATTAAAAAAAAAAAAGTGTAAAACTTATTTGCACGTGAATAATATAGTTTTTTTCATGTCAAAAAAAAGGAACATGTAATTTTTTTTTTTTTTTTTTTAATTTAAATTGAGGGGGTAAGATAATTATTATATGTAATTATAAACAGACTTACCTATTTAAAAGTTCACTATTAACTTTTGGGTTGACAAGTAGTTAATAATTAAGTTAAAAGTCTCTTATTTCTAAGGAAAAAATTCCAACCGTTTAAAGATTAGATTTAAACACACACACTGACACACAGTAAAACATTCGAATTAGCCATTTTCCTAACATGTTCCGTGAATATTACTTCTGGCATCGTTTTTATTAACCGAAACTTTTTCTAGATAATCGGATTCAAAATCATGGAATAAACTATTTTTCACATGTTCTTACTCTCAAATGAATAAAAATAAATAAGTAAATTCGAATTTAATTCATTTGGTTTATTTTTTGGTGGGTGAATTTAATGTAGATTTTAATTCAGAAAGCTGGGAGAATTCATCGAAGAATTAAAAATAATGTAACTTGATTTACGAATTAACCCAAAACATAATACGAGAAGCCGTACGACAACAGCTGCAATCTTTTCTTCCAGTAAAGGTATGCGAACGGGGTTTTTACGAGTATGTATAGTTATCACGTGTCTATGGAAGAACAAAGAATATTTTTTTATAATACACAAAATAGTCCTGTCGTACAAAATTAAATTCTATCTCTAAATGATTTTTCTTTTCTTTCTTTCTTTTCCTTTTTTTTTTTTTTTTTTTTTTTTTTTTTTTTTTTTTAATTGGCCTTGTTGATTTCTGATTTTATTATTAATTCCTTTTTCTTTATTAGATTTTTTTTTTTTTTTTAATCTTATTATTAGGACTGAGAACTATTAGTCTCAATCTACGGATTTTTACGATACCTGTTTTACGATAGTTGGACATTTATCGAAATCGAAAATTTATCGAAAATATGACTGAATAATTTGAAAGCGATGTTATAATTTGAAAAGTAAAAAACTAATAGTCCTCTGTACTGAAGTAAATTCTGCTTTTGCCAGAATTTCTTTCTTTTTCTTTCTTTTTTTTTTTTTTTTTTAATAATTTTGAATTAGGAAATAAAAAGCACGTGTGCAAAATGAAACAAAAATTAAAGCAAGATAATTAAGTTTGAGTTGATATTTTTTTAATTATTATATTTAAAAAATAAATAAATAAGTACAACTATTAGGTGTGCCGAAGAATGCTGTTGCTTTTTAAATTTAAAGAAACTGTCCACGGAAAGATTCCTGGACAACATTTAAATGAGCTTTAAGAAGGTATTTGGTAAAATATAAGTATTTTTAAACTAAAATTTTTGGTGTCATTTTACTAATTCAAAACAACACGAATTTTGGGTACATCTAACAGTAACACTTAGTCTCATTTTAAAAATAAGATTACTTTATTTATTTTTTATTATTTATTTATTTTTTACTGCTTTGAATTTTTCATAATTGTTAATTTACACTAGTGTTCCACTAAATGTTTTTGAATGAAATATTTATAAAAAATCATACAAAAAAAAAAAAAAAAAAAAAAAAAAAAAAAAAAATCCCAGCAATTTTATTTTCTTAGACAATAAAATAAAAAAAAAAAAAAAAAAAAAAAAAAAAATCCCAGCAATTTTATTTTCTTAGACAATAAAATATTGAGAACGCCTTGAAAGTATTTTCTTATAACGTGCGTTTCTAAAATACTTGAAAGCTTTCAAAATAATTAAATCATCGACATAGAATTGAAGCATGTAATATGCAATTAAAGTGCAAATAAATTATCTAGCGTAAATATACATATATATATATATATTTTTTTTTTTTACTTGCTGAAGAATGTTTTAAATAATTACATCTAAAATGCTGTTAAGTCTTTTTTTTTTTTTAACCTGATAAAGTGAAACTAGTTAATGTTCATACAGCACTAAATAAAGGATTTGAAATAATCTCATTAAGGAGAAAAGTTTCTAGTACCCATAAAATATCTTTTGTATTACTTTAGTTTTACAATGAAAATACTTTGGAATAACGCAATTTTAAAAAAGACTGATTAAATTACATTGCTTGATTAAAGAAAGTTATTACTTTGAAATCCGAAGAACAAAAATTGTTTCAACGATTACAAATAAAACCTTCCAGGTAAACATAAATTCTACTTAAATGCAAAGCAGGAATATTTAATTCAGTTATTGATTTGTTGATGAACAAATATGTTTCAAAAACTGTATGAATTATATGATGTTATTATTAAACTATAGTAAAAGGCAAAATATTACTAGTATAAATCTGTACTGATAAGTATAAAGGATTTAAGTCCAAAAATGTCGATTTTGAGTTAAGTACATAGTCAGACTCAGAAAAAAAATTCTCTATCGATTGGTATAAAGGATTTAATTCTATGTCATTTAGTCTTTGAGAAAATCCTTTGGTAAAAAAAGGACCAATTTAGAAATTTACCATTCATGTATGGTATAAAATATTTAATTCAATTTTTCCCGTTATTAAATGAAGGTTGACAACCACTGAATGGTATAAAGGGTAAAAATCAACGAAATACCTTTTCCCTAATCCATTCTTCTGATTTGTTTTTAGCTAGTTAAACTTTATTTTTCGTCTCCTAAAAAATCAAGAATATGGACTTAAATCCTTTATACTTATCACTACAGAAATAATGAACGCACTCTCTCGCGCACACACACACATAGAGAGAAAGGGTTTCAAAATTATGTTACCTTTGAAATGGCTGTTCTGATATGTTTCTGATCGTGACGTGTGTATTTTAATGAGAGTTCTCATAAACGCACAATTAATTACATTCTTCCTAAACAGAATTTAATTTAGTATTACGACAGGACTTATTTTAATTTATACTTCCATATAAAGGCATGCAGAAACTGTATTTCCTTTTCTAGCATCGGTTGCTATATTTATTTCTTAAAATTTTCTTACTGTAGCTTCAACAGAAGAGCTTCTTGGCGATATTTATATTTTTGTTGCCCTTTTGGCGAATAATTAAAATGAGTATCGCAGTTGCGTAAGTAAAGACCTTGGCGAGAAACGTCCGAACTAATTCGGTGAAAATTTCAAATTCCGCAAAGGGGTTCTACATTAAAGCTGTTCTATTTCTTTAGCATGATTTTCCTCAATTTTATTTTAATTATTATTTAAAAAAAAAAAAAAAAGAAAAAAAAATGCCCTTTCTTTATTTTATTTCATTTATTTATTTATTTTGGCATAAAAAGAAATATATTCACTTATTAATTTATTTTTGGCATCAATTTATTTTTTCTTATTAAATATTTTTGAATGAATTATCTGATTGAACTAAAAAATACAGCGTTAGCTTGAATTTATCCTTATTAATAAGAGTACCAATTTTTGATAAAATTTTATAATCCTGACGGATGCAATGACAAACTTTCAGCTTTATATATTTTACATTAAAAAAAAAAGTTTGCACGTTCCTTCAAGGTGTAATGAATGACGTCAACGCAAAATCGCTGTCTGAAAGAAATAATCCTGTCGCACAAACAAAAAAAAAAAAAAAAAAAAAAGTTTAACAGTAACATATATAGTTCATACACATATTCTACAAGGAATTTATGATATTACATCGCATATTACATCCGTATCACATCACATATTACTTCCTTCAAATCATTCATGGTGAAAATTTAGTGTAACATACAACCTTCTAGACCATACTCATAGTTTATATGCCATGTAAACATATAGAGGCATAAACAATTTCCTTATTTAAAGGTTATATTATAATATCGTATGCGTTTACCGCAGGGTTAATATAGATAAACATATAGAGGTACTACGTATCATTCTAGTGGTAACGTAATTTTTAAACACCCTGTTTAAAAATTTCGTTTATTTACATACATACAGCATGCCCATTAACTACCGATCTCAATTTCTTTAAGTAATAAACGACTGCGTATATGTCCATAAAAGTTGTGTGAAGGTATGATAAAATGGCTATGAGCTACAAAAGGCGACCACTTATAGCACCACTATTTAAAACAGTGACGTTAGTGTTCCTACATCGAAAACGATTCGATATACAGGCAACAGTTAATCACGAAGTTGTAGAGCATTACCAATTTAGTCCGAAAAGACATCTTGTAGATAGGTTTGCTAAAAACTCAAATGCGCATTTTTTGGTCGCGATTTCAGTGCACTATAACATGAGAAAACGATTTTAGAAAGAAAAATAAAAAGCCAAATTCCTTTATTTTTTATGTTCGAATTTCTGTCGTCACCTACAAAAGCAACATATTATACTTTGAACAACATAATGTGAACTTCATGTAGTAAACCTGTCATTGACTACGCTACAGCGTGTGTAGCGTAATGTTCAAACAAAAGTTTAAATGTGCACTGCAGCTGATGGATAGAAATTTGAACAGCGAATATAAAAGTATCTTACAAAGACTAGTTCCAGTAATTTTAATGCTAAAATTGTTTTCTTACGTTGCAGTGTTGGAAATCAGGAACAAACAAATGCACGCTTTAAAAATTCTGATTTTAGCATTCAGGTTTACAAGGTAATTTTTCGTTTTAAATCAATGAGGCTCTTTTTCGCCGTCTTTCCAACGGATAGAACTCAAAGCGGTCGCATCTTGTGGCGCATAGAATTTTTACACTTTTAATATAGTTGCAACCATTCAGCAGTTACAGTGATGAGAACGGATTTTAATTGGTACTCTGTACATATACATACACGGGGATGCAGAATTCGATCAACAAATTCAGAGGGAGCGATATTTCGCATCAAGAGGATAAAAAATTATCATAGATCAAAAGGTCGCAAATATCGTTTAATGGGAATAAAAAATTCACAAAATTAGAGTGGTTAATCGATCACGCGTATTAGGAGCATTGCAGTTCAGAAGAAATTTTCTGCAAATTTCCCATTCGTATGGGGGACCACCTCTAGGGGTCGAGTCCCAGACCGTCGCCAATTGCCCATCTGCGCAGCACTAGTGCGACGTAAAAACCCAACCAACCAACACATTCGTATGGGGGAAAATAAAAGCAGTAAGCAACTATTCATTCGTAAGCATTGCAGAACTTACGGGCGTTAAATTAAATTAGGGGACATGCCAAATGACACAAACAAGAAATATGTGGATTACGGCCGAGTAGATGGCAATGGATGCCTAGTACAGAAGACATACGAAGAGCGAAATCCAAGGATGATCAGACTGTCACTAATTACCCATTGCGCAGCACTAGTATGACGTAAAATCCAGCCAACCAACCGGGCCATTCTTAGGAGGGGGGGGGGGGTCCCATACCGTCTCCAATTACTCATAGTGCTGTACTAGTGCGACGTTAACCCAGGGTCCATACTCAAATAAGGGAACAAAATTCCCTGAGTTTTCCAGACAATTTCCAAGAAAATAATCGCGACATTAATTTTTTCCTTTCTAAAGGAGAGTCTCATGTAATCTACTTCCACTATGTGATCTAATGTTACTGCCGATCATGACAGAAATTTAGGTAGAAATCGTTATTTACATGCGTATTTTCACGATACTTAAGCATTTCAGTTTTGATACGCAGCTAAACAAGAAAAATATAAATTAAGCGAAAAAAAATATTTGTTTTTTCAGGTTTTATAATCAATTTTTCCATGACTTTTGGTTGGTTGGTTGGGTTTTACGTCGCACTAATGCTACGCAGATGGGCAATTCCCTGACTTTTGATGAAAATTTTTATTTTCCGTGAGTTTTCTCTGCCTTTTTTTTTTTTTTAACCAAAATCCAAATTCTCTGATTATTCCAGGTTTTAAAAATATTACTTACAAACTTTGAATAAACACCATAAAATGCGAGTTTATTGCATTTTATGGTGTTTATTCAAAGTTTGTAAGTAATATTTTTTACAACGCCAGTTTTGTGGTACTTTATTAAATTCCAGGTTTTCCCTGTTGAGTATGAGCTCACTAAACCCAACCAACTTTTTTTTTCATGGAATTTTTTTTTCTATGAATAACTTTGTTTCCACTTCTTATGTTGAATTTGGGGACATCACGTTATTTGTCCCCATTTTTCATTCAAAAACTTTGGTCGTCTTTCATGTATAAATGTTTTGGAGAAAAATAAGTCTCCTGATATCAGTTTCAAATTTCGTAGTAACTTTGTACACAAGTAGACTTAAATATTTCAGATACTTTTTTTAAGCTGTTGTTTAGAAGGCGATATAAGGGAAAAGAAGTTATCCCTAAAAATTCACCCATAAAATCACATTTGTGAAAACTTTTAGATTAAGTTAAATGTGGAAATTACTTCTCATAAAATTATAAACTATCTACAGGGTGGGGCATAAAGATCTCCCTAATTTGCCGCTGTTGCCGCGGCGGCGCTAGTCTAGAGGGCGTGTCTGAAGTAGCGCTGTTATATTTCCCTGGTTACGCTATTTCAGTTGACAGTATGTCTTGGACTAGTGAACATCGTGCGTTCGTTGTTGAAACTTATTTTAAAAATGCGGATTCCATCATTAAAACGCAACGATTATTTCGTAGGCACTTAGGAGTAAGCAGGCGTGGAAAAATACCCAACAGAAAGACAATATCCTTATGGGTTGCTAATTTTAGAGAAACAGGTTTGTGTTTAAAACGAAAGTCGCCCAGCAGACCAAGTCATGTTCGAACTCCGGAGAACGTGGCAGCAGTAAGAGATGCTGTAACGCAAAACGTTTAGACGATATCTTTTTTCGTAAATAGCAAAAATTGATACAGATTGTAAAAATTAATTAATGGCAAACATTATTCTTTCCGAATGCAAACATAAAATATTTGTTTTCAATGTCCTATATATTATTATTGACCTCTTAAAATGGGGAGATCTTTATGCCCCACCCTGTATAATCATTTGGGCATTATGTCTTGCATCCTTGTCTTTTGGAGGAGTGAAATTGAGCGAAGACACTAAGGAACTGCCTAAAAATATAATTTGATTGTCTAGAAAATAGGGGAAGCAAACTCTAATCTCCAATTGACTGTTTCTCACAAAAGAAAAAAATAATAAAGGTAACCCAATTTCCTGCTTTTGTAACCTAAAAAAAAGTTTAATAGAAAATATTAAAAAAAAAAAAAAAAAAATACGTTTTTCAGGTGAATTTTAAAGATACTTTTCACCCCCTGAATTGTTGTATTAACACCTAAAATGAGAAAAAAAAAAAGTATTCAAATCACTTTTTTTTTTTTTTTTTTGAGTATTTGTGTTTTAAATTTCAAGAAATTCAAATAGATGCTAAGAGAGATTCTTTTGTATTTACTACAATTCAAAAATGTTATATTTCTTTATTTATTAGACCTATAACACCTAGTTGTGTATATTTTTATTCAAAAATATCGTCGCTACCCTGTCAAACTACGGAATGCGCGAAAAAGCTCAGGTAATTTTTGCCTTGCTTTGATTTTAAGTTCCCGATTACGACAGACGTTTTGCTGTCTTTAAAAGTAATTTTCACATTAGATAGTTTAAAAAATGTAGCAACAGCGACGATATCAACGGTAACTCAAAAATTGTTAGCTGTAGAATTTTCAATTTGGGATATACTTAATGTTTATATTGACACCACCGGTTGTGGGTTACTATATGGCCTCTCGTTTTAAAGAAAAAACAGTTTATACATTTTAGTTGCTTTAAAAAAAGAAAAAAAATGTAAAGCTTATTAAGCCTACTTGCAAGTCATGCAATATTTACATCAACTACTTATTTGTTAACAATCTTTATATGTTTCAACCGCAATACCTGGGAACTTCAAAGAGTGCAAATTTTTAAAGTAGTTTTATTCAAAAATGATTGCTGAAAATATTTGATGTTCAAGACATTAATAACGGATTGCAACATCAACACAAAACGTTTTTCGAATCAGTACAAGAAACATTAAAAACAAACTTGTTTTTACAGTTTAAAATTTGGGGGAAAAAAGTCTCCAACAGGTACTTTTACATAATCGACGAGCACGATATATGTTCAAATCCGGTGTCGCCCGTTACCTCTTCGGGAACAAAACACTTCGGTCATTAGCGAGTCTTTAAGAATTGGGAATTTGGTTGCCATGGATTGTTTGACAAACTATCAATTTCAATGGCATGATAGACCATTACAGTATTAACCAGATTGTGGATTTTTTTTTTTTTTTTCCTTCTTTGTTTTCTAAAAATACTGAATAAAATGATCTGGAAAATTAGACACGCAAAGAATATTTATAAACTTATTTTCTACTCTCTATTTAGTCATGAGTGCAATTAAAGAATCGAGAACAAATAGAAGAAAAGTATTTTGGATTATTCTGTTTCATAAAATGCTACAAATGACTTGTAACTATAACACATAATTTCACATACTATATGCTATATTAGTGTGCTTTTTTGTCGGAATAACACGATTATTTATAAAGCAAATTTTTCTTTCAAAAATTAATTTTTTTCGTGAAGTTTTTTCTAACAAGAATGGATTTCAACAAAGTTATACCGAACTTCCAGAAAACTTGACAAAACATTAGAGAATAATTATCCTGAAACAAAATTCATGCGTGTAATTTTTGCTGCGAGAAAAAATTTCCTGCTCATAAACTTAATCCTTTATATCCTAAATTATTTTATTTTTGGAAAAATAGTTTGAAACTTTTTTTTATTATGTATCTTTATGCATGAGAATCATCTCATATTAACACTTTCGCGACCACATGATTTTGAACTTTTGACAGTAAGATCCGCCTGTGGGCGTTATTCGCCTGTGTTACAATATTTCAGAACAAAATTTTCTGTATCCACATTTATATTAGAAATGGATATACATTATATTCTTTCTATTCAAAGCATTTGTATCCATAGTATATTTCATTGTAAAAATGTGAATATTGTTTATATATTTAAGAAATAAATAGCATGCGAATCGAGAAAGAAACGTCCACTGGTGGAGTTAGATTTTCAAATGATGCGATCTACGTCAGCGATCGCGAAAGTATTAAATTTAGCTTAAACTATTGGGACTGAAGCTTAAACTATACTCCTAATGAAGTCCTGTGGTAAATTTAGGCTATATTGAGGGATTTTTTTACGAGACTTGAAAGTCCAGGTGGGATACAAATGGTTAAAACATTTGTTTTCATTACATAGGTTAAAAGCTAGATATATTAGGCAACTTATGACAAAAGGTTATTTTAACAAAGTAAAAGTTAACCAAATTACGGACAAAATAATGAGGTAGATTTTTAGATATTTTACAGAATTGACATTTCATAAGGGGTTTTTTCACGTGCTATCTATTCAGTTCGGAAATTCAATTATTTCACCCACGTTTCAAAACGTCTTTTTTGGTGGGAAAAAAAAATCTCTTATGGATTTTTAACTCTGACATAATTTTACGTATTTGCTAAGATTTGTGAGTACATAAAGGGATTTTCTCGAAAAAGAATTTTTGCAACGTTGTTGAAATAATTGAATTTACAAGTTAAAGGCGTGGAATGCGAAAACCCCTTGTGAAATTTCAACTCTGAAAAATATCTAAAATCTTGCTCATTCTTTAGCTGATAATTTGGTTATCGTTTTTCTATTCAAAACATTTTAACCAAAAGCTGTCCAATATATTTAGCTCTAAACCAAATTGTAAACAAAATGATGGAGCAACTTGCCCAGCGAAATCAGCCAAAATATTTGTATGATAACTTCACTGTCCAGCTTAAATTCAAACTATTTTACTATTTCAAAAATTATCGTGATAAGAAATTTTCAAGCGGCACAGTGATTTCAAGTGTCCACCACTTGAAAACAAAATAGCAGAATAGCCCAGCAAACTTATGAGATATTTGAATGATAAAGCCACTACCCAAATTTGATACAAATTGATTCAGCATTACAAAAGTTATGAGAATTTTTCAAGTGGTAGCCACTTGGAAATGAAATGACAGAGCAAGTTAGCAAGCGAATTTATCCAATATATTTCACCCGTAAGTTCACATTCTAACTTTTGTTATCGTGATGGCGCATTTTCAAGAGGCAGCTTGATTTCAAATGTCAGCAACTTAGAAACAAACTGCGAGAACAGCTTGCCCAGTGAACTTATCCAAGATATTTATATTGGTAAGTGCACTGTCCAACTTTGGTTCGAATTATTTCAGAATTAAAAATGTTGATTATAAATTTACAAGTGGTAGCCTAATTTAAAGTTGTCTAGCTTAGTTTATAACATCCGCACTTTGTTAAAAATGGTGGATAAAGTTCATTAAGAAACGTTGTAGTGACCCTTATATGATCTATATTTACATCAAAATTCCAGCAAATCTGGTCTTAAATATGCTTTTTACAACGTGAATTTGAAAATTTCAAGTAGTCTCCACTTAAAAACAGAATGGCGGA
Source organism: Salticus scenicus (assembly GCA_963930645.1). Classification (NCBI taxonomy): domain Eukaryota; kingdom Metazoa; phylum Arthropoda; class Arachnida; order Araneae; family Salticidae; genus Salticus; species Salticus scenicus. The sequence goes on from OZ005648.1 coordinate 133,291,683, forward strand.
GCAACTTGGTTAACATGCATACTCAGGATATTTATAAGATAAGTTAACTGTCCACATTTGGTTCGATTTGGAGTTATTTTGGGAGTTATGGGGATTAATTTTCAAGTGGTACCCTGATTTCAAGTTTCTCCGCTTTGCTTAAGGCAACCACAACTTTGTTAAAAATGACGGATAAAGTTCATTAATAAACTTCGTTGAGACCCTCATATGGTCTATGTATACCTAAAAATTCAAAGAAATTCGGAATACGTTTTTTTACAATGTGAATTTTAAATTTCCAAGTGGTCTCCACTTGAAAACAGAAAGACTGGGCATCTTGGTTAACGAACTCAAAGATATTTATAAGGTAAGTTCGCTGTCAAAATTTGGTTCGATTTGGAGTATTGTTTCGGGAGTTATCGTGATGACAAAATTTCATTTAGTCTATGTATATGTATAAATAGATAGAGATATATGTATATATAGATAAAAGAAGGGATTGCAATAGGTCGATTTCTAAAGAAATCAACCTAAAAACGTATTGGAGTTGTTACTACTGGAATTTAATTTGTTATCTTAAATATGTGTTTATTGAAGCTTTTGCTTGCTTATAATCCTGTTATTAACAATTGCATAGTCCGTATGAATTCATGCCCACTTTTGTTTTTTACCCCAATGTGCAACGTTTGAATTTTGGTATTCAGAAAATATGCAAAAGCCAAAGAAAAAAAAATCTATAAAAATATTTTAGGAAAATTATTGCAATTTTACAATGCATAAAATTTACAAATTTTAAAAATAATGCTTTAAAACTGCATAACTGTGTTTAAGAAAAATCAACTTTAGAAATGCAATCGCCTGAACTCTTTATATATATAAAAGAAAAAAAAAAATCCTTCTAAGCATAATTATGCCAAGAATAATGAATTTTTTTTAATAATAATTGTAGTTTATTTTTTCCAAAGAACCGAGCTTTTCAGCCAAGTTATCTTTCTTCATTTTTATTAGGACGGTATTTTTTCATGTTGACAATTTTTTTAAATTCGTGTGATGTATTATTTGCATGTAATCCTCGTGCGAAGCTTATATCGGCAAAAAATTAGCTCTGATATTTTCAAGAAAAAATAAATTAAAAATATAATAATCATAACATTAATAATCTATAATAATCAGATTCAATATTATGATTATTAATTATAATTATTTAATATGAATTATGATTCAAAAAATGGCAACGATCCGACGATGGGTTAACAACACCTAATAAATCAACGACCGAAGGAAAGCAGTTCGCTGAACGAAGCAGATCACACAAACCAGCCACTGATGATGAGGGGAGCTCCATCGAGAGAACTCTGGCTAAATCGCAGAATCTCAAATAACGTTTCTTGTTTTAACGATTAAAAGCTTTTGGTTTAACAAATGCTTCATTAAATTTTCCCTTTTAAAGAATGAAGAAATTCCTTTTTCTTTGTAAACTGACATATCCTTGAAAGATTTTTCAAAATAAAGTGTACGACTAAGTGAATGTTTAAATATTCGTACTATAATAACTTAAGTATTTTCAGAATTTAAAATTGTATTTATCGCATTAATGATCGCATTTCTGTCGAAAGTATTAAAAAGTCGTGAATATAAAAATGCAAAGATGATTTTATTTTGCAATGTAAAACAATAGGAACATATTTAGTATAAAGTTAACAAGTGTAAACATAGTGCATGAAAACATTGGAGGTTAAAAGTTCCTATTTACAAATTCGTTAAAAAATGATTTAACAATCTTCATAGCATCTCGTTCATCTGCATCTAAAAAAGTAAAAAAAATAATAAGTAAATAAAGAGCAATGTTTAAAAATGAATACATTTTGCAGTTTTACTCTAATACTGCTAAATTGAATAGAAGTTAGAACATTGATGAAAATACTAGTATTTCAAATACTTTAGTTAAGAAAGACTAAATAAATGGTGGACGTTAAATAAGTTTTAAATTGCTGCCTTAGAACTGGCAATTTTAATATAGATAGGCCTTAAAACAAAGAAAATTTTATATATATTATATTTAAATAATTAAAAAGGTTTTATTCCATTTTATTTTATATTTTCCCCTTCATTTTATGGTATAGTTTAACAATGTTCTCTAAATATCTGAGTACTGCATTTTGATTCATTGAAAAAATGTTCTATAAATATTTTTCTGTTTGAATGTTGAAAATTTGTATGAAATTTCGGTATTCAAACATAACATTAAAATAACTTATCAATCCATCTCATATGCAATACCCAAATACGTTTAGATCATAAAATAAAATCGAATGGAAAAAGAAGTAGTTGGTGTGGATCATTTTTAAAATTTTTCAAAAAAAAAAAAAAAAAAATAGAAATCTTAAATAGCTTTAGAGAAATTTTTATATAATTACTAAATTTCATTGCATATACATTGAAATTAAAACTGTTCATTAAAAAAATAAATGATAACGTTTATCATCTCCTTAACTGTAAAATTAATTCATTGCTCAAATTTTACATAACAAACAATAGTGATGAATTTAAAATAAACCATTTGCACGTAATTGTATTTATATTCAGAATCTTTAACATAGCTGGACATATATATATTTCATATAAATGAACATTTCGAATTTTTTAGATAATTTTGATGTAATGTGTCGAGTGTTTAACAAAATTCCGTCAAAATATTTGAAATATATTGTATTTACAATCAAATGCGTATAGAAATAACTTATTACAATGCGTTAAGAAACTAAGACCACTAACGAATTTATGAGCTTCTGAAGAAGGCTCAATATGAAACTGTTTATCGTATGTAAAATAATCATGAATCCTTTTCTATTATAATTGCTAAATCAAAATTCAAGTTACATTTAAAGATCTCATTATAAATATAAAATAAGGTGCCTTAAATTATACCACCTGAAGAAACTAGCATATTATAAGTCACATCAGAATCGCCATGAAACGTACATGTTTGTTTTTCGTGAAAGTATTCCCGATAAGCAAAAAAGGTACAAATTTCTGTTATTCATGTTATATTTGAGTATGCCTCATGTTAAAGAGTCGCCAGAGACCGAGGTGAGAAATGTTAGTTTCGTTTTATAACGGTTCTGGTAAAACTGAACTAGAAATACATAGGTTAAGGATTGTTATGCAACTTTTGCAACCTATGGATTCTGCACAATAGCAAGCTATGCTATGTGATCATTTAATACTATTTACGCTTTTCCCCCCTTCCTCTTCCCTTTTTTAGGTGGTACTAATTTGTTGCTTCAGCATGGCAATGATTCGTTCCATACGTCTTGGTGTACCTGGTATGGTACAACCTTTTATCTATTTACTACTTTTAAACACCATCAGATTCGATAGCATTTAAAATCAAATTTATATAAGGAATCCCAATGATACTTACGAAGATCGAAAACACATCCCATTTGCTAAAAAAGCACTGGAAGCTACATGAAGATATTTTTAATAAAAAGAATTTTATATGGAATTGTCGCAGTTTTTGACTTATTTTTTCCCCCCAATCTTCACGTGTGTTATAATTTATATATTAAAACAGAAAACTATCATTATTCTTAAATAAATAAATAAATAAACTTTTTGCATATTTTTAAAGTCCTAATTTTACCCCGATGTTTATGTATCAGTGGTACACTAAAATACCATCTCATAAAATCTGCCTTAATTATGGATGCAACAAGCATAATTTGTATCGCTTGTATCTTTAAAAACCCATCTTAATTAAAAAATATATATATATGAAATACATCCTCCTCCTCCCCCCCCCCCCCCCGTAATGCAGTAGATAAATGTCAAACAAGAGAAAAATGTTATATAGCAAATTCCAAATTTGAACTCTATGGTGAAATTCTTTAGGTAAGTTATCTCGAAAAGTTTATGCTAATGTACAATTTTTATCTATCAATTAACTAGAAACAGCTATTCTAAAAGAAGGACACTGCGTTTCTGAATCTGAACTTAACCACCTGATTCTTTCAGTGAAAACAGGTTTGAGGTTATCAGAAAAAAAGACGACTAATATTGTATGAATTTACATAATTTTGTTTTCAGACAAGTATTCTTATAATTTGTTAAAAAAAAAAAAAAAAAAAAAAAGTAATTTAAAAAAATAAGCTAGTAACTTAAAAATTATTGCAAGTTAATGTATCATTTGATACCTCATATGTATGAACTATAATTAAAACCTATATTTACTTCATAATTTTCAAAATCAAGGTCTTAATTCCTTAACGAATTGTTTTAAGCAGCTTTTTCTCCCATAAACCTAAAAGTATTCACCTTATATTCTGAGAGACTTCGTTCGGCGCTCGCATTTATCTTTGTGCAGGTTATAGACATGTCCTTTGGAGCAGCATCCAGACACAACTTTGCCTTGTCGACAGTGATAATAACAAGCATTCTTTGTTGGATTTGCCAGACGACCGTGCTCTCCAGAAGCACACTTCATACTGAGTTCTTTTAAACTGTACTCTTCATTGCCAGCTAGAATCATTAGAAAGGTAAATTTAATTATATGTGTTATATATAATAGCAAGTAGATAATTAAAACAATGCAGTCAAGTAGCTTCGTAGTTTGGTATTAATAAAGGGTTACACCGCGTCATGGAAGATGAGCCTATTTAAACAAAACTATGATCCTATGGCATCTTTTCTGGTTGCCAACTCATATTAAAAAAAATCTCTACAACGCCGAGTGAGCCGTGTCACAACCTCTACTGATCTTAACGAAGGAGGAACGGGGGGGGGGGGGGGGAAGTCTGGGTCTGCAATATTCATAGAAAATTATGATGAAAATTCATAATAATGGAATAAGAGTTTTGTTTCATAAGAAAATAAACTAGGTTTAAGAATTGAGATCAGGTTAATGAAGTTTATATTAAAAGATATTTAGAAATGATTCAATAAAAGAATTACTTCGCGATATATCGGGTTGCCGATAATTTATATTTGAGAAATGGAGCTCTAATAACGTGTGCGTGCGTACTCTACCGAACTGAATTAAACCGAAATTTCATATTTAGGCTGTGAATGACATTGAAAAAAGATTAAAAAAGAAAGGTACAAAAAGTCACCGACAGGGAAGAGTTTAACGCGGTTCAAGCACTATAAAATTTGTATAACCTACCTCGGTTGTCATTGTGTAAATTTGCACATCCCCCCCCCCCCCAAAGACCCAAATGTTGATTAAGGGGGCTAGGCACCACTGATGGTCTCGCATAAAAGCTCATATTCCTTTTTAATATTTATAAATTTAATTGTATTAGGTTTGTTCTATAAAATATATATAATCAAGTAAAATTTCTTATTGTTTTTGATATTTTTTTACAGATTTGAAATCTTTAAATTGTGTATTCGCCGTTTGCATTTTTTCATAATCTTCAGAATGCTAAATCTTCTATGGATATTTAAAAAAATACTTTCTAAAAATGTTTAATAGAAGCTACTTAAAATAATTAGGGATGATTTTGAGATATCAAAAAAAAAAAAAAAAAAAAGAGAGGCAGAAATTTGCAAAAATAACTTTGACACTTCAATTTTTTTTTTCCCCCAAAAACTATTTCATAAATTGCAAAATCCCTCTCTAATCCTTTAAAATAGGTTCTATTTAATATTCAAATAAAAATAATAAGTCTTTCTTAAATATTTAATGCAAACTGAGAAAAGTAATTTAAAAGATTTCAAATCTCTAAAAAATGTATGAAGAACGATAACAATTGTTGCCTGAATATACTTTTAATTGTAAAAAAAAAAAAAAAAAAAAAAAATAATAATAATATAGTTCAGTTTATAAATATTTAATAGAAATAAAGCTATTATATGAAAACTTCAGTGGTGCCAATTCAAAAGTACCATGTTCCCTTAAGAGGATATTTTCCGTGGGTTTAATGCTTACATCATTCATTCAGAGAGAGAGAGAGAGAGAGACGAAGAAAAGAGGTAGTTTTTCTTAAGCAGACTAGAATTGTTGAAGATGCTCCGGGGCAAGGGTACGACAGATCTGCATAAATATGTATAAAGGTATAAATTTTTATTATGAAATCACTTCATTTTAAATTAAATATTATAAATACAATTTTTTTTAAGGGAAAAAATATATAAAGATGTAATATGTTTTCAGCCATACAAAAGTTGAAAATATGTAACAAAAAATAACTTAAGATAAACTTACATGAAAATTAAAAAAAAAAAATGTGAAACAAAACATAAGTAAAACTTATTTAAGAAACGAAAGATAAATGATTTAAACTGTCAAAAAATACCCCATATAACTTGAGACTTGTGTGAGGGGTTAAAGCCTGCTTTTAATTGATCAAAACTCTCCCCCTAGGCAGACAGTTTAACAAAGAGCACATATAAGACTAATGTCAATATGAATCAAATAAAATGAATAAAATATGGAACAGACAAAAAATCACATGGGTCAGGCAGAAAATTGATCAAATAAAATGGAACAGGCAAAAAAACTGATCAATATTGACTCAAACAGCAGCATGAAATTCACAAGATCTCTAGCGAGATAATTAACCAAAATACGAAACCATAGATAATATATTACAACGCCATCTATATTAAATTAAAGAAACTAAAACAATAAATATAGTTATTGCATCTAAATTTAATCGAAAAATAAGGAATATTTAAAAAGGAAAATTAAAAAAATCATTTATATTTCAAATGTTTTAAATATTTCTCTATAATATAACCATGCAAAAAATCTATAGGATAATCATTTTCAACAGCTCTATTATAGAAATCCTGAATATCCTTAATTTTGTCATGATAAGTAGAAATTAATCTTTTATTACGATTAAGATAGTTTAAAAAATGATATTTCTGTAGATCAGTTTGCTAATGTTAGAGTTCCAATGTATCAATTTAATCGCATTAAAATCAAAATTATTCATTCTAACAAAAATAGTATTAATAATTTCAATATCTACAATACTTATATCCAAGTTCAAGAAATTTGTTTTTATGGATTAAAATTAGTACTAATGAGTTATAAAAAGGATAATTCTTTTTATTTTAGTGTCATCATTAGTACTAGTAAAAGCGATCAGATCATCAATATATCTAAATTATAATACCTTCAATAGGTTTACAATTATTTTCTTAAGTATGCAAATACATATTTGCTAAACTTACTAGATACTGAGCCCTGAGGAATGCCATTTTTTTAAACTCAAAACTCCCCATGATAATTATTATAATTCTGTTTTAAAACCAAACTGTATAATTTTTTATATTTATACGTTATAATCGATATCTTTTATATTACTTTCAGCATAAAAAATATCCAAAGAATTGATAAAATCATTTATTTCAACCCTTTGTAGGGCCATTTTTTTCTAGTAATATTATGTTAAAATATTTTTGGGATTGAGATTGATTTATAAAAAGAAATTCCTTTAGCTTATTACCTAAAATTAATTTGATTTTTAAGATTTTTTTTTTTTTTTTTTTTTTTTTTGTGGTATGTTTCCTACCGCCCATTGGGAGCTATTCAAAGGTAAGACATATTTTGCATTTATTTTTATTTCGCATTGCATTATATATTTTTTGTAAAGTTGGCATATGGTCACCAAATTTAGTCAATCGTACGTCACTTGAACAGTGTTCTTGCTGCTCAGGAAACTTACAGGCCGTCTTTTGCGTTTACGACTTGAAAATCCAGAAATAAGTTGTCGTGCTAGCCGAAGTAGAAAATTTAATTGGTCTCTAGTGCCCGAATCTCTTCTACTTACTTTCCAGAGAATGAAGGCATTTACAATTGCCAGATCAGTTAGAAAGAATAGGATTGGACATTTAAAAATTAATAAAGTTGGTGGGAAGTATACTTCCCACGGCCTTATAAAGGGTTAATATTAAACAAATCTTCAAAATCCCAAGTGAAAACATTAACCTTCTTACCTTTCATAAAATTAATAAGTCAATTATTTTTAAGAATCTTACAATTTTTAGTTTTTCTAGAGCATTTTGAATTTTTTTTTTTTTTTTTTTTTTTTTTTTTGATTTAACATTACGAGTTTTAAAAGCAGAAGTTACTGTTCTAAATTTTATTGGATCTTTATGAAATTTAGGAATAAGAAAAAAAGGAAATTAACATTAGTAAGTATATTATATACACATACAAGCCATCTCTGTGTAATTTACTTTATCCCCATTTAATTAAACTGAAGCCATTCATTTTGTGGCACTTAATAACAGTTAAAATGGTTAATGTTCTGATAAAAAAATAATATTTACATTTTAAACATTTTACATTCTCCGGCAAATCGCATATTCCTGTCATATTGTTGAAATACAGTCCAATGGGGCATTGCTTTGCACAAGCTCTTCCAGCTGTGCAGTCATAATACATATTGCAGAGAGTATGAGGTAGAGGTTTCCTGTCGTCAGAACAGACGTGGTGACGATCATATACACGGCACCTTCTGGGCTTCTGATGACGATTGGCGTTGCCTAAAAAATCACGAATGAAACAAATTATTGTGCAATTAATACCAACTATGAAATTCATTGCAAAGTTTCACATGAATAAATTTATTATTTAATTTCTGTTAATTATACATTCTACTGTTAAACCTTGGTTTCAAAGTTTGAATGTTATATAACATCAATTTTAAATTGTTTAATAAATAAAGTTAAAAGCATAACAGTTAAATAGTGAAAACTAGAGCCCTTATAATAATAGACCGATGCAATAGCTGCCATCCCCCTCCCCTATGAAGACTCCAGCTTTCAGTTTGTCGCATTTATCGTGGCCATGTTCTTCATTTCGTAGTATCAGAGAGAAATAAACATTTTATATTCTTTCCTCGAGTGATTTGATCAATTCATTACTGGACGACCTCTCATATCACATTTTGTAAAGCTAAAACACATGACCGAAAAAATGGCTACTATGAGCAGGTTTGAATACATTGTTTTAATATATCTAATTTTTTCAACATTATTAAATAACTAATAAATTAAAATAATTTTAAAACAATAAAATTTAAATGTTGTTCTCACTTAAGATATTTTATTTAATCTAAAATACCTAGAAATGTCGTTAATAATATTAAAGTATTCATTTAGAATAATCCAAATGTTGTTAATATAAAAAGGAATCTATCAGAAGTGCAATTTTCATATATCTCCCTTTTTGAAAAAGCAGACAGAACTGCAAGTCATTGGTATTTTAGATTGCAATCATTTACAATTTTAGCTTACATTATTGTGCATATATATCTTCTTCCCGCTCAGTAATTACCCTTTTCAGTCTTGCTGTCTAGCCGATAACGGCCGTTGCTTGGCATGCTCACGAATGCCAACTTATAGCGTTAAAATTTTTAAACTGACTTTGCATTTTCAAATTTGTCCATACAATTAAAGAAAAGAAAAGAAGCATTTATTTGGCGCATTTGGCAAAGTTCCCTCGCCCTCCTATCACTGAAATGTCAATTTTGAAAAATGGCGAAACACGTGTTCAATGAATTCGAATAGGACCTCTTTTGGTAAAATGTTGGGCAAGGGGGGTTGGATGGGCTCCTAGGGAGGGCAACTTTAAAAATTCAAATAAGAAGGTACATTTTGTTATACATCCATGGAACAGTCTCTTCAAGGCAATGGATCTGATATAAAAGTTTTGTTCTGCGATGATTATTAAAAAGGAGTTACCATGAGTATGGAATCCACATTTCAAAACTCTAAAAAGTCACCTTCCTCCCTCTTATCTTGGAAATGTGTCGGTGGAATTTGAAAAAATAGCGAAATATGTGATAAATTAATTTGATGAAAACCTCATGTAGTGAAAAATTTTGGGGTCCGGAGGGGTAGGAGGATAGCTAAGGAGGGCAAAATTTTAAATGAGTAGGTGTGTTTTGTGATACGCGTACATCCCTGGAAACATCTCGTCAAAAATATGAATTTGAAATAGTTTTGTCTTGCAATAACTATTAAAGGAGAGACATGAGATTTTAGAGTTTTGGAATGTGAATTTTTTACTCGTATATCTCCATTAATAATCATAGCAGGACAAAACTATATCAAATTGTTTTGAAAAGACGTTTCCAGGGATATATCACAAGACATATATTCCTATTTAAAATTTTCAAGTTGCCCTCCCTAGAGTACCCCCCCCCCCTCCGAGGGGGGCACAATATGTTTTCACAAAAGAGGTCCTCCTCGAATTCATTGAACATGTGTCTTGCCATTTTTCCGAATTCTGATGCATTTCTGAGATAGGAGGGGATCGTGGGACTTTCGGCAAACACTGTCCACACAACCACATACAACCGTAAGACCTCTATAAATGTTAAAATGTAATCCATTAAATTTTTATAAAACCTCCTACAAATATCTACTAGCACGACAAATATAACTCTTTTCTACATCCATTTGATGTCTGAAATATCCGATAAATCTCCAAATATCCAATAGTTGGACTTGTTAAATCTAATAATATTCAAAATATCTAAATATTGTTTCGATATAACATGTTACATCTATTAGACATTGAAAAAATGTCCGCCTAAATTTCGTCTACGTTTAAACATCTAATAAATATCTATAATTAGTTCAGGATATCCGGGACAATGGACATTCTTAAGATTTTTGTATCTTTTATGGATCACTGGATGTAATTTAGATGTCTAATGCATACAAGTGTCTGTATATATAGAAAAATTATGCAGCGAGTGGTTCATAGCGTTAATGCTGCTTCATAACCATGTTTTTTGCATTTTGTGTTGTCTTAATATATTTTTAATCTTTGCCTCTATTCCTTACTAGATTGAGTTTATATGTTGCCTGTATAGCGGATTCATGCATTTCCAGACACACTCGTCTGTGTTTCAATGTTTGTGGAACCCATCTTTTTGCTTTCCGAATCTTCTAATCCATGAAAATGACTAGAAAGTTTTTTTTTTTTTTTTTTTTTTTTTTGAAGTTCTTAAATGTTCGGCAAGCTCTTTTAGTGCTTGATATCAGGGTTGTAATTAAATCCGGAGAAAATTTAAAAAATCCTATCCGGTGGATTTTATTGGTTTTAACCGGAGAAAATTGGAGGTTTTTGGAGATTTTTGGACTTTTTATTAATTGCTGATAAAATTTAATATTTGTTATTTTTAGATATCAAAATTATTTCAGAGGTATATGCAGGATTTTTTCCTAGGATCCTATCTCCTATTTAATGTAAAAATATTTATATTGTGTGAATTTTTAAACAGAGTTAGAAAGAAAAAATAAGTCAAATAAATTGATAAAATGAAACAAATAGTTATTGTTATTTCATCCAATGAATTAAAAAAATATAAAATTTTTTATTCTTTGGAAATCATCTTACATAAATGCAAGTAATGTTTTGCCTTAATTAAATGTAACTAGTTATTTCCATAAGCTTTGCTAATAGAAATTTATGTTTCTTTCAATTATAAATCAAATATTTTTCATTCTGTAATACAACACTAACACCCTTAAACATTACGCTTTGTAATCATCTATTTGTTTAAGGCAACTGTTTCTTTAATGTTATTAAAAAAAAATGTTTTTTCCTTATTCAACAAAATTACAAATTCAAATGATTTCATTTTCATAAATAAATTAAGTCATAAAATTTGCTTGTCTTTGTATTCTGAATTAATATTATACTGTATACCATAATGGTTCATATTCTTTTCCAGCTTTCTATTTAAAAAAAAAGTTCAGATTCAATTTAAATGAACTTTTTTCATCCTATTTATAAGTTACTTATATATTTATATTTTCTCCAAAAATCTCCGGATTTTTTTTTAAGTGGATTTATCCAAAAAAAACCATCCGGATTTTTTTGGAGTGGATAAATCCGGCCAACCCTGCTTGATATGCATCTTCATGAAGCGCTTTTTGCAAATCCTTATGCCCGGTCTACAGTGAATTGCCTCTACGTTCTCGATCGGTAATATCAAAATGGCTATCTTTAAACGTCAAAACCGAAAACAGCATGCCTTTCACGTCATAATTTCCTCAGCTCAGAGAATTGACATGCTTTTTCCTCCTTGGTAAAACTTGTAACGAATGAAATAATGAATAAATGACGTATCATATCTTCGAGTATTTTATTTCTGAAATTTAGATACATGTAAAATTTTAAATGAGTGTTAAACGACTATGAAGGCTATGCTTTATTTCCGATTCAATGCGAAGATATACTATCTTTCACCACATTATTATACTTGCTAACTTCCGACTTTCTCAAGAATTTTTTCCGATTTGTAATTTGTATCAGACTTTCTGAATAACACTGATTAATGTTCTAAGAAATAAGTGAAGGATTGCAACTTAAAAAATTGTACTTTGTAGCAAGGGAGAAAGTGCAAAATTTTGCTTAAAGAAGTTATAGTTACCCCATGTTATATATATATATATATATATATATATATATATATATATAATATGGGGAGAAGTTATATGCTGTTAATACTAGTAATTTGGACATCTATAAAATTAGATATAAATAAATAAAAAATTACACTTTTGTAGTATAACAATTTAAATTGCTTTTCTAACTTATTAAAAAAATAAAATAAAGCTGAACAAGAAGTAACTACAAAAAGTAATCCACGTCAAGTTTAGTTTACTTAATTTACTAGCTTAAGATAGAATAACAGTAAGCGGGTGGGAAAAAAGTAAATGCAAAGCAAGAATGCTTACAAAGAATGCGTTGCTGATTTAGGAGTAATTAGTTTAAAACAAAAATCGCAAAAATAAAATTATTATTTAATATATATACGTAATCCAAGTGTTGTCCATTTATATTTAACGATATTGAAATTTAAGAAAAAATTCCTAAATGTGAAATTAGTACAGCGAAGTATTAGAAACATTTATTTTAATCCGTAGTTTTTTAATAAAACTTATTTTTATTTATTTGTCCTGTCATTTTAACTAATTTAGTTATTATTGTGCTAACAAACAAATTTATATTATCGCTTGTAAATTAAAAGTTTAAATTTATTAATTTTGATTTTTAAATTTTTTAGCCAAATTTAGTTTCTCAAGTACATAATACTAACAAAAATACAAATTTATAAATTAATTTGAAAAGGATTTGTTTCTTCCTTCTTTCGTATTTAATTTATGTTTATATGTGCTAATGTAATTAAAAAAAATAAAATAAAAAAATAAACTTAAAAAAGTTACTTACATCGGACTTTATTTTCCCAGTCGCAAGTCTGAAATCTTGGATTATACAACAGACCTTTAGAACATTCCTTTAAACTAGGCGTTCCAAAGCTGCAGTGGTAAAACATATTGCAACGCTTATCAGAGAAGAAGCCAAACGTTTTAGGACATTTCCAACCTTTTCTTTCTTCTTTACCTTTAGAAACAGCCAACTCTTTTCCAATGGGCAAATCTGCGAACCATAAGAAGTCTTGTCAAATACCTTCAAATTAATTCATGCTTGTCATGTGAACGTAAGATTGCTGTACAGCAATCCTTAACACTTTAACGTTCACTACTTAATTTATTTTAAAAATTACTAAACTAATTTAAAAAATGGCTTTTAGACACATAGCTGATCATAAATATTTAAAAAATAAAAAATTAGCATTGTTCCTTTTCGAGAAATTTTCGGTTTGAAACATCTGTAAGTAAACCTTTAAATTCAAATAATATTTAATTTAATAAATAAATCCCTTTATAAGTAAACATTATCGACAACAAAAACTCATAAAAGTTGCATAGATCCCAATATTTCAATTTATTACGGAGTATTTTAACACTTTGCGGCGCAAGGTAATTCGGATCATTTAAATTACACAGCCGCCGGAATTTACGAACATAATTAAAATAGAAGAAATTTTAAATTTTCATGTTCAAAAAATGGCCTTTCCTGCTGCGTTATAAATGTAAATTTTTGCTAAAAAGTTTCCAGGATGAGTTTTTGCACTTGAGAATTAAAATTAGGTGTTCCATCAGCGGGAACACTGCGACTGAAAGGGTTAAAGTTGTTAAAGGGAAAAGAAATATTCATAAATTTATTCTTTGAATAATCTAACTAAGCCTAAATTCAAATTTTGTAGAATATTTTAAAAATGTGACTTTATGTTATATATCTTTATTCTAGATGGTTGGAAGTAAATTTTCGCAAAAATTAAAGTATCCTTTGACTAAGTTTTTATATAATTTTTTCACCTATAGATGGGAAAATTTTTATAATCTTTGGATTATGATTAGCAAGTTACTATTAAAAGTGGCCAATCTTTCATTTCAGACTTGAGGGAAAATCCCCTCAAAAAGGGATCCTCTTTCAAAAAGGTAAATAAAAATGATTTAAATGAACTAATTTAGAATTAAATATTTTATTTGAAAGTTAAAAGTTGTCAGTTGTTTTAAAGAAGCTTTCCTTCGTATTGGCTGTAAAAGAATATTTTGATTTTTTCATTTGATTACCCATTATAAATCTTTAAAAAAAATAAAAATAAATAAAATAAAACGCTAAAAATTGACATGTTATTGTATTCAAAAGTAATTGTCGCTTGCGTTAAACCATTTATTGTACTGTGAGATACGACAATTTCAGTCTTCTTGAAAGAAGGAAGTCACAAACGAAGTCACAAACGAAGCCACAACCTCACCCATTCTTGCACGTTCCCGTCCGAATGAAACCGACCGCGCTGAATGTCTTTCTTCAGGTATCTTACGAAAGTCACAAGGATTAAGACTTTGTCAGTACGAAGGATGTTCAAGCATTTTCCATCCAAATCTATGAAGCGTATCCTTCACCAGAATGGCAGTACAAAGACCGACGTTATGCTAAAGGACGACTCCTTCCGACAACATTCCAGGGCATTTTGACTTTATTTTACTCTTCAGTTTCTCCAAGGTGTCTGAATAGAGCTACGCATTGATAGTGGTTTCATACTGTAGGATGTCGACAGGCAAGAGGCCCCTGCAACCGAAAATGAAGCGTATGATTTTACCTGAACTCGTATGGGCAAGATTATGATTTCTTCGGGGAGAATGGACGTGTTTCCATTGTTTCACGTTTCATTGTTCACTTAGAAGTTTGGTTTCGGGTTCCACACTGTGGCATCACATTCTGTCCCCTGTGACGATACGTGACGAACTCTTATGTCAGTTTTATTCGAACGAGGAAGTGCAAGAGTGGGTGATGTGGATCCGTCATCGATTTTTCACTTCCCGAGGCGATAATCTCGTCTCCCAGTGCGATAAATGTTTAAACGAACGTGTCAATTATTTTTTATTAAAACAAATTTTGTCACTTTGTAACAGGTGTTCGGATTTCATTGACAGTTTAATACATATCGGTTAGAAAAAACTAAAATTTTATAAAATTAAAAACTATTAGAAATCCACCAAAACGTTTTAAATATTAAACGTTTTCTAAAACTGATGTATAACTAAAAACATTTAGTTAAAAAAAGTTAATTCGTCTAAAATTGTAGTATATATAACGTTAATTTCTTTCAAGGTTGAAAATTACACTAAACGCAGATCAACATAAAGATTATAGCAGTGCAATTTATTGGAAATTACATGAAGTTGATTAATCAGTTCATGAATTCTAACCTGTTCGTAGGTTTTTGCTCGTATTATTCATATTATAAGAATTCTACATATTTAAAGATAATATGCTACTGGTATGTCAAAAATTTAGTTGACATTACAAGTTTATAAAATCACTAGAAGATTTCGACAGCCTTTTTCTTTTTTTTTTAATAATGTTAAAAACTTAGAACATGCATGATGCTTAAAAAAAAAAAAAAAAAAAAAAAATGGTTATAAAAGGTTTAAGAAAAGAACTCTAGTGCAGGATTCTATCGTTTATTTCAATTATGTTTAGAAAATAAACTATACTTAAAAAAAGTTGAAATGTAACGAAATAGTCAGAAATGTTCAGGTACCTTTCAAGAGGCATTGAAACTGCCTTTATGACGAACATTTAAAGGTTAAAGGGATTCAAATTAAAAATAAAGAATATCGTTTAAAATTTATTATATTTCGTTGAGAATAATTTAGCTGCATTTTGTTTTCTAGTAAGGAATTTCCCCATGGAATTTCAGGTAAATCGCTATATTGAATTTATATTTTGCGGTATTTAAGAAAACTTACCCTTTTAATCTACGATATTTAAAAATTGATAGCCCATAAATACAAAAGAATGCCCAAAATACACAAAAAAGATAAATTAAAGAAAAAACGTAATTTAATTTAACGAGAAATAAGAAATTTTATCTTTATGATTCAGACACTTAATAACTTATTACAAGAAGATTTAAAGTCATGGATTTATGGAAAGTAACAATTTATGAAAATGCAGTTTACTTTTAAGGAACATTGGCAACTAAGTCATTTACAGAGAGTAGGGTTAATGGACATACAGCAATGTTTCATACTTAAAAATACTTGCTAAGTTATGGAAAAAATTACTTACAATTGCATCTTCCACTTGGCCATTCGCAACGCTTTTTAACCGGATCAAACTCAAGCACATAATTGCACTCCTTCACATGATGAATGCCGTTTGAACAATGAACAAATTTCCGACAGTCATTTTTATAAGGGAAAATGCCATTTCGTTCTGGGCACATAGCACTATGATGACATGACACTTTATGCGCCCAATCGCACATCGTTCTTTTAGCATCGAAAGTTTTACCCCAAGGGCAGTACTCAACTCTGGCTTTACCATTGGTACATACTATGTATTTCGTACAGCTTTCTGGAGAAGGTAGTCTACAATTTAAACAGGAACACCGTGGATCACTGGGAGGGGCTGATGGTCTTCCACAATCTAAATAGAAAATACTTTTTATATGTTACATTGTTTAAAAGTACTCTTCTTTAAAAAAGAAAATAAATCAGTCTAAAAATTTTTATTGCAAACTTTTTAGTTTATTTAAAATTTATATGCTATGTAACTATCTTGTTCGAGGACAGAAGAATTTTTGGGGAAAGGGCGACGGCGAAAAGGACAAGATTGAAAGATATTCACTTTTTTGTTTAAAAATAATATTTTCTAAAACAATACTCATTTCAATTGGAAGTTAGCATAATTATAGATATAAAGATAAATCTCATGACTATTATACATGACCTACATACTTAAAACAAAAAATCTAGAATTACACACTTTTGAATTTAAGTGTATCGGGGAAAAACAATTTTTCACTGAACGGAAAATTCGTAGTCACTCTGAACGTTTTACCTTTAGAATCATTCTTTTGTGACAAACTTAACATTTACAATAAGCATACTTGCCAACATACTAATTAATATTCCGTAGTATTATTAGCCCCGCCTTTTTTACACCAGTATCTTTTTAGAGTATTTTTCTTTTTATTTAACCGAAATTGCATTTGGAGAATATTGCTCTAAATATTTACTGGTGTAAAAAAAAGGGCGGGACTATCAACACTACGGAATATTAATTAGGATGTTGGCAAGTGTGAACAAGTTAAGGTAATTATCACATTTTACTTATAGCATTAAAGGCTCTATATGTTGATAGCACTTTTGTTATATCTACAGGAATCTTTAAAAAATACTTCGAATATTAAGCTGCAAATTAATTTCAATTTGTTTTCTCTAAAACAAACATAGCCCAACGGAACATTGATGTTGAAAAAGCATACAATAAGTAAAACAGTTGCCTTTTTAACACTCTTTTATTAGCTTCACTTGTATGTATGTTTGTAACCGCTCTGGGAGCAAACAAATAATTTATATTGTAAAAAAAAAAAAAAAAAAAAAAAAAAGACTTTCCGTACGTGAACGCCGTGGCTGTGAGGTAAAGAGCCGCGCTACGAACCTAAATGTCTAGCGTTCGATCCCAGTCAGGGGAGATTTTTTTAAAAATGGTTTTTGTTTAATTCTAAATTATTTTAATTAAAGATTTAAATGTATGTAAATATTATGGTGTGTCACTCACACGATTTTCTCTTACCCTGCATTTTAATACAAAGATAGATATTTTGTGCTTTTTAGTTCACATTTCTATAAAAGCGTGTTCTTCAATTTTTTAAAACTATAATATTATTTACATTATTAACTTACTAAAATGTGTTGTTAGTCTCGAATAATTAACCCTTCAGATACACAACAAGTGGTCGCTCAAATGCTTATAAGTGCTTTAGCACAGTCGGTAACAAAAGTCTCCGAACACTAGCAAAAATTCCTATTTATAAAAAGTACACTTAATACAGTTTTGTTAAATAAATCCTTGTCGAATCCTGTTATTAGACTGACTAAGAACAGGATTCGATAAGGATTTATTTAACAAAACTGTATTAAGTTTGTTACCGACTGTAGAAAGTGATAAAAGAATGAAATTTTCGAAATTTTTTAAGATTTCATTAGTGTGTATAAAATTTACAAGTACATAAAAGAAAAAAATGGCAACCAGTCAGTAATATAAAGGAAACCACTAGAAATTAAAGTCTGCGATTTTTAAAGGGAAAAAAAAATAAGCAAAAGACATCCGAGTATCCATACTCCGTTTCACCTTAAGTTGGCAGCATTGAGGAAGGCAGGGAATGTAATATTGCGCGCTAAAAAGTAGTTCTAAAGTTATTTTGCGTTTTTAAGTTGATAAAATTGATAAATAAATGTTATAAAGTAAGGAAACTTAGCTTATGCAACAAATATTTAATGTTTTTCATATTTTAAAAGTATTTAAATAATAAACATCTTTTTAGCAAAGCGAACGCGTAGTGTCGAAAAAGCAGCATTTCTAAGTTTCATTTTGGCTTGCATCGGCTTCCAAGGTTAAACATCTGGCGCGCTCTTTAAAATTTCTTCGCCAGTTGTCTTTGAACCTCTCCCTGCTTTTATTTAGTTTTCTTTCTCTCAGTTACAATAAAAAAGAATTTATCCATTTTATAAGAAAATTTGTGATTCCTGTCATACTTCCTTTAGAAGATTTATAACTGCACATGGGAATTTATGCCTATTCTATGCTTTTAATAAAAAATAACCATGTTTAAAAATATATTTAAGTTAGCAAATAAATATAGTGAGTATTTTCTAGTTTGAAGTTTAAAATTGAAAAATTATATTTAAAGAAAATTTCAAAATATCACTGGTAACTTAATTCTATTCTGCTAATTAATTATTTAATCATTTATTATTCATTTATTCGTTAAAACCTTTCTATAATAAATAATTAAAAAAAAAAAAAAAAAAAAAAAAAAAAAAAAAAAAACGTAAAATCGTAACAATTGTTACGGATCGAAATAAAACGCGCTTTGTTTGTAGCACTTATACCCACTTTGCTCGCCTGACGAAAGATCGTGTTTTATTTCCAACCGAAACAAATGTTGCAAGTTTTTAGCAATTGTAATTAAAAAATAATAACTTAATGCTTTTTTATACCAGTCCTCCGGTGTATTTTTTGTTATTCTGTATGTTTTTATATTCATATTTTTATTTATTTTTTTCTGAATATAGTAATATGTAAGTTATTTAATTGTCACAAATTGTTAAAAAAGATTATTTTTTGAAATATTGGTGCTATAAAATATAAAATGTCTGTGCACCATACCAGCAAAACTGCTAAGTGGCTAAAAATTAAAATAGCTGTTAAACACATAGCTGAATATAAATATGTAAAAAGAGGGAAATAGCACTTTAGTTTTTGAAAAATTTTTAGTTTGAAACATATGTATGTTAAATTCAAATAGTAATAAATTTAAAAAACATAAGTAAGTTTGTATATAAACACTATAAATTTCAAAAACTCGCAGCAGTTCTTTCAAGTCAAAATAACAGTACGGCTCCTCACCAGGTGAACAGCAGGCACGAGTGCATTATCAAAGCAGCAAGGTACACTCACGCCTATTAAGAAATTTAAAATGACTTCTGCATATTTCTTCTTTTGAAATACCATTTGTTAAATTTCAGAATAATACAGTTAGCTAAAGAACAGAAAAGGAACAAAAGTTTAAAAATGCATTAAAACAAGGGGAAAAATTATTGAAAAAATGTTGCATTTTAAAAAAATAAAAAAATCAAACGTTTCGTTCCTGTGGGGGAAAAATCTAATATTAAAGGGTTAAATAGTTCAACTGCAATTTCATAAATTATCTTATGCTTTAAAATATTATATCTGAAACACTTATGAAATGTAAAGTAATATTTATGATTTTTATTTTATTTTTGTAATAAAAAAACTATCGCTGCGTTTTATTCGTCCTCATTGTAACAAAATTAAATAGTATTTCAAATAAAACATCAAACTAATCAATTAATAATAATATTTAAACTGAGAAGGAAAAACAGTTTTTTCAATAAATAATTGTATAGTATTATGAAATAAAAAGTACTCATGAACACCAACAGAAAATGTAAAATAGCTTCCAGGCTTTTGAAATTTTAACCTTTTATCTAAATATTTTCTTATTTCTTTATTTATTCATGAACGAAACAAAAAATCATATATATACTTTTTTTCATGTAACTTTACATAGTTAAACATTAATAATATATAAATGAAATATTTTTTTTATCATTAAAAATATTAATTATTGCAAAATTTCACCCAAAATTTCTTTCCCTTTCTGGGTTTCGCTAAAACTTATAATACGAAATAATTATTACTAAACAGTTTTTCTTTTTTCTGTTTTTTCGCCAAAATTACAGCTTTCATTGTTTGCTAACAACCCCACCTGCTTTATAGTAACCCTGTTACTATGACAACAGGTGTGATTAAGGTCACTGTAGCTTTTTCTCTACTGCCAACTTAGGGTGAAACGGAGTATAGCCAAATGTTACATAAAAATGTAAAATAATGTAATTAGCCTTAATGCTATATTAACAATACAAATATTGTTTGATTAATATTAGCATAGGAAATATGTGTGTATTAGCATAGGAGAATGTTTGGGATTTTGCGATAATTCCTTTATGTTTTTTCAAAGCAATGTTTACTTTTAATGTTTGAAAAATTAAAAACTTTACTAACTAAATTTCAATATTTATTTGAATTCATTAATTTGGATTCTCTGTTATCAAACTAACAATATCCAAACCATTAAAAAAATTATTCTCGTAAAAAACGGACTTTAAAATAGTTTAATACAAGAAACAGCACTTACCCAATGACAAATCGCATTTGGCATCACACGGAAATTCACAACGCTCAGTACTTTCGCTAAAATGAGTCGAAGGTGGACAATTAAATTCATAAGGATACCAGTTAGCACATTGATAGAACATTCCACAGTTACGAGGATGCCTGAATAATCCTTCGTGTTTTGGGCAAACAAAGGAAGCAGATGTAGTTGAAACTGTACTTGTTGTAGAAGTAGAGTAGTCTGTTGAAGTTTCCGTTGATCTTTCGGTGTATTCGATTTCTGTAGTTGTGCTACTAGAGGTATAATCATTACATTCTACTAGAGGAGCATAGTTGCAAGTATTTCTGGTTCTGTCGAAGTAGAGATTACTAGAACACTTCATTTCATAAGCGGTGAAACCAAGGCACAAATAGTAGTGTGAACAGCTGCTAGTAGATGGTATTAGGCAGCTTTGACAAGGACACTTGAAGGAGTCAGTTGGCTGAAATAAGGGTTTCGGAAGTGTTCCTAAAGATATACATTACGTAGAGATAAAGTATCAAACAGAAAAAGGAGTACAATTTAGAAAGAAAATATTAACATTTTAGTTAATTTGGAATTCACGTATATTAATAAAGTTTTGGGTCAAAATTGAGCATTAAGTAACTAGTATTTTTACCAAAGCTTAACTTACGGAAAAGTAAAAATAAAATACTTTAAAAAAGTTTTTTCCTCAAATATCCTTTGTTTTATCCAGGATTTAAAAATTATATCTTCTGTCATCTCACAAACCCATACCTCGTCGTTAATTGCTTGTAATACACAGGGGTGAAACTACCTAACATGAAAAAAACCCCGAAAACTGCTACTTGCATACAGATAAAGGAGACTTATTAATGATACATCATATGGCTACATTTAATAAGTGATAATTTTAGTTTTCTTAATATATTATAAGGCAAATCACATTCAAAATGAGAAATTTATATTATAAAAACGAAATAATGTAACATGAAATTCAAAGACAGCAAAATTTTTCAGAAACCCTGAATTCAGGAGAAGCCGCTGAAAAGTTTCATCCCTGAGTATAGCTCTAGTGTGACGTAAAAATTGCTCAACCTCAATCACCACAAGTCATACCACTTCAAGAGACTTTTCCATCTCCTCTAAAATCATGATCTTTAAAAAAGAGGATTTATATATAATTTTTGAAATTGTTTTATTAGAATGTTTTATTCATTCGCTTATTTTATTGGAAGCACAAAAGATATGTAATAGCTTTATAAAATATTGAAACAAGCTTTTCGCTTATAAAGATACGTGGAATCATTTATAACACAGTTCCTAAGTAGTAAGAAGTAGAAATACTACCGAGACTTATTCAGAACCCAGAACTACTGAAATGCAAGTCTTCTCCCCCTCTTTTTTTTTTTTTTTTTTTTGGTGTGTGTGTATGTGGGGGGGGGGGGTAACTATTCGTGATATGACTGTTAAAGGAATGCTGTCAACGTCAGTCAAAGCCAATGTTAACTTATGGGGAAAGTAATCTAAAAATAATTCTCATTATTCATTACACAATCCATATTTTGATGCTCCGTTTTCTTATTCAGTAAATTTATGATCGCTAAATAAGTCCTTGTTTTCTGAAAAATAAATGAACTTATTTTTCTTTTTCGAAAATTAAAATGTAAAGTTTCACTAACGAGGGAAATGGTCATCAGTAAAATTCCAATTGAAACCGAACTAAGTTTAAATTAAATCAGCATGGTCGAAAACACAGAATGCAAATTTTATGCACTACCCCTCTCCCTCCCCAATGGGGCAAGTTATGACCCTTAAGCTTTTAGGTGCTTTCATCGAAATGGAGAAAATATGTTTAAAGAAATGTGATGTTATGGTAAAGTCTTGGATTCATGTCACTCAGTTACTGGGTTTGATCTCAGACTGAGGACTCACATTTTTTTCTAATATATTAGGTGAACCGAAAAGTAATCCAAGTTTCTGTCCGTTTGAATTCATGAAATGACACCGTAAATTTAAGATATTCTTGGGTACTTTTAAGATTATAATTGATAAAGTACCATATAAATATTGTTAAACAGAAATTTCCGGGGTCATTTCATTATTTCAAACAGACAGAAATTTTCATTACTTTTCAGTCCCCCTAATACATATATACACACATACATAATATAACTAAAATGAATAATGTAAGGGTGATAATTACAAAATTTAATGTATTTTTTTTTTTATCTTAGCTGATTTTTTTTTTTTTTTTTTTTTTTTTTTTGTAAATAATTTATATTAATGGATTTAAGGAAAAATATCTTGATGTACATTTTTGTCTTTCCTAAAATTTTATTTATTTATTTTAATTAATATTTTACACGCACACATTAAAAAAGTAAAACGTTCGTAGCAAAATGTTGATAGTCTGCTTTTAATTTTGTTACTATCCATACATAAAAATAAATATTCCATTAAATCATTTCAAGTGAATTTTTTTTTTTTTTTAATTTCTGTTTATAAATTAAATGAATAATTCAATGTAAAATATTCATATCGTATGCATTATTTTAATGCTTTATATAATTTTTAATTAGTATTTCATGCCAACGCTACTGAAAACATTGATAGTCTACTTTTAATTTGCTATTATTCATACGCAAAACGAAAGAACTTTTACTAAGGGCCCTCTTCACTCACCGCCGCCAGAAGCCGAAGCTAATGTTATTCTATGGGAAATTTTTCTTTACAAATAACTTATTAACTAATGTATTTAAATTCTGTTTTCACATTCTGGAAATCCCCAGCTGTTAAATTGACGGATCTTTTTTAAAAAAATATTTTTTTAATTTTTTATATTTTATTTTGAAGCTTAAAAATATGAATTTTCAATATGTGATTTTTTTTCATTTTGCAATTTCAAAATAAAATATTAAAATTTAAAAAAGTACATTTTTAAAAAAGTTGCGTCAATTTAACAGTTGGGAATTTTCTGAATGGGAAAACAGAATTTAAAAATATGTATTAGTTATTAAGTTATTTGTAAAGAAAATTTCCCCATAGAATAACATTGGCTCGGGCTTCCGGCGACGGTAAGTGAAGAGGGCCGTTAAACTGTTCTGTTCTTTATTTTGATAGAAGCACCTAAAATTTTAATCTTGCTGTAAGGGGAGGAGGAGGGTTGCACAAAATTTGCCCTCTACAGTATGTTTTCGCCCGTGATCTTTAAACTTGGTTTGGTTTCAATCTGAATTTTACTGGTTCATACTTCCTTTTGTAAGTGAGATTCCCGTATTACAATTTCTAAAAAAAAAAAAATTAAAAAATGCGAAACAAGGGTTTATATAACAGTCCTTAATTTTCTGAAGTTAAAACTAAATTTTAAAATATTACATGATGAATAATTGGGGATTTCAGATTGTTTTCTCCCCTAGATTATCATGGGATCTGTCTGACCCCTAAAGCATGCATGACTTGAAAGCGCATTCACAATATAAGTTCCCATTCAAAGGGTAACAAAGATTGGGGATAATTTTCATCGGTCACGTGACGAGTGAAACGGCCAGATCTGTTCTTAATTGAATGACACAACGGAAAGTCTGACACCCCTTGTCTGAAAAGTAAGTTGAGCGGCGTGATATAGTGAAAACTTCATTGGTGAAAGCTTTAACAGCACTAGTCATACGATTTGTGTTGGTTACATTTTTCAATGAAGGATGCGGTTACTAAATATGTGCTCTAGGGTCTGACTCTGACGCGTTGCTATTCGATGCATCCCACTCTCTGCACATTCTAAAACGTCGATGTGTTCAACTTTCTCTTTTAATGTATAGAGTAAAAAGAAAATCGCCAGTGTTTACAGATTAACTATGAAATTATAAAACTGCAGCTTAGACAAGTTGTAAAATATTTTGTTTTTCAGAGTAAAATGCAAATTTGAGGGGAAAAAAAGTAAATAGCTAAATGTGTTTTTAATATAAAGTACTCATATTCAAAATATCTAGTTCTACCACCTGAATAATATTGAAAAGCCACATTTACAAAAATGCAAATTAAAAAAAAATTCATTAAGAAAAATTTCAATCATAGCTACTAAAATTAAACTAGTTACATTAATGGAATACTGCTACTTTAAGTCTGAAAGTGACACTTAACTTACCACATTCAGCTTTGTATGGCCAATCGCAAACTCGTGTTGTTGGATTGAAATATAAACCCGGAGGACATTCCATTTTGTTTGGCACATTACCAGTACAATCCAAGTATTCATTGCAATTTGGTCGAGATAAGAAATCCTTTCGATGGCACAGTTTGAATGGAACAAGTGTAGCAGAAGTTGGTACTTTTGACGAAGAACAGTCTTAAGAAAAATAAAATCAATATTAATAACACAGAAAACTTGAAAAATTTAAATACTATATACATTGATAAACGAAAGTTAAAGAAAATTTAATTACTTAAGATTTTTTTTACTGCAAAAGGTACAATATATTACACTCGGGCAAAAAAACAAAACAAAAAAGTGTCAACTTAAAAATGCAGTGTTTGAGAAAAATCAATTTAAAGACTATAATAAAGCATCAGCTAGCCTATAATAAAGCTAACTGCCTGCCTCAGGAGGTTAAATTGAGAGATGCGACATTTATCGTGTATGTTGGAGGAGATCTTCATGCATATTTTTCAATGACAAACTCAAAACTGCTAATTATTTTGAACTTTTATAGCTTATCTTGACGGGGCGAGGTATAAAAAGCATTGTTCCCTCAATATTAAAGCATATTCTAAAAAATCAACACTTGCATTAAAATGAAACTAAAGCTATTAATATGTTATCACTATATATATATATATATATACACACACACACACACATAGACACACACACAGGGTGATCAATTTAAAAGAGTACCCCGTAGGTTTTTCTTATGACCTTTAAATCTGAGGGATGTGGCAACTATTCTAACACCGAAGTATAACTGTTTGAACCTTATTTAAGTGTGCGAGACAATTTGCAACACTGTTGGACTGTTACTACTTTATTTGTGAGGTAAAATAGAAATGGAGACGCACAATGTTATTTAATCCTGTGATAATTTTATTTATACAAAACAAAATTTAATACAAAATTTTTAACATTATCATTCCTACATTACATTTACGATACGTTATTAGTTTTACATTATCATTTCATAAGGTTTTCCAGAGAAGTCCTGCAAACATCGATGAATTAACAGATCATAACTGAAGAAATCTTGTCAATAATGTTGCGAAGTGTGTCAAAAAACTTTGTTCGACGTGTTTATGTTTGCATCCAAAATGGGAGAAAATTTTCATCATTTTCTGCAAGGAATGATAATGTAAAAAATTTGAATTTAATTATGTTTTTCAAAAATAAAATTATCACAGGATTGAGTAACACTGTGCGTCTCCATTTCTGTTATACCTCACAAATGAAGTTGCAACAGTCCAACAGTGTTAGAAATTGTCTCTCCCACACTTAAACAAGGTTCAAACAATTATATTTCAGTGTTAGAACAGTTGCCACATCCGTCAAATTTAAGGGTAATAAGAAAAACCAACGGATACTCTTAAATCAATCTCTCTCTCTGTATATATGTATATACAGGGCGCGAAATTTTCGCTCGCCAGCGGCGAGTGGAATTTTTACTGTGGCGAGTAAAACTTTGGTCTAGTTATAGATTGATTCTTACACGATACGGTGACAGAAAAAATCTTTACAGTTTTAAATATGGCAAAATTTTGCCATCTTATAACCTCATATTCAATCCCAGCCTGGGAAAGGAAAAATGCTTAATGCATGCATAAAAGTTTCAATCTCTTTGGCAGTTTCGTTTTCCCGCTGCGATTCCTCCAAGCAGACTGAGAATAGACGAGCAGAGAGCCTCTTTGCCCGTCGCCCACTGTCCGAGAGAAGATAAATGTTAAAGTTTACCTATACGATACTGGCGCATGAAAATGAACTCGAGCCCTTTTAAAGATACCACCTATGTTTATTTTGTTGAATAATGATTAAAAAACAGTTTACATTTTCCAATTTTTTACTGAAACGCCAAGGATTTGCGCTTGTAATGATTTGTAAGCATGTAAGCAACGATTTTATCGAAAAATTTATTCCGAAATGGCTGTTTCAAATGACAACAATAAACAAGTTATACACATCGACATTCCGTCTGTTTAAAAAAATAAAATATAAGAAACAGGCATTTATGTAAAAAGTTAAATAAATCGATAAATAAAGAAGCTTAATCTTTCATAATAAAAAGATTTTCACAGGATATTGTTTGACAAAGTTTCTTTTTCTTCTTTTTTTTCTTTAATGACGCTTTGCATTTATGTTATATTTGTTATAAGATATTTTAATCTTTTACAATGATTTTTAATTATAGATGATTAAGAGACATGATGCTATATAACACACTTTTAATATCTATGATTTTAAGCATATTTGTAAAAGCATTTCAAATAGTTAGGAAAAATAGAAAAAACTCAAAATGCGTTAAAAAAAAAAAAAAGACAATTCTGTTATGTGGCGAGTAAAACTTTTTCGGCGAGTGTAATTCGAGTTGAAATTTCGGGCCTTGCTATATAGATATATAGCCCCTTAAATGAAGGGGGAATTTTGTTTTTCTTTTTGAAATCCGATAAGCATTCCCTTTAATCTTTTTTTCTATTTATGCCAAAACATTATCCCAGACAGTTGATATTTTGCTAAAAAGGGTTTAGGCATAAATAGGGAAAAAAAAGGAGGGTATGCGCATCGGATTTCTAAAAAGAAACTAAATTTCCCCTTCATTTAAGGGACACCCTAAAAAATATATATAGTTTTAATTCTTTTAAAAATCAACAATAAGTCAGTCAAATAATATTTTTATTTATTCTTTTATCCAATTACGTATTAACCTCTTAACTGCCCCGGTCGTACATATGTTTTTCTGAAGTACGTTCCTTTGTATTGTACTAGTGAAATTACTACCAGTGAAATTACTGACACGGTTTGAGAATGCAATAAAATAACTTGGAAAAAAAAAACCCCTAACAGTGCTTTTGAAAGATTTACTCATTTCGCAATTGAAAGAAAACGGTGGCATTTTGAAGCGAATCTCGCAAATTTTCGTTGGCAGGTAAGGTTAAAAACGCATTGATAAGAAAAAAAAAAAAAAAAAAAAAAAAACTTAGAATGCACAAACTTAAAATGACAATTAAGACTTTGTTTAACTTCAGTTTAATAGAGTTGCTATTCTATGATGTTTGGTTAAAAAATAGTGGGGAAATATAAACTATTTCAAACATACGTACATAGTGGTTCTCGTTTTAGAGTAGGGAGAACGGGGCACAATGAACCGCCACTTTTAAATCATTAATATTTTAATTCATATGGGTACTCATGTATATCAGCAGGGTACTAGCTGTATGCAGCCGAAAAAACCACATGCGGAATAGTAAGGTAACAATTTTGAGCAGTTTGTTTTGAGCTGCTCAAAGTAATTTTTCCACATTGAAGTTTTTAAAATTTTATAAAGATTGAACTTGTGACTATAAATACTATATAGCTGTTAAAGGAAGGCAAGCTATTGCTGTTTTTAAATTCCTAAAAATTAATAGCATATTTGTAGTCTATATTATTTTATTATTATTTGTTTTACTCTAGTCCGGGGCACAGTGGACCGCCTCTATACGAGACACAGTGGACCACCTTCCAGTATGCCTAAAAGTACAAATTAGATTTAATACTTATATTTGTTTTAGTTAAATTTATAGATACAAATATAATGTAAAGTATTAATATCTCAAAATTATAACGTAATGTTATAATAAAATAAAAATAAATTTCTGAAGGTAATAAATATTTGAATAGTAATATAATAATTATCAATATCTAAATATATTAACTATTTGATTTATATATGTTATTAATAAAACAAAAAATATCTAATTCAATAAATAATTTATTGTTTTTAGGATCACATGTAAAAAGCAAAATTCGCTTAATATATTTTAGTTAAATTTATCCTACTTAATTATATCTCAAAATAATTTTAAAAATATTAAATATTTGAGTAGTATATTTATTAATATCTGAATTAAAAAAAAATATTTTATTTATATAATAAAAATGAAAAATATTTTAATTTAATAAATTTTCTTACTGAGTTTAATTTCTTATTTGTTTATTTTAATTTCATTTGGGTTATTTTATTTGATAAAAGTGCTTGAATTATGTTCTTTAGACTAGAATAGTATAAGAAACTAATTTCAGAGATAGATAAAAAAAAAAAAGAAAAAGTAATTTATATTAATTTAATCTAAACAAAAGAGGCTGGTCCACTGTACCCCTGTGATGGGGTACTTGTAAATTGTAAAGATAAATACCCAAAACCTATTGACTTACGAAGTTCAACAGGTTGTAATATTATAGAATTTCTGGTTCGAGAAAAGGTGCTAATTTCATCTTAAATGCTAAATAAAATGTAATATTTATAAACTTTATATTTAAAAAATCATTTTATTTATATTGGCTATTAAATATGTTTAACACCTTTCAGAGGGCGCACAATCCCTCGGTATTACTCAGTAATTTCGGGTATTACTCAGCTGCGCTGAAGAAAGATTCTACTCAATTGCGCCCAGAGCCTTCATATTTCCGAAGGCATCATTTGCGCCCAAATCCTATATCCTCCCCAAAAGCATAAACTCATCAATTGCGCTCTGAACCTATGTTGCACACAAGAATAAACGCATCGATTGCGATCACTGGTTTTGTCTTTTCTAAACTCCAAGTATAGAGATAAGTTATTAAAAAAGTTTTATTTGTTAACGTAAACATTTCTTTAAATTGCGTGTTTCAAGTTATTGAAGCCTATTAATATTGCTCAGGAGATACCAGGAAGGTAAATAAATGCATCTGGTACATTCTCCAAGAATGGGAGTGCGAAAAATAATCGCAATCATTGCGCTAACTTGATTTATTGTCTCGATAATTGCCCGAAATCCTACTACTATTTTTATACAAGGACAAACATTAAAAGCGGATCTATGTATCGCCACATAAAAATCTGCGGTAATTGTCTTGCGTTGGAATACAAAACTTTTTTTTCTTAACTAAATTAATTAAAAACCTTACATTCTTCTTGAGTTGAGCCTTAGCACTTTCGGGAAGGGGCCCCTCCCATCATCAGAGGTAGCACGCTGGTAGCTTGCTCAGTTGTGTTGACACATTTGACTTGTTTTCTTGCAGTCTCGATGGTCCTACACCAGTTACGGTTAATTTCCTGTGCTGGGTCGTTGCCATTACAGGTAAGTGGATTTAATAAAATTTCAATTGTTTCGCGATTCGCGGCGTATATTGCGTTATTGTAATCTGCTACTTTACGAGTTTCGTTAAAGTTTATATTGATGGGTTCGGTCGCGTTTGTCTTGGTGAGCGTGGTGGTTATTTTTCCAAATTTAATGTCTGTAGAATGTTCTTTAATACGGTTTTTTATTTTACGTTTGGTCATGCCTATGTAGTAACCGGTTTCATTGTTTGTTTTGGAGTAAGGAATACTATAAATTCCGGAGGTTTCTAAGGGATCAATTTTGTCTTTTTCATTTCTAATTGTTTGGTAAATATTTTTATTTGGTTTGATTGGGATTTTTATATTAATTTTGTTGGCTGCATTTTTGATTTTTTGGGAAATTCCACGGTCGTACGTAATGGCGGGAGTGAATTTTTGTTTTGGATGTTGTTTATAGTATTGTTGTTTATAGTACACAGGAAATTAACCGTAACTGGTGTAGGACCATCGAGACTGCAAGAAAACAAGTCAAATGTGTCAACACAACTGAGCAAGCCACCAGCGTGCTGCCTCTGATGATGGGAGGGGCCCCTTCCCGAAAGTGCTAAGGCTCAACTCAAGAAGAATGTAAGGTTTTTAATTAATTTAGTTATAATATTACTTCTTGTTTCACGAATTTAACTTTTTCTTTTTTTTTAGTAACCATCTTTAATGCATTTTCATAGGACCTGGCAGTTTTATTTGGAAGAAGGAAAAAACAAATGAACAGAAGTGTCCATTTTCACCTAAGTGAATGATAAAATTTGGCAGAAAAATTTGGACATGAATCAAAAGTGCCCTCTACGAATATTTCATGGTGTACTTGTAAATTCTTTGAACTCGTATCAGTAGAAAAACACAATGTTTTTACTTTCAACGTTCACTTGGAGAATCTTTTTTCCGCGGTACGTTGTAAAATTACAAGATAAGAGTTTTGTAAACTTCAGAAATATTTTTTGGAAGAGCGGGAAAAAATTATTCCCTACGAGGCCGATACATTTTCTGTCGTATGTATCACATCCTTTTCGCTTATTTTTCAGAGTATCTAATTGGGTCCGCAGTAAAGAAGTATGTAAAGAAATCTTTCGTTTCGAGAAATTAAAATCCATTACAACCTGGTAAACAAGGGGGGGGGGGGAGAATGACGATGAACGTTATCAATAATTTTTGTCATGGGCGCAATTTATGATTGTTTAACAATAGGGGGATTAACATAAGCGCAATTGATGTGTTCCCTTATTTCATGAGCAAGCGCCCATTGTAAAATATGCAAAAGCAGTACAATACTGTTCAAAATGTAAAATAAAACAGACAAACTCATTTCATCCGCGTAAAATAATTACAATTACCTTGAGATAGTTCTAAGACAGTATATAAGAATTTTCGCGTTTGGGGTATGTAAATGCAATTGAAAATTAAATTAGTAAAAATGAATTGAGCTAAATTACGCTTTTTTCCCGACTCATGATGTGGCTTTTATGCATATTACCCATTGCTAAGTTAAGATAAATCTGCTTTTTATCATGTAGAAATCCTTTGCAGTTGTCACTGATCGTATACATACTGTCATTTTTACAGTTAAAATAACTTCAATAAGTACCTATTCAATCACATACACGCAGTAGTCAACATGCACATACATAATCATGCACCCTCACATTAAATTAAAATGAGTTTGATAAACATTGCTATATAGTTTTATAATGTCCAATTGCTTTGTTAATGTTTAAGTGTAATTCACGTTAACCTTTAATCTACCAGTAAATTAATAGAGTAGTAATCATGTAATTTTTCTCAATAAAAGAAAAAAAATTGATAAAAGTTCAGTTTGCTTAATTATATATATACTCTGGAGCTAAAGGACATGTCCAAAAATAATTTTTCAATGAGAGCAACATTTAAAAAAAAAAAAAAAAAGAAAATTGTACGTTTTTTCACAGCTCGGTTTATGATACTTTAACACAATATTAGTAATATAAATGTACTAAATGATAATACTGTTCTTAATACATTTTGGTGCTAACTCTTCAGAAAAAAATCATAACGTGTCCTTTACCTCCGGGATACTGATATTTAAAAATCAATATTGATCTAATTAATTCAATCTCATCTAATCTTTTTAATATATGTCATTCAATATACTTTAATGAAGGAAATTTACACCATATTCCATTAAAATAATTTAATTCATTTTATCAATAACTAAAATAACTCATACAAAATCATTTTTTTTTTCTTTCCTTTATTGAAAAATTTCTTTGAAAATAAATGGTCTTCACGTAATGGAAAAGTAAATACTATTTAAATAAGGAATGTTGGAATTAATTTACGGAGGTGTATCGCAGTGTTAGAGCAAACAAGGAAATACTCAAAGATTTTAATTTAGTGTCATAGGCCTGCAACTACTCTCTATGGTTTGTTTGAAGACTCTTCAAGCTTTTAAGTCAAATGATCAAAGGTGTTTGTTATTTTTTTTCCTCTTTGAAGAACGGTTTTAGTAATAATTTCACCGAAAATTCTCTCTGAATATCAGAGAGAGAAATTCAAGTCTATATTCCTGGTGTTTGATAATTGTATTGGATTTTTATACACACACTATTTTCCCCCCTTCAATGGTAAAATCATTTCACAGCTTATAATATTTTCCCTGCGTAAAGAGCAGGTTATCAATAAAAAATAATTTTAGGAAATTTCTACAAGTTATATCGATTTCTAAAGCTTCCACATCTGTTCATTTTTTTTCTATGACAGTGTTTACAATAGAACATAATTTACAACTTAAATATTAGCTTAAATTTATAAGGTTAACAAATTCATATTATGCAAAAAAGAAAGAACTATTTACCTTTGTTTTCACACTTAGTTGTGATCGTAGATGCATCTGTACTAGATATATCGCCATCGGTTGTTATAGTTGTGGTCACAGTATCTGTTGTGAGTTCTGTATTTGCAGAGGACGTCTCGTACTCCTGCTCAGTAGTCGTTTTTATAGTCGAAATCTCCGTTGTTTGCGCTTCGGTTAAAGTGATTTCGTCTGTTACCATAGTAGAAGTAATTGGAACATCTGAACTAGTCGAGATTAAATCTAATGAAGTTGTACGTTTTTCAGTGAAATTCCTATACTCGTCCGAAACAGCGTCTGTCGATTCTTTAGTCACGTTGCTAGTTATGGTAGAAGACAATGTATGCAATGTTGTTGAACCAATCAAGTTTTCAGTGGTAGATTTCAGTGTTGTAAAATGAGAAACAGAATCGGTAGTTGATGTAAATATTTCTTCTGTGGTTGGTTTCATTTTATTGGGAGTTGTGGTTTCCGTTAAATATTCAGTTGTAGTTCTTTCTTTCGTTTCTGTGACGTACGGTGCTGACGTTGAAGAATAAATAGCTTTTGATATTGTAGTTTGGGAAGTTGATTCTTCCGTGTTGGTCTTGGTTTCTGTAGTACCACAGTCTGCAAAATAGATGTTAACAGCTGCATTGCAAATCAATTTTCATAATGATTATAACATATTTAATAAGATATTAAAACAAGAATAAATTATATATATATATATATTTTTTCTTTAAATAAAAATCTTATTTGCTATAAAAAATTAAAGTAGTTAATATGTCAAGGAAAATAACGGAAAGAATATAAATAAGACTGAGAATTCACTACAATCTCATTCGAAGACACTTATAAACTTGTAACAGTACGTGTCGCTGTTCAATTTACGCTCTTTTCTTTTGACGCTGACTATTTACTCGGTAAATTACAACTTTTTATCTGTATTTCTTTTGTACTGTATCTTTTGTACGCATTTTACACGATTTGAATTTACACAACCAGAGTTTATAAAAAGGGTAATATAAGCAGTTGTGAAATTTTATTGCACTTAATTATGAGTCTCACAATTTCAGAAGCTTTGAAAAAAATATTTAAAAAATTATGTTAAGAATTTTTTAAGCTATTTAAAATAATTTAAAATACTTTCTTAAACCCATTATCGTTATAAGTAATTTTATAGGTAGTAACGTTTTGACTAAGAAATTTTATTCCTCTACCATAAAAAGGTTCGAAAATGAAACTTTTGGAAACTGAGGGGCTCGGGGCAAAAAAATGCCAAGCGACAATTTAGGTGAAATTAATCCCACGTTGTAATCTGATCTGCTTATTTTAGTTGTGCGAGTGCAACGCAAAATTATTTTTCAAAAAGCAGCTACTTATTCTAAAAGTTTTTGAAGTGGGTGCTATGTACATAATTTACTTTTTGATAAATACACCAAAATAAAATGCACGGATTTTTCAAAATAAAGCGCGAGTTTAACATAGTGAACATAAATCAAGTGCCAGTAAGGAACCAAAGTAGCAGCCTACTTTAAAATATTTACAAAATTTATGTTCAGCGTAATATGTTTCGAATTAGGATTTTTTGTTCTCTCTATAAGCATAAAATGAGTTCAGGTGGTTCAGCTTGATTCAGGTGGAAATGAGAGCTTGGCTTTAAAATAAATTATAAAAATATCCGAGAAAATTGTATATAGTGCGTTTACTCTTATTTTAGGTTTTTAAATACGCCCTGACGTCAAAAAGTCAAATTTTTGCTCTACAGTAATTTTTTGGCACGTTTAGGTTAATTAGACCTGGCCATATATGTTGAAGTGAATTCTCAGCCATTCATAATATGCCTCAATTGGAAATAACACGGCGCCCGAAAACAGACTAATGCTACCATTCAGCCAACAGATAAGTATTAAAGAAGATCTATTATGAGAAGTATATATATAATGAAAATGATTTGAGCATAGAGAAAAATGTTTGAAGGATTAATTTTCAAAATAGGTAAATATACTAAGTAATAAAAAGCACATATTACTATTACATGTGTGCTTATTTTTGAAACAGCCTGTGGTTAATTATACGTAATATAGGGCTCGCAACGTCTCTAAGCTTATAGAAGCTTCATTATATTGTTATGATTATTTTCAAAAAGACTTTTCTTAAAAAGATTTTTAGTAATATCATTACTTTAAAAAATGACTTCTGAATTACTGGTGGTAAATAAATAAAACGCATGTAAAAATTTAGGAACGCTTTGTTCCCTGGTAATAAAACTTACCGGCATTCGGATCGCATTTAGCTGAGCATGGATCTGTACAAAATTTTCTCTCTGGATCAAAATGTTCATCTCCTACACAGGAAGAAATTTCAGGGACTCCTTTTTTACACTGGTAAAACTTATTACAATCATTTGGGTATGGAAAGTTGCCTTCCGATGTTAAACATATTGTATTCAATGTGGTTGCTTTTTCTAAAGTTACATCTGTTAAGGTTAGTCTTGCAGGCTTAGTTTCTGTGACAGTATTTAATGATGAATTTATTGTTTCTGTATGCAAAGCTGCCGGAATGTTAGGAGTAGATGAATATTTGTTTTCTTCCACAACATCTTCATCAAGATTTCTACTTGTAATTGAAACATTTGAATAATCTGTGTTCGATATTGTAGTTTCCCTTGAATCGTTAAAAGATACAGAATCTATTTCAGTTGTAGACGTATCCTGAAGACCATCGTCTGAAGTTTCTTTTGGAGATATAGTTTTCATCATAGTAATTTCAGTAACTGAAGTATCAGTAGAAGACATGTTTTCATTATTTATTTCAGTATTTTCAGGAAGGGATATTCTGGTAATAATTGTTGAATCTGTATTTATCGACTCTTGAGTTTGGTCGTTGTTGGAGTTATATGTTATAGGGGTTGTCGGAAAATCCCTTATCGTATCCGTAACTACAGTTCTTGAAAAAATATCTACATGTGTATAGTCAGTTGATTCTATGGAGATATCAGTGTGCCAGTTATTTGTTAATGTGGTTGTTGATTGAACTTTATTAATTGAATCTATTGATTCAGTTTCATTCTTAACTGTGAACTCCATTACATTTTCAGTTGTAGAAATATTTCCCTCTTTAAACTCGGTGCTCATATCTGTGGATTCTGATACGAAAGGAAAAATAGTTTCCGTAGTGCCTTTTGTTTTTAAGTCTAACTTATTGAAACTAGTAGA
Source organism: Salticus scenicus (assembly GCA_963930645.1). Lineage (NCBI taxonomy): Eukaryota > Metazoa > Arthropoda > Arachnida > Araneae > Salticidae > Salticus > Salticus scenicus. Next base: position 133,328,125 of record OZ005648.1, read on the forward strand.
GAATTCCAATGAATTAGGAGAAGTGTCTGTAATAAGATTTTGAGATACTTCATTTATATCCGAACTTGATTCGAATGTTAAATTTTTTGTGCTTAATGAAGTATTTTCTTCTAATGTATCGGTTTGATTAATAAGGTCGCCTGGCAATAGATTCATAGTGGTCACTTTTTCTGAAGGCACATTTGTTGATGTTATTCTTGGATACTTGCTTTCTGTGACAGTGTTTAAAGATGAATAGCTTGTTTCTGTATGCAAAACTTCTGGAGTGTTTGTTGTAGATGGATATTTAGTTTCCTCAACATTTTCATCAAGATTTTTGCTTGTAATTGAAACATTTGAAGAATCTGTGCTCGATTCTGTGTTTTCAATTGTATCATTGAAAAATGTGATAGTTGTTTCAGTTGTAGACATAGTCTGAAAATCATTATCCGAAGTCTCTTTTGGAGATTTAGTTTTTATAGCAGTTTGTGTAACTGAAGTATCAGAAGACACATGTTCGTCTTTCACTTCTGTGTTTTCAGAAAGGGATTTTCCAGTAGTAATTGTAGAATCTGTATTAAGTGATATATCTTTATTATTACTTTGGGGTATTTCAGTTGTATATGATGTCATTTTAGATATTACTTTGATTGTACTTAAAGTATTTTCATCCAATGTATCTGTTCGATTAACAAGGTTGTCAGGGAATGAATGTTTTTCAGGTGTAGTTTCCGGTTTTAAAGTGTCATCGTATAGTGTAGTTTTTATAGGAGTTGTATTATCTGAAGTTTCAAATATGCTTTGAGTTATGAAAGAGCTATCCGTACTTATTTTTTCAGAAGCAGAAGGGTCTGCAGTTACCGTTTGATTATAGATTGGTTTTGTATTTATTTCCACGTTAGTTGTAATCCTAGATCTAACTTCGATGTTTGTTTGAGTACTAAGCGTATTTTCCTCCAACTTGGGTCCTGTGAATTTTGTTTCAGAAACATCTTCTAACACCGTAGATATAAATTCAGTATCATTGTTTAATGATGTTTCTTCTGTACGTGTCATATGCTCAAAATGATTATCGGTTTCATATTTAGTATCTGGAGAATACGACTCTGTACTAGATATAGTTGAAGATTGAGTTTTAGTCGCACCACTTGTCTCAGACTGTAAATTTTCAATCTCTGTTATATTGTTCAAGAGAGTACTGCCGTCTTTCAAACTTGTGTCCAGAAAAGTCATATCAGTTGAATTGTTTAAATCAAATGCTTTTTCAGATGTTGCGACTTGCAGAGGGGCTTCAGAGTCTGTATCACTTTGCTTTGAAACAGGAAAAGTGCTCGTTAAAGAATCATTAGAGTACGATGAATCAACTGAGGAGAAAATATCTGAATATGAATTTTCGTCATCCACCATTTTTGTTATAATTTTATCGTCGGTTAGATTTGTATCCAATACAGATGTACTGTTATAATTTGTAGTCATATCTTCGATCTCCGTTGAAAAAGAGTCCAATGTCTTAATAGTACTACTCTGTAGCTTTGACGGGAGTGTTTTAATACTTACAGAACTATCCATTTCAGTTGATTTCTCCTCATACAAGTCTGTGTAATTTACTTCAGAAACATTTTGAGGGTCAACAGAGGATGTCCTTAAATTTATTGTGCTACTAATGCCAGTAGTTTCGTCTTTGCTATTTGTTACAAAATCAAAAGTTGTTTTAATTGCACTCTCAGGGTTGGTTAACCCTGAAGATTGCGTTGAAGTAAACTTTTCTGTGCTGAGTTCATCTTTAGAAATCGTTGTTTTATGTCCTTTTGTATAACTTGAAGTAACAGGTTCAAATGTAGTAGTATAAAGTAAGGTTGAAGTGAGGGTATATTTTTCGCTCGAAGTGTCTGTATCTTGAAAACTTGACGGTGTATCTTTTAATGTATTTTCAACGGAATTAGTTTTCGATACCTCTGGTGTAGTAACATCAGTATTGGTAGAGGTGTTTGAGGAAATATCAGTTGACACACCCGATGTAGACGATTCAAACGTTTTATCTTCCGAAATTGTAGATTTATATTTTTCTGTTTGAATATCTGTAATTTCAGTTAAAGTTACAGTAGTCGCTTGTTCCGTGACACTTTGTATTCTCTCATATTCAGATTCAAAGTTATCAGTACCTTTAGGAGTATAAGTTTGAATCTGAGAGGAATGCAAGGTTTCTGCAGAAGACTCATTAGAAATGTCAGGGATTTCGTTAGTTATAGTACTCTTATCCAATGAATCGTATGTAGTTGTATTAATAATTTCAACTGAAGAATTAGTTTGGGTATTCTCATTACTAATAGACTCCGTGTTTTCAGGATCGGAAACTTTCGATGCTGAAACAGTTTCATCAGTTTGACCTGAAGCAATCTCAGAAACTTGGGTAGTTAATTCTGCCAAATTACTAACTGTTGTAATCTCACTGTTGTATTCTAAAGACTCTTCAGATTTAGTAATTAAATTATGAGTGTCTGTAAGATTTTTAAAAAACACTTCACTTAAAGTAGAACTATGAATATTATTTGGAAATCCAGTTGTCTCCGTAATAGTATTATTTCTGGAAATATTTTGTGAAGTTAAAGTATTGTCTAACAGTCCAGTTGAATTATCAGTTGAACTTAAGTCTGTTGTACTAACAGTAACAAATGCATTAGAATTTAGAGAATTTGAGAGACTTGAAATATCAGTATACATTTGATCCATTTTAGTCACATTTTCTGAAAGTATATCCTTTTCAGTCATTTCTTTTGGTTCTTGCGTTTCTGACTTGTTGAAACTTAAATCGCTCGCGTTGCTGTCTACAAGATCAGAAGTTGTTACAGAAAAAAGGCTTTCTTTTCCGGAAGTTTCTGTTGAATTAAGCAAATTTTCTGACATAACCTCCGAAGCTGTTTCACTAACTGTATTATTTTCAGCTTTAATACTTGATTCAGTAAAATTAGAACTTACTAAATTCGACACTGAGGGAGTATGTACTAGATTTTGTGTTCCAGATGTCAAATCAAAGAGCTTGGTTTCTTCCAGTTGTTTCTCTGTAGTTAGAAATGCCTCATCATTTGAGTAATTACTTGTATGAGTAGGTACTGGGGAAGCATATTTTTCAAAAGTTTCCATTGAAGTCTCATTTTTATCCAATTTTTCATTTGTAACTGTGCTATCAAAAATTAATGAATCTAATGTCTCATTAGAATTAACTGGATGCGGCTTAAGCGTTATATACTTAGTAGTAGGATCGGTCTCGTATACGTTTTCACTTTGTTTGCTTAATGCATTTTCGGAGGATGTAAAATTATCACTTACAAAATTCTTAGAAGTTAAGTTTTCTGAGGATGTAATGGTTTCTGCATTTATAACTTCAGTAATAATATTTGAGCTGGAAGTTAAATCTGACTTTTGCCAAGATTCACTAGAAGGTGGGAATTCGTTGGTAAACGAACTTTGTTTATCAGTTAAATTAATTTCATTTTTATTAGTTTCATTTTCTTCAGTATCCAGAAAATCATCTTCCATTATAGTCATGGTTGTATCTATCAAGTATTTTGAAGTTGCGTTCACTCTTTTATAGTAAGATGAAGTAGTCAATTTTACAGTTTGATTATCAGTTAACGGATCTGAAGACATCAAAGCTTGTGTTGTACTTAATGTTCTGCCTGGAGTTACTTTGCTATCTGTTTCCATAACAGTTGTATAAATATTTGAACTAACTTTAAAAGTACTCTCATCTGTTGAATTTGAAGAAATTGAATTTGCAACATTATCATTCGAGTCGGTTGACATTACTTTTGCTCCTACACTTGAAGTTAAATTTTCCCCATTTTCTCTTGTTAAAATGTTTTGATTGATTAATTCAGTACTAAGAGGTAAATAAGTTTCAGATTTAGTAGTTCCTGTACTTGACAATTTTTCTGTTAAATCTGACGAGAATTTGGTGTTCGTATCGGAATCTAATGTTACTGTTGAATCATAGGAAGACATTGTTTCTTCTTCAGAAGACGAATTTGGTGATAAATTGTACTCGTATGAGCTAATAGTGGTATTAAAAACTGACGGGTCATTAATAGATGCATTTGTAGGAACAGTTTCGGATGTAAATTCTTGAGATATATTACTGGTGCGAGTTGTAAATATATCAACTATATTTGTGTCCGAACCAGAATCATTTCTATTTATAACTGTATCATGAGTCTGAAATTTAGTTGCATCTTCCAAATTTGAAACTGAATCTTCATTAGATGCGTAATCTTGAAACGAATTCGATACAAGATCAGATGTCACAGTATCAGATGTTTTGATATCGCTTGTATTTTCTTGCGTGGGTTCATCATAGTTAGCTCTTCCTTTGTCTGAAACAAGTGAAATAATCGATTCAGTAATATTTTCCATATCAGAAGTCGTGATAGATCCAAGAGTGGTTGTTATTTCCTTTTTATTAAATTCAGTAGACGTAGATTTCGGGGAAATGTCACCATCTTCCTTCGGTTGTGTAGTATCCCATAAATCAAGATTCTCTGTTATAGTGTTACCGAGAGCAGTAGACGTTTTCTGGAAATTTATTGAATCATCGGATACAGTGCTTTCATTAACATTTAGTGTTGTAAGATGTCCGGAATTATTTGAATTATGTTCAATAATCTCTTTGCCATTAGTATCAGTGTCAGTCTGTATTTTTAGTGTGGTTTCGTCAGATGGTGCAGAATTCTTATTTGTACTCATAAATAAATCTGAAATTTCAGCTTCCGATTCTTCTTTGTCGTCATTTTCATAAATAGCTTTTACTCCTACTGTAGACTCTCCAGTACTGGAATCAGCATCTGAAAATATAAGTATGATAAAGTAAGTCATTCCAACATTTAACTATACAATTTATAAAAAATACTAATTGAAATATGATATAGAACACCGTAACTGCATAGTATTTGGGCAATAAAAGATTTCGCGAACTGTGCTCATCTTATAGGATAGCGAGAAATATTTATCACTTACAATTAACTCCAAAATATATGCTCAAATTCAATACAGTATATTATCGTTAAATGTTTCTAGATTTTTGCTATTTAATCACTAAATCTCGTAGATTATCAATGGAAAGTCATTAGCAAATTGAATTGTCAATTTGATAATAACCCCTTTCACATTTTTGCTAAATATTGCAGTAAACGAATTTAAGTTAACTTTCCAAGAGTTATTTTATATGCCATTTGAATTAGCTTTTGATATAGACTTAAAAAAAATTTTTTATTATTTATTTATTTTCAGATTAAAATAGCAAATAATAATTTCCTTTGGGAGGAGAGAAAAAAAAGAACCGACTGCAAAAAGCAATTTTAATTATTTAAGTTACTAAAAATAAATTGAAAATTAACAAATTAATAGCAAACTGCCCTTAAAAGTATAAAATAAACTACGTCGCCATATAACAAACACTACTATTCAGTAATTTTTGAAGTTAGCACAATTTTATTTACTCCTCCCCGCCCCCTATATTCGTTTTGAGAGAGACAGCTAAACAGTAATAGTCTCGAATTATCTATCTTCATAATCTTATCGCTTTATAAAATTGATCCACTAATAGCATTAATGTAGAGCAGTGAACATCCTTCACAATTCTGAATTTATGTTTCAACGAAAGTACTAGAATTTTCATTGCGAACTTTTGCAGCTTTCGAAGTCTTAATTATTTCATTTGAATCAAAGTTTTCTGCTGTGTTTTCTAGATGTCAAAGCGAGATTTATATTTCGAATTTAATTTGTGTATTAAATAATAGTAGTAATTTTTATTTAATTTTGCGCTAATTACAAAGGTTACGATTACTAGTAGAGTTTGTTGTTTTGCGAAATGAATTTACTTTATAATTTTAGACAAAACTTGCTATTCTATTTTATGTTAAGTAGTTTGAATAATAATTATAATTGCTTTTTGAAATCTGCCCAGATGTGCATTACAGTTGACGGAAAGGAGTTTGAATATCGAAATTAAATGCATTTGGTGATTATCTATTTCTTTCTCAGGTGATTTTGAACACAAACAAACGCACATTTTAAGCATTTATGCCTACAAAGCGTCTTTTCTTACTAAATTTATGATGCTCTTTTACTTTGCAATTCCCTTCTTCCCCATCTTGTGTAGATTTCGAGATAGGAACGTTAACTCCTCCGTTTTCCATCAGGTGGTGCTGTAAACAGTTACATCTCGTAGCGTATGGCCACTTTACCTACACCACAGAAACAGATTATCAAATAGGACAGGGAAGCTAAAAGGCGAAAAGGAGCGATGGTAGCACTAGTGTCAACAGAGAGGAACTAAGAACTCCCACGTGTGTTAGGGCGAGTAATTAGTAGCAGGTTATAGTATGTGAAGATTCTTTCCCTTCACTTTCTATTACTTTTAAAGTCACAAAACCATACTCAAACATTCACAGCTATTCTTCTAATAAATAAAGTAAATTTTTATAATGTTCAAAAATGTGCTTTGCCAAACACATTCATAATCAAGTAAAAATTAAAATTACAAACAAACAGTAATTCTGAAATAGCAGCATGAAATCGTTAAATATTTAACATTGCTTGGTTTAAATACAAAATGCTTTGAAATAAGAAAATATTTTTGGTTTATGTATATTTTCAAAATTTATTTTCTTAATTGGCAAAAGCAATTTATTTTAAGAAGCAAGTTTTTAAAGAATAACAAAGTTGCCAAACGAAAAATAGATGCAGTAAAAATAAGTCGAGCGATTGCGTAAACTGGAAAGCTCGAGAAACTTGCAGCAATTGCTAACAGGGTTATTGTAGTTGTAATTTTGTTGTCATTGTGCATATGTCCTATCTGTATAATACTCCGTGACCTACATACAACTTAGGACTATAGCTTCAGATGGTCAGTAGTTAGAGCTGGTAAGGACTTAAATTGGCACTTTATGCTTTGTGTAATCTAACTGATGTCTAATTGTACATTTTTTTTTAGACCAAGATCTTAAAAAAAAAATCAGAATATGAGCAACCATTACAAAATTATGAGCTAACAAAAACAAACTGTTTGAATTTAACATCCTCATTTTTGAAGTCAGTTAATAAATAACAAATCCATACTAAAATACCACAAATAAGAATAAACAATTCATTTAATAAATCGCTCTCTTGCATGCTAAATTCTAGAATGCAAACTCGTTAATTATCTATTTTGTGCACTTTTAATTTCGGTGAGCGTGAGGGAAGAAATAAGTACTCGACAATATATAAAATAGGGAAATCGTTAAAATTATATTTCTGTAATTTTATTAAGAACTAGCCTCCTTTGTCGACCAGCTGGTTTGCGACTTTTGAAAAAACAACTGTAGCGAATTCCCGCTCTGTGTCATATGGGGATGGTACTTCGAACTTTATTAAACTCGAAAAAAATGTTTGTAAACTGGGGCATCCAGTAGAACTTTAGTACATGACGTCTATGTCCGAAATTACTGCTACTTGCAGTTAATATTTTTACACTGCACTAAACATTTTTCTACATACATAGAAACACGATTTGTGTACGATATGGCATGAGAATATCTTCCAGCATTTGTTTACAAGGCCATACAAAGGAATTCAGAAATATTAGAGCTATATTCTGAAATTACTCTAAGTGCAATTCAAGATGTACGTATTTTTGCGTACATAATTTATACAATATACAGGCAGAGCTGCCAACCGAATCCGGCAAATTGTTAGTACCGTCCCTTTTTCTACACCACTTAATTTTTAGAGTAATTCTCTTGAAATTTATCTACGATGAATTAAGAAGAAAAATACTCTAAAAATTAAGTGGTGCAGAAAAAGGGGGCGGTACTAACAGATTGCCGGATTAGGTTGGCAGCTCTGTACAAGGCTATTCAAAATTAAGCGAATAATCTATTGAATGTAATTGATGTAAGTGTTTTGTTAAATATTACTAAGTACAGGAAAGTGCTTAGGAATGATAATTACTTTCTCATATTCGAAGCAGTAGACAAATTTAATTTTAATTTCCAATGTTCATTTGTATATAGTTAGGCATTTTAATGTTCCCTGAATACAAAAACCGATTTTTTAGCGACTGATCTGCTAACATATTTATTAGCATAACTTAATCTTTAAAAAATGCAAATTTTGAATATTTTTAAGTTGCTGCTTGAAACGTTTAACTAAAACTTTAAAGTTTCAAGAAGTGTGTTTGAAAGTTGTCAAATAATTCGGAACAGATTTTTTTAAATTTTTGCAGCCCCAAGAAATAGGTATAGCTATTAATTTCAAGTGGGGGATTGAGAAGTATGAAAGTGCCCCTCTGCTCTTCATATACACACTCAAATATGTCAAATGAAAAGCTACTTCTGACACTATTTTTACAGCTCAAATATTTACTACATTATTCTTTAAAAGATCAAATGTTGCTTAAGAACACCAGATTCTTTCTAGATAAATAGCATGTTTTTACAACAGTAATGAACTTTTTAAAATTATATTGATTTAGAGAAAATTTGTGAATTTTCATGAAAGATATCTATTTCCCATGTTTTACGATTTCAAATGCTTTTTTTTTTTTTTTTCCCCAGATTCAAATTTAGCGAAATGAAATGAAGTGTACGTGAATATCTTATTTCTAACAAGGAACATTCACAAACTGTGACACACCGATCGTAATCAAACTTTACACGTAGCTAAAGACGAAGAAGACACACTCCTAGCAATTTATATCGGCAAACGTTACTTAAGATCAGAGATTTTTGTTCCAAGTTGGAACTTTTTTTTCCAATATTGTGACGTCTTTCAATATATTTGGACTTTTTTGTCCCCCCCCCCTCCCCCCATCAAACATGCGCTGTTCATTTATTTATTTAAATTGTATTTCATATTGCTTGCAAGAAAGAATGTAGACGTAAATGTTTATAAAATTCTACCGAAATAGACCTGAAAATATTCACTTGCAACGTCGCTATTAAAAACTAGTATGTTGTGGCCACCACAAAACTTTCTTCTACAGTTTCCTATATAAGTTCAATCATAAATTAATATATATCAAAATTATTTGCGATAAAGAAAGCAGACGATTTTGATACCAGCAATGTAATCAATCATTCTATCAATATTAATATTAGCTATTTTCTTTGTTACCTTTAAGCTCTATGTTACCATGTTATATAATAAAATAGGGAAACTTATAAATTCTAAATCGAAATCTATTTAAAAAATTTAATTAAAATCACAATGTGGTTTTTCAGATCTTAAATAAAATTCTAGAGCAAGGAAAATGTGCATGTGCCAACGATTAGAAAATACAATTTAAATAAATTATTCAACAGCCAGTGTGTTTGGTGGGGGAAAAGAAATTGAAAAGTCAGGTATAATTGAATGACGTCATAATATGATTTTTTTTTTCTTCTAAATTCGAACACCAATATTTGTTATAAGCTGTTGTAAGAAAATGTTCGTTCATAAAACAATGTTAGATTCTTTCTTCTATTACCTAAATTTTTCATGTTTCCACTGATAAATCTAACTTGCATTATTGAAGTATTGTATGCTGATATCAGTTTTTATATTTGTGCGTTTAAGTAGCATGAGTACAGGGAAAAAATTTCGGGTGATAATTTCATTAAAGTTAAGGAAGAAAAAAGAAAATATTCCGATTTTGTTATTAAAAATCGAAAAAAAAAAAATTGATTTAGCGAAAAACTGAAAGTTATGAAATGTTTAGTAATATTTAAATGCTGAATTATATGGAAACCGTATCCCCATTCTCCCCTTCGAATTCTGAATCTTTCTAAATATGAATTGCCCAAGATAATTGGACCCACCAGCGGCTAGCGATTCTGCACTCAAAACTGGTAGACATGAGGTGTTAGATTCAATCCCAGGTCTCGCTTGTCGGCCTAGCCGTTCGGAACTTTCAGTGATTTTATCCGAAAATTGCACAAATACGGGCTAGGATCCCTTAGAAAGACCCCAAAGAAGAGCACTTCCCCTCAGGCCTAGGATCCTAGAGTAGTCAATCGGCCTATGTCCCGAATCCTATCTCAAGATCATTGATCAAAGAATTGTGAAACTCCATCGAGTCGTACATATTTCATTAAGTGTTTTCTTTGTTCTGACTTTAAAAATAAACATCTTATAAACCCCTGAAGAAAATTAGATGTTCGTATGTTATTAAATACGTTACATAAACGTATACCTGTGCGTTTGAAGCAACATTTATAATATGAAACAAAATACCAAGTATTCTTTCAAATGAAACTGGTGCAGTTCTACAAATCAATATGTGCTTCAGTTTTTTTTTTTTTTTTTTTTTTTTTTTTTTTTTAAATAAAGTCACAGTTTTCAACGAACAAGTTAAGTACGTTTGCTAAGACCTTTCTCAAGAACTCAACAGAATCATCACTGATGATCTTAAAAATCTTATTCTCAAGTTCGTCAATAGTTTGTGGTTTGCTGAGACACACTTCTTCCTCAGTAGCAAATTGCAAACTCTCGGTGAACTTGAGAATAAGATCCGCCAGGTCGTCGTAAGTAATGGTAAGTTCTTGAGGAAAGCTGTATGGTCACCGAAAGCGTAAACCAATGTTATTCTATGAGGAATTTTGTTTAATTAAAACTCACTAGCAGGCTACGCCCGCTTCGCTGGCCACTATATTTAAATGAATCTCCAAAAGAATTGGATCATTATTTATTTTTCACATCACATTATTTATAAAAACTAAAATAATTACATTGGAATCGCTCTAGACCTCGCATCGTGTACTCGCTGACTACGGCAGCTCTTTCTCTGCCCGCACTGTATCGGGAGCAGGTTCTCACTGCCTGCAGAAATCTCTTTCCTATGTATTTCAATATGGGTATTTATTGACGATAGGTGGGTCTGCCATTATTTAAGAACTACGATTTTAAAGATAACTATCTCAGCGTCTATTAAATATTTTAGTTTTTGAACTAAATATTTTATTGCTTATGCTATTTACACTGTATTACAATTTGATTCCGACCAATGTAATGAAATAAAATAAAAAGTAGATTTTCTTTTAGAAGGAATTAAATACATAAAAAATAAATAAATTCCAATCAGTTTAATCCTTTCTACTATATACTACCATTATTTCCTGACAAATACTATAAATTAGGAAAAAAAAAAAAAAAAAAAAAAAAAAAAAAAAAAAAAACTTTTAAAGAAATTAAATTAACAAATGAAAAATAATTGTTGTTATACTACAAAAATTACACATAAACATAACTGTTATAAATACGTTTTTAAATTTTAAATTTACTATATTTAATTTTTTCTACTGCATTACCATTTTATTTTCAATAAATATAATAAATTAAAAAGAGAAAAAAGATTCGCCCTCAAATAAATGCATTAAATAAAAAATAAATTGCATAATATAGCCGTTGCTAAGATACGCAGACGATTACAATCGAAGAATAAATTCATGAAAAATGAAACATAAAAGTCAATGTTTAAAATCGAAAAAACATTAATTTAAAAAATTCAAATTCGAAAAAATCTCGATGAGGGGCACACCTGTAGGATCCCAGGTACCTATATATGCCAAATTTGGAAGCTCTGCGATCAGTAGTGTGTTAGTATTGTTCATGTTTAGATAAATGTATTTATTTTCCTGTTGGAAAAAATAATAAACTCGTATTTTTTTTTTTTTTTTTTTTGGCAACAATTAAATTATGGATTCAATTTAAATGGCTAATTTTTTGCTATAGAGCATTTCCTCATGACGTCTGGTGGTTGGCAAGAAAGCGCGCTCAACTTTAACGCGCCCCGCCTACCATTGCTAACGGCATAGCGATCCGCCATCGCTATGCTTTTCCCAAGCCTTTTTGCCAACCACTCATAAAAGTTGAGATGTTTGTTTACAAACAAGGAACTGCCCTATTATTAGCTTATTATTTTCATATTTTTATTAATTAAAAGAAAACTAAACAGAAATTCGAAATTCTGACTTCGATGTGCGCAATGATCCTTCGGGGGGCACCTTTGTGTTAAATCTCGTGACTGTCCGAGCTACCGTTTTCGAGAACAGTGAAATATACATACAAATATTGCTCACTTAATAGTATAAGATTAACTAATGCATAGTTTTAAGTTCCGCTTTCCCTTTCAGAAAATTTATTCACAACTGTTAAAGTAACTACTGTTTTTCAAATTTTTTTCAATTATTTTTTTTAAAACCTCTTTAGATTTTTAATGTTCTATTTTGAAGCTGTAAAATAAAAATAAATAAAAATTCGCACTGAAAATTCGTATTTTACAACTTCAAAATAAAATTAGTTTTATGAATTTTCTGAATATGAAAACTGTATTTAAAAATATGTATTAGTTAGTGAACTATAACTGGGCAAAATTCTCCATATAATAACATTGGCTTCATTTGACGATGAGTGCAGCGGGCCCTGTCCCACACATTCAGTTGTAACTTTTGGAAAGAATGGTATATAATAATCTACATGCGTACAAAAAGGGAATTTATGCCTACAATGTTTTAGGAAGGGAAAAATATTTAAAATAAGAAATTTCTCCCCCCCCCCCTCACTATTTCGTTAGATATTTAAATTTCCAAATTAAAAACAAAACTTACCGCAATCAACATTTTCAGGATAGTCGCATGTCAATTTCATAGTATTCATAAGCAGGCTTTCTGGACACTTGACTTTATAGGCTGTGCGATTTTCACAGATGTAGTATTCTGTACAGCTACTCTGGATAGGATAAATATTGGAACCTTCCTCCGAACATGCCACATCATTCACTTCAACTTTAGCCGACACCTCAAAATCATGAGCTGCAAAAATACGTAGTTTTTATTAATGATAGAGGTAAAACTGGAAAAGTACGTCAATGTCTCCAACTTATGATTTAATGTTTAGGGGGGAGGGGAATACAATTGTAAATAGGTATTTTTTCATTTTCACTTTGGTTACAATTTTTTTCCCATTTCTTCTGAACTTGAAACCATTTTAAGGATTGAAAAACATTATGCAATATTAATGTATATTGATATGTAATTTACATTACGCAATGAATCAGAAATGTGCATATCTATACAAAGGTAAGATAAAAATACAAGAAATTGGACATATTTAGTGCAAAATAGATTAAGTAAAGTATGTTACGGGTATTAAAAGTTATAAGTAAATAAATTACAAATGCACAGTTATAACATTAAACATATACAGTCACTGATGTGAGTGATGGCAGTTGTTCGAATCTAAAAGTTTTTGTCGAGTATATAAGAAATATTTCATGTATCCTCTTACAACTTCAGGGGTAGAAATTTTTTTATATCGCATCACATAAATCTAGGGAAAGTTTTGTCCGGAAGACTTAAAAAAAGAAAAATTATAAGGGGGGGGGGCAGTCACTAGCTAACGAAAAATAATCTTTAGGATCACCCTGTAAAAAGTTCTCGAAATCAATTGTAGCTATATGATTGAGTATTCATTTAATTATAAATTTATATGAAAATTGGACCTATATTAACGGAAATACAAAGGTTTCTAGCGTTGAGAATTTTTCGTAGTTTTCTGTTTATAACATGCAGGATTTTAAAAACAAAACCACGTTACTTTTAGAAAAATTGACATAATATATATAAATAACGTACTACAATCAGAATATAAAAATACCAAATATTTTAAGAAATATGAGCATTTTTGCTAAATTTTTAACTGTGCATGAGTTTACGAAATTTCTTTTGCATAATTTCTTAGTCAAAATGTATAGATTAACTCTAAAAAATCTAACAAATATCATTAAATCTCAAACAGATATCGTCCATATAAAAGTTTATTTTCAAACACTTTCAAAACTATGCAAAACACTAAGAGCACCCATATTTTCATTTGAATCGACAAACAGTCCGGCAAAAGAGAAAGCCCACTTTTCATTTTCTCAAAAAAAATGGGGAAAATAAGACATTTTTTCTAAACATATTGTTTATATAATCTTAAGTATTTTATGAATAGTCAATAATGTTCACTATACCTTTCATTCTTCTGATATTACAATTAATGTGCTTTCACTTTTGTCTTTCAATCTCAGGTTGAAAAATTATGTTTATTTTGTTAAGTTTATTAATTTGAATATTAATTTGATATTTAGTAGCAATTATACTATTCTACAGATTATATAAATAATTTAGTAAAAATGTTGGTTTTTAAATATTTCTTCATTCAATTTAATTTTACTTTGAGAAAATACAAAGTGGGCCTTCACTATGACTATTTCAAGTCTATGACTATTCATAGATTGAAAATTAAAATGTTGGTTAAACATCTTAATATTCTGAGCCCTTTTGAAAGTACTTGAAAATACACTTTTCTACCGGCAATATCTTTACGTTTTAATGATATTTGTTTAAGGATTTTTTTTTTTTCCCGAGTTAGTCTATACATTCGGTTAATGAATTATATAAAAGAAATTTCGCTAATTCATGCGCAGTTAAAAACTTAATAAAATACTGATATTTCAGGTATTTGATATTTTTACATTCCGATGAAGTATATTGTGTATAATGTATGTCAAGTTTTTTAAAAGGGTTATTGGTTTGGTTTTAAAATCCTGCTTGTTATAAAAAAAAAAAATAATAATAAATAAATAAAAAAAATTAAAAAATAAAAAATAAATAAAAAAAAAGTTTTGAAAAATTGTCGACGTTATTAAAGGAATCTTTATATCTCCATTAATACTTGTCCGACTCGCATAAATTTCTATCGTAATTAAATGAAGACTCATAATCATACCATATTTACAGCTCGTTTCAAGCATGTTTTACAGGGTGATCCCAAAGATATTTCTTTATTAATTTGTGATTGACCTTATAGCCTTCGGGATAAAACTTTCATTGGTATTTATGTGGTACAAAATGTTGTTCTTGCTTCTGAAATTTCAAGAAGTTGCATGGAATTTCTTTTAGATATTCGACAAAAATTTCGATTCGAAAGTGTGCCTTCACCCATGTCGTTGACTGTATCATCTTTGTCCATAGAGACAATCAATTTTATAGCCCTATACACATGGAATTAATTTAAATAAAAAGGTTTGCTGACCCATTAGAATTATAAGAAATTTGAAAAGAAAACCTAGAGAAACGTTCTGGAGGCCAAAAATGTTTTATTTTTATGAAAACTACAAGTACAGCATCGTTATATTACACATCTTGAATATGGTAAATTAACGTACTATCGTGATTTCACTTGTAAATTAAACTCGCGGTATTTATCATTTGAGACAAAATAATCAATATATTAAGGTTCAACTTTCCAGGCCGCACTTTTTATACCAACTTGAAAGGTTGCAAAGTTTTGGCGTAATATCTATTAACTCACTCTTAAAAATTAGCGATTTCAGTGATATAAAGTTATCCTGTAAAATTTAATTTATTTAACATGCGAAATCTATTGTTTGTATCAAGGACCATAAGGAAAACCATTTTAGTTTCAAATAAATATTTATCAGCAAGATAATTTTATTACAGAACCGTACTAACACAATCCATAGATTAGATTAAAATAAATATTTTGATAACGATTCTGTAATTCATCCTTTGACGTTTTTGCAGTGAAACCAAACTTTTTTTTTTTAATGCAACAGTTTAAAAATACCATTTAAACAGAGATAAAAAAATTTCTGCCTTCTCTGCTTGGTAGATAGCACCACTCCAAAATTCCCCCCCCCCCCAAAAAAAAAAAAAAAAAAAAAAGATATTTCAGAAGAAGCTGAATGCACAAGTCACTTGAGTTTTTTTTAGTAGCGCAATGTAGTTTGTGATGTAGTCGTGTCCGATTTCTTTACTTAATGTAGGACTAGACTTATTTTGACTTGAACCAGCTTACGAGTTCTTGTAGTTCATATATAATGGTTTACTTATAAAGTTCATTTAAATATTATTGGAATTTAAAGATGAATAATGTTAACAAACGTTACAAACGCAAAAATTACTCGAAAATTTAAAAAAGCTCTTTGTTTTTCTGTTTACATATTAATGATCATCTATGTATCTAATAGCCATTTTTGAAATTAGTTTAGCAAATTTCAAGAGAAATTCAGTAGTAAACGTTAAAGGGTTAAGCAAATACTTTTAAATCAAGAGTTTAATGCGGAAAGTTTCTAAAATATTAAGCGCCTCCGATATTGACTGTTTTATTACCGCTAAATGCTTCAATATCTTAATGGGTTACATAATTACTCAAGAAAACTCCACTGTATCTTTGTCCATTATCATTGCTATACTATCATTTACATTTTCGGATTAAATTTTAACATACAATGCGGTTTGTAATAATTTCACAGATCGCGCAAAAAAGCTGAGGAAGAAAAAAAAATATTTTATATAGAAACTAATATCTGATAGAATATTTTGAATAAATATGCAATAACAATACATAACTAATAATAGTTAATCTTATACAACCTGTATATCGCTATTAAATTTCTGCATTTTTGTTTCGTTTTAAAAGGATATTTCATTCAAAAATGCACTGTTTTGAATTCTGTTTTTTGAATATTACTCTTTGAATATATGTCGTCTTTTAGCTTAGTGAGCAATGTTTTGAAGAAAAAAAAAAAAAAAAAAATGAAATAATATTTTATTCCATTAAGTAAATTTAGGAATAAGTTAGACGAAATATTTAAAATTTATTTTTTCAAAAAATTACTCTAAGCTGAAAGGCGACATATATATTCAAAGAATACTAAAAAAAAAAAAAAAAAAAATTAAATTTTTTTTTAATGAGATATTCTTATAAAACGAAGCAATGAGAATCCCCGAGAATCTGATGTGAAGGCTTAAGGAAGCTGTAGTTATGTATATTGTGCGTAAATTTAATAGTGATATTCAGGGTTGTGCAAGATATTAACTATTATCTGTTATATCAGATATTAACTATTATCAGTTATAAAATTAACATAACATAATTACATATTTTTAGTTAGGGGTAGAAATTAAGAAAATAGTTACTGGTCCGTAGGACCAGTAATTTTCAGATTTCACTGGTCGGAACCTTTGACTGCTTCATTTTTCCATTCTATTATACTGTTAAAAAATATTTAAAATGTTTTTTTTTTTTATTAAGACTGTTTTATAAATCAGTGAAATATGATACATTTTTGTAAAATAAATACAAATGGAGTAAAAAAAAAAAAAAAAAAAAAAAAAAAAAGCTTTAATAAACAAGCTTTATGTCACGTATTTACTATTAAGAATTAAAAAGTAAAAAAAAAAGATTATAAAGTGAAATTACAATGAAAATTGCAGAGAATACGTGATATTGACAATTATAAACATTATGTAAGACTTTTCATTTATTCCAACACAGGATCTGTTAAAATCATTTTAAGTATTTTAGATTTTACAGAAATACTTTATATATGTTTTTTTAATTTAAAGATTAAAATGCCTATTTGGAACAAGTAAGTCAATTTAAATGTAATTTTAAAATTTTATTCTAATTATTATTTATACATTGTCTCACCATAAAGTTTGTTTCTCTTACTAAAGTGTCTTTTTTAATATTAGGTAGTATATTATAAAAATTTTAAATTAAAAAAGAACTTTTGTCAGAAAATAATTTGCATATGTCCAGAACTAATGTCTACGGTATATTTTAGACTACACGTATATTATGCATACTCTCACTTCTAAATGTACACGAACTGCTATAAAAAAGATAGATTTAAATTTCTCAGATTGATTCTATTTTATTAAAATTTAATAGCATTCAACTCTTATAACAAGACATACACCCCATGGCTATTTCAAATTACTATGCAGATATTATCTTCAATTTTCTACAATAACAGGGGTCAAAGAAATCAAATAGGAAAATATAGGAATGTTTTTTTCACACAGATATAGAAACATAATTTCAAGAGAAGGTTGAGAGATTCAGTAAAAACCAACTTTCTTTAACATTATTTTGTAATCTCTGAATGATTAAATGACTTTGTAAGCAAAACACCCCAATTTAATCTCATCTAATTTAACAGATAAAATAAATGAGCAGATCTATTACTGTTTACATTATTGAGAAATGAACATATTTCCAAATTTATCATCTCTTGCTTGTCAGGCTTTCATACCAGTTTATATCATTTAACATCAGTCCACATAATATTTTTAAAATAATGACACCTTTTACATCATAATGCTTAAAAAGTAAAAAATCATAACGCTTTAATTTAACTACATGTTGTGTAGTTGGTTGAATACATTGAGGCGTTGCGTCACTGCCTATTTAATCAATTGTGCTCCCCCCCCCCCTCCCCAGAAAATATAAAAGAATAAGTCAAAATATTAAAGTGGAAATGGAATTTTTTTTTTTTTTTTTTTTTTTTTTTTTGATGATTTATGTAAAAGATTTCTTATTTCAAATTATATTTGCTAAGAACTAAGTAACAATGTGTTTACATTAGGATATATTAATTTTATTTTAAATTACCTTTTTATTTTTAGCGTTTGAAGCTATGGGTAAAAATTCCTTTATTTTTTGTCATATTTTCTGTTAAATTATCATTTAAAAAAAATTCTGAGCCTTCTATATCATAGTTAAGGTTTTTTTTTATCGATAAATTGTTGTAGCCATGAAGTGGAAGTCTCAAGTCTATTGGATCATACTGAATTGTCTGTGAAGTTAAGTCAATTCTTTTTATGAAAGTACTATATTTAATCGAATACTGGCAATTAATGCATACTTGCATTATTTTTATAGGAATATTTATATTTCTTAAATTTAAGAAAAATTATGATAGTGTTGGTGGATGTTATGTATGTATATATACACATCTTAAAGTACAAATAACAGATTTAAAAAGAAAAATCAACACAGATATTTGAACCTTATAAACAAATAATTTAAACACCACAAATCCTTGAGACATCTTGATACTAAAAAAGAAAAAAATTCTTTCAAAAGCTTTAATTTTTGTATATATATATATTTTTTTTAATTAAATATTGGAAATAAAATGAATTTATGTTTAAAGTTTTCATTATCTTGTTTTTTTTCTTATGTGTGCAATTTTATTTACATATGACAAATTATGCAACATATGATTTCCAATCAATTGGAAGAGTGAATGTCGACAAAAAAAAAAAAAAAAAAAAAAAAAAGCAATTTTTAATTTAAATGGTATTTTGGAAAGATACGAGATTTTTAATTTGATGCGTAGCAGGGAAAGCAGAATGTAAGTAAGAAGAACTTAAATTGAAATAGCAGAATATAGGAAATTTTTTTTGTGAAATACAGGGAAAATGTAAAGAATTATAAAATATAGGAAAAAACAGGACTTTTTCATGATTTTTTGAAGGAACACTGAGCCCTGCAATAATTACTTGTTAGATATCCTCTGCAATTTGGTGCAATAATTACTTTTTAGATGTCTTCTGCATTATAAAAAACACTGCAAATTTTTAAATAAATTAAAAAAATAAATAAAAGTTATTTATAACCTATTAATTTCCATTAAAAAGGATAGGCACAAAGTTAAAAAAAAAAAAAAAGCAGGCAGAATTAGTTTTTTTTTCTTTTTGAGTGACATTCAAATTTCTTAAAAAGACATACTCATCCAAGCATAATAAAATTTAGAAAATATCGAGATGCACGCTTTCATGCAATTGTTAATTTAGAAATCCACATAAGAATTAAATTGCGGATGGGGATAATTGAAAAGAATTTTTAATTAATGTAAACAGTTGCGTCTTATTTAAAGTTTTATGTTTAAGGAGTTTATAATATAAAGTCAAATATATAAGAGTTCATAAATTATATCACACTGATTTCGATTCTGAAAGTCATTTTGAATGAGATTACGTATTTATAGCAATAAAAGCAAACATTTAAAAAATAATGAAGTCCTTTATTTAATACAAATACTTGTAACTCTTCCTTTATTAAAAAGTTTTAGGAACTAGTAATTTTTTTTTTTTTTTTTTTTTTTTATAATCACATACAACATTTTGTTTAACGGTTACTTGAACTTCGAAGGCTTTAAAAAAGCACATTTTATATATAAGATTTTTTTATTTAAAATTATGAGCATATAAGCCAGCTACATTTAAACAACATTTTGTAAAATTTTTACTATAAAGTTGGAAAATCAGCCGATAGGTCCTGGTTTTCAGAGACCCCTCAAAATAAAAGTGGACAGTATTTTTCAAAAACTAGTCCATCGATCATATTAAAATTTTGCACACTTCTTTAACCCTTCCATGGGCGGTGGTATATTTTTATACCACCTAATTTTAATTCCCAATTTCGAAAATTCACCCCGGAAATTTCTAATTTTGACTTACCGAAAAAAAATTATTTCTTATCATCTAACACTGATCTCAAATTCGGGTGGCACTTCATATTAAATGAACGTAATTAGGGTTAAAATAGAATGGATTAGTTCTTTAACAAATTTTTTTCGACTACTACTAATTTTACAAGGCAATACGGTCGTAAAATGTATTAAAAATTATACTATTTTTGCAAACAACTTATTTATTTTTTAATTCTTCAGTAAAGTCCTAGTCAATTCTATCTTAAAATGTAAAAAAAAATCAGTAAGATCGGTGCATTAGTTTGAGAAATCATGTCTGTCACGTTTCTGAAGATTTTTCGGAAACCAAGACCTACGTAAATTTTCTTAAACTTTTTAATGGAAATTCTATAGAATGTTGTTTCAATGTTTCTTTCATATGTTTTGAATAAAAAACTAATTTTTATGTTAAAAAAATTATCATCTAACACTGACTATCATCTAACACTAACAAAATTATCATCTAACACTATCATCTAACATCTAACACTTATCATCTAACACTGTTCTCAAATTCGGGTGGCACTTTATATTAAATGAACGTAATTAGGGTTAAAATAGAATGGATTAGTTCTTTAACAAATTATTTTTTTCGACTACTACTAATTTTACAAGGCAATACGGTGGCAAAATGTATTAAAAATTATACTATTTTTGCATACAACTGTTATTTATTTTTTAATCCTTCAGTAAAGTCCTAGTCAATTCTATTTTAAAATGTAAAAAAATTCAGTAAGATCTGTGCATTAGTTTGAGAAATCATGTCTGTCACGTTTCTGAAGAGTTTTCGGAAACCAAGACCTACGTAAATTTTCCTAAACTTTTTAATGGAAATTCTATAGAATGTTGTTTAATTTTTTTTTTTTTTTTTTTTTTTTTTTTTAACATAAAAATTAGTTTTTTATTCAAAACATATGAAAAAGAAATATGTTTAGTCTTCAAAACCCATGCAACTTTTTAACAGTGTAAATTTCTATTTAAAGAAAAACATTACTTAAATTTAATCTAATATTTTCCAATAAACTGTGCAGGTTTCAAGTGATTTTAGACATTTTTGGACTTAATTCGTAATTAGTATTTATAGACACTAAATTTGCCAAAATCTATTTAAAATTAATGATTAAAAAAAGTTTTTTTACTCCAATACAAAACCATGCGATTTATAATCTAACATGATTTAAAAGTTGAAAGATTCTCACAGCTCGCAGATTTTAAAAATATCTTTGCAAACTGGTTTGAATGAAAATACAGTGATTAAAATCTATTAAACAGATTTTCATCTGACATAGCTAAGAGCTATCCTAGTTAAATCAGTGTTATATATATATGAATTCCGATGCAGTTCCGACGAATGAATTCCGATGCTGCATATATATATATATATATATATATATATATATATATATATAAACAGCATCGGAATTCATTCGTGTGAAAGCCACTGTGCCACACAAACAGACAAAGGCTTAAAAAACATAACATTTGTTTTTTGGTGGGGGAGGTGTGAAATTACACTTAGACAATTCTTAATTAAAATTTTATACTTACATTCTGAACAATTTCCAGTGTTGCTGAAATCGCATGTCAGTTTTGAAGGATTGAAAAGCAGTTTCTCAGAACAAAACTCCTGTTCAGGTTCTCCATTACGACATCTTATGAAACCTGTGCAGCTGTCAGGATCGGGAAATACTCCATCGGGCAGTTTACAAAGATCAGCGCTGACTTCATCTCCAGAACCCACTGTAATAAAGAGCCAATGAGTTTTTTGATTTTCCAAAATATTTCTGTAAAGTATAAGTTTACATCCTCTATCCTGACGTAGAGCCCCTGTAATAATGCAGGCCAGCGCATCAGCCGCCATCTTTTTGCCTCTTAAGATACCAGTTTACACGCTTGGCACATTTATCACTACATTAACGTTTAAAAAAGATTTTTTTTATCTGTTGCTATGGTCGATCAATTGAGATTAAGAGCAAATAATGCCTTACTAACACAATTTATCACTTAAATGCAAGAGTACTGATTGAAAGCAGGGAAAAAAAAAATTAAAGCTAAGATCATGAAAATCAAAAAAGGTGATTCATGATGAACAAAACATTGGCTACCTCTTGATAATCTATTGACTCGCTTGGTATAAATGACAATTCTTAGGGGAAAGAAAAGTTTGATGCGCTAGCTCGTATTTATAGCAGCCTTATCCTGATAGTTTCATCGCGATCGTATTCATAACCAAACAAAAATTGAGTAGAAATGCAGTACTGTTCTATAAGAAATATACAGAGTAGATCAAAATTCCTTAGCATTTTAAGATTTACAATAAAATTAAGTACAATAATCGTATGAGAATAAAGTGTACAGAGTTCAAATTTCTCATGCCATTTTGCTTCAGCAAATTTAGTTTCTAATTAATTACAAATTATATCATACCATATAAACATCTAATAAAATCAGTTTAATCATTTGTTTTATCATAAGATTCTATTTTTTTTAATTATCCTAACTATATTTCAGCATGAGTTGCTAAATAGAGTTTTAATATTACCATATAGGCAAGATTGACAAAATATTTGAACAAACCAGAGTTGTTTGTGTAGCTTAAGGACGACTGACTACACTAGAGTCATAGGTCTATAAGGGTCTCGTGTCGAGAGAGAGTTAAACTCGCTACACACATACAGGAAGATTTTGTCCAAATAACTTTTCATCATTGCAGGTTTGCTTTGTAATTATCAGATTTTTTCGAGAATTTTTGAAAAAAATATATAAAGAGTAAAGAATTTTGAAATTCACAGCTAATAATAAAATTAATTTTAAAAGTGAATAAATTAAAAAAAAAAAAAAAAGATTAAATTTTGAATCCAAATTTTCGATAATTTAGATGTAGCGTAGATTTTTTGTTGTTGTTGTTGTTTTGTTTAAATGAAAGACACTTGAAAAATCGTAAGTGTTAGTAGCAGTGCATTGAGTAGATATACTATAAACTGCTTGTAATTATTTGCAAAAGAGTCTTCCAATTAACCCAAGTTTTGAGATAATTACTTAAAATTATTTTTCTAGCTCTATTAATTCAACAAAGGAGTGTTATGAGCCCTCACACTTCAGAAAACTGGATTAATAAGAAAATTTTAATGCATTAAAATAGTCTTATTAGTTCAATTATCGAACAAATGATTTTGTATTCACATTAATTTATAGAGAATGGAGCAAATGTAGTGCACATAAAAGATTGAAGCTATCACCATTGGTAACATTCAAAACTTTCAGATTAAATATGGTTATTTATTTTAACAACATATTTCAAAATCACATTTCAACAAAATTTTCAGCCTATCAATCTCGATTATCGCTCACTAATGCAGAAACATTATGGGAATAAATAAATTAATTTTATAAACTTGTATAACACATACGTTCAAAGCAATAAACACTTCCTATTAGAACTGTAGTTAACAACAAGTGTAATAACATGATTAGTCACTCAACAAGTCATGAAGTTCATAGAAATGGATCGCGCTGACATACAAAGCGCACAAGAACTAGACAGAATTTTCGCAGCGAGACTTACTCTCATAAGCGAATATATAGAAAATGCTTTGTTGCATAAAGTTGCAGTTATCAAACAGAGAAAAATGATATCGGCATGTACAGTCGGTAACAAAAATATCCAAACACTAGCGAAAATTCCTATGTAAAAAAAATAGAATTACAGTCGGCTGCAAAATTATTCGAGCACTAGCAATAATCCTTGCCAAAAAAAAGTACACTTAATACAGCTTTGTTAAATAAATCCTTGTCGAGTCATGTTCTTAATCAGTCTGAGAACATGATTCAACAAGGATTTACTTAGCAAAACAGTCTTAAGTGTACTTTTTAAATATAGGAATTATTGGTTAGTGCTCGAATAAATTTGCAGCCGACTGTAATACTGTTTTGTTAAATAAATCCTTGTCGAATCACGTTCTTACGGCTGTATTCACCAATAACTTCAACTCCCGGTTGAAAACGGAAACTTGAAAAACGTATAAAGGCAGGGTTCAACTGTTTAGCGACGTCTGACGCATTCCATCTGCCATCTAGTGGCATTGTTAATTTAAGATTTTTTAGCTGAAAATAACCAATCAGAAATTATATGAAAACATTGACACTAGATGGCAGACGCAGCATGTCAAATTTTCTTTGAAAGCTATACAACTACTAAATGGAAATGCTTCCTGTGAAATGGCAAAGATAAAAAAGTATTGCTTGAGGTTGGGTTGAACAACATTTGGTATTGAAATTCTATTAAATATATTAGTGGGGTCTGTGAAGTTATGAAAGTTTTAAGATTTCACTAAAATTAACATCAAAACAAAAGTATTTATGTAAACTTACCTTTAAAAACTTAAATAACTATTTGTAGACTAGTGAAAACTATGTTAAATAATGCAAACAATAGCATCAAAACAAACTTCCAGACATCTACACAGTGTTGCCAAACCAGCATTCAAAATTTACCTAATAAAATGGCTTTTGTTACCCCGCGGCCTAAGTAACCCCGGTTGACGGTAAATAAATAAATAAAATAAAAATAAATAAATAAAAATAAAGAGTAGTCGCTAGCTTTTGCTTCGCAAAAAATGTCTGGCACCGCCAGAAATCGTTGCCCTCGTCAAGATATCGTTGCCCTCGCCTGTCTTCGGTGGAATTGTCCGATCGAGAGAAAATGGCGGATAGTATGCGGCGGAATTGACCTACGCAACGCTGGAATCGCGTCGTGGAATCCCCATGAAGGACCAAAATAGTGATATTGTCTCTGGACACCCTTAGAGGTGTGTCGTAGATCATCGCCATTTGCCCATAGCGTAGCACAACTGCGACGTAAAACTCACTCTTTCACTTCCCTCACCGCGTAGCTCTAGTGCAACGTTAAACCTACTCAACCAGAACTTCTTTGTGAGAAATTCAAGGGATATGGTTTGTTATATTGTTGGTTGGTTGCTTTTTTACATCGCTGTAGTGCAGCGCTATGGACAATTAACAGAGGTCTTCGACTCACTCCTAGGAGTAGTCCAGAGACATGCCATCACATTTTCAATTTTACGCGGAGGAGATGGCTATCACGTTTCGGCGACCCCCAAAAGTATAATTTGGGAAATTTAAAGGAAAACCGTAAGAAAATACCAAAAATCTTTATTGTAATTTTAAAATAATGAATTTTTATGTAATATCTTTACCAGCATATGTCAGTTGAAATATGAGTTTTTTATTTAAAAAAATATAATATATATATATATATATATATATATACAGTCGGTAACAAAAGTTTCCGAACACTAGCGAAAATTCCTATGTAAAAAAAAGTACACTTCATACTATTTTGTTAAATAAATCCTTATCGAATAATATTCTTACACTGACTAAGAACAGGATTCAACAAGGATTTATTTAACCAAATCGTATGAAGTGCACTTTTTTTACATAGGAATTTTTGCTAGTATTCGGACACTTTTGTTATCGACTGTATATATATCTATATATATATTTGTCGAAACATGGAGATTTTAAAAGTACTATTCCTCTTTCAATTTTCAATATTTCTATATAACTAAAATCTCTATGACAGTATTATATTTTATACTTAAGACCTAGGAATAGATATTTTATTTATTTTTAATTATTTATTTATTTTTGTAAATTGCATTAAAAAAAAATTCTACTTACACAAGGTACATTTCAACAAAATTTTCACATTTTCTGTGTTTATCAATTTATCGAAAACATTCAGAAATGTTTATCAAAAATCTTCTCCTTATATTTATTTAAAAATACATTACAAAATTTTAAAAGTACATATAAGCACTGTAAGTGGTTATACCTCAAAGCATTAGTACTTTGAAGTTGGGCAAAATTTCAAAAATCTCTTTCTCAGAAAAATGCGTTTAAAGTATAAAATATTAAAGAGAAGTTAAGAAAAACAGCTTATACTTTTGGTACAAGCAATTTCTTAAATTAAAATATAGTTTACTGAACCAAACGTTTCTTTTAATTGAAAAGATTGCTCAACGAATGGGATTTTGAAAATGGTGCCCAGCTTTTTAAATCTTTTCCAGAATAATTTAAAAGCTCATTTTTCACCTTTTCTAAATGTTCTTAAAATCTGAAATTTTGTATGACGATTCGGAAATATATTAGGTCTTTGCATAAATTCGTGCGGTTTTTTATTGCTTCATTTCATAAAAATGCAGGAAATCAAATGACAATTTTTAATCAAAATACTCTCCATTACTTTCTACAACCTTTGCCCATTTTTCGGGTAACAAATGTATACCACGGCGATAGAAGCTCTCGTCTTTGGAGGCAATAAAATGATCCGCGTCCGCACGAACTTTTGCAACGACCTAATACATATTATAATTTTTTAAAAGAAAGAAAAGATTTTTTTATATTTTTTTAACGATATTTTGCTGAAAATGGGTTGGTGTCTCATTTAATTTATAAATCTTAGTCTTATGTAGCTTTTTTATAATAAGTATGAAGGTGCTTAAAGTATAAGTGATTTAGCTATATTTTCCTCGATCCATACCTTCAGAATACCCTCGGATATAATACCATCAGGTATTAATTTTTTTTAAGAATACAAATATGTACTAATAAAAGAAAGTGTTAGTCTATCTGTGTACGACGTAGAGAAAAAAATATGGAAAGCACAAATGTGAAAAAAAAAATCTATATAAAGGAATACTTGCAGATATGCAGTATACATTTATATTTTAGATATTTATATGAGATTTAAAAAAAAAAAAAAAAAAAAAAAAAAAGCAATTTTTTTTCTTATATTTTTCTTTAAATGGTAATTTCAAGCTGATGTCAATAATATAAAATTCTTACAAATTTTGATTTCATTTTTTTTTTTTTTAAACTTATTTTTTTAACATAAAAAGAAACACTTCTTTGAACGTGAATAAAAAAAAAAGGGAAAAATTAAACCTGTATCATTAAAAATTCCTGATAAAACTGACGGTATAATAGCTTTAAAATGTTTGTTTTGATTTGTTTATTTTAAAAATATTAATTTCAACTAATCGAATAGTCATATGTTTATTTTATTTTATTTTTTTTTTTTTTTTTTATAATGTAATGTGGGTAAAACTTTAGTACAGAGCTCTCTTGGCGATTTTTATTACTTTCTTGCTATTTTGTCGATGAATGAAAATGGCTATCGCAATTGAGTATGTAAAAACCTGTATGAAAATCGTCCAAACTACTTCGATACCAAATTTCACCAAGGGAATTAGTTCTATACTAAAGCTGGGTCTTAATATGAAAGTATATTTAGTTTATTTTAAATTAACTCTAATTCTATTCAACATAACAACATAATGAAACTCAAATAAATAAATGTCATTAGCATTTCATTAACGGTTGTGCATCACGGTACTAGCCCATGGTTTCGATTTTCTGAACATAGCCGCCAATCCAAATATATTTATTTATATGTTTCAGTTATTAAATTTTTTAAATCACTCAAACATAATGACCAGCGATATGGGCAAAATCTTCTAGGTATAATAATAAACACAATAGTTTATTTTCAATAATCACGAATCATGAGTGCATTTTAATTCACGTACTTTAACGTGTAAAGTTACTTCGCTGCTTATTATTATTATAGATTACATATATTAGTCGTTTGGTAGTATATCAAAAGCCCCCCCCCCCCCACACACACACACACCAAAAAAAAAAAAAAAAAAAACTTTCTGTTTTAACAGAGCCGTGGAGAGTGCCTTTGTTTTAACAGAGCCGTGGAGAGTGCCTTTTTATCAGTTATAAATTATATTTTTATCATAATTTAATACAATGAAAATGAAAATTCTCAAATTCAGTAGAATGAATAATATCAATAATAATAATAATAATAATAAAAAATAAGATGAAGTTCAATAGAATTAATATACAATAGCACAAATCATAAGTGTATTTTGTTTCAAGCATTTTAAGTGTAAAACTGCGAGCCTGATTCGATTTTTTTTAGATTGTATATAATTAGTTCTTGTTGTTTCTCTATCAAGAAAAAAAAAAAAAATTCGTGTTTCGAAGGTATGTGTAGTGATTTTCATCAGTTATAGTTTATATTTTTATCTCAATATTATAGATTATACTAAAAATTCTCAAATTTATTAAAATGAATCGGAAAAAAAAAAAAAAAAAAAGAGTGAATAAAAAATCGGATATTGTGTGTGTATATTAACTCAAGTACTTTAAAGTGTAAGCTACGAGCTTGATCCTTTATTTATTTTTTTTTTTTAAGATTGCATATAATTAGTTGTTTGATACCATATCAAGAAAAAATAAAATAAAATAAAATAAAATAAATAAATAACTTCTTGTTTCGAAGGTGTGTGAAGTGTTTTTTCTTTTTTTTCTTTATCAGTTATAAACACGCACTTATCGTATTGTTACGAGAAAAAAGTGACGTTCATAACCCTTTTTCCTATCGGACAAGGACAGCCTTGAAGAAGCAATTTAAACGTGCGATGTGATAAAAGTATATTTATGATGACTTCAGCATGGGATGATGTTACATCCTCATACCTGCACTAAATACAAATGTAAACAAAATTATATTCCTTTTTCCGGAACTAGCGTATTTTTATTGCAGAATATAACGCTGATAGTTTCACATATTGTTGCAAGAGAGCTGTGTTCCTGTAATTTTATTTAGAACTTATGCAATTTTGAAAAGCAACAGTTTCCATAAACTTTTGAATATTTTATTTTATGAATGCAATTTTATTTTGCCAAGACGGATATTCTGCAATTATCATTTGTGAGCACAATGACCAGATGACCAGGAAATAAATTTAAATTTAGTGTGTGTATGTTGGAAAACAGGTTTTCTTCGAGTGGAAAGCACAGAAAGGCGGAGATCATAATTATTAAAATAATAATAATAATAATAATACAAATTACAAAAATCAAATGTTTTTAAACAGGTTTAGCACAATCCAATAGAGATTTAGATTTACTTTTTCTACTTTATGTAAAATAATCTTCATTTTTAATATAATCATTTTCAAAAGTTAAGTAACAACCTGTTCTCATGTTTTTGTTCTTTTGCACATTACTCTTAAACAAAGAAACATTTGTTTATAAAATTTTGGTGACATGTCCATTATCAAATCATAAGGCTATTTTCATTATAATTTTGACAGAGGGAATGAAATGTAAGTAAACTCCTAGTTTTTAATTTTTATTAAAAGTCATAGTTCGAAGGAAGGGGAGAAAATGAATAATCCTAGAAAGAAAATTAAATGAAAGATGGTATTGGGTTGGTTGGTTGGGTTTTACGTCGCACTAGAACTGCGCAGATGGGCAATTGACGACGGTCTGGGACTCACCCCTAGAGGTGGTCCGGAGACATGCCATCGCAATTTTGATCCTCCACGGAAAGGATGGCTCTCCCTCTGAGGGTGCGGCCACGACCGATTTTACGTGCACCACCCACCATTGGTGTACACGACGGTCTTTGGCCGGCTCGAGTACCTCGGCTACCGCGGCCCAGATGGTATTGGGAATGAAAGTTAATCAATAATCAAATATACAAACGCAAATTACAATTGCCTTTATATGAAATCGTAAACATTGCAGAATGTAAAAACTGTCAATAAATAATTTTACAACGAGCTTCGCAAGCAAATTCTCATCTTTGTACTATCGTTTATATATTGATAAAAAAAAAAAAAAAAAAAAAAAGTGAAAGAAACGATAATTGAAGAGAAAGAAATTAAAAAGTACAACAAAAGGTTTTTCACAACATGTTTGAAAATACATGCATCTTCATCTATCTGCATTTCACCTTAACAACATGTTTCTTTTAGATTTTTATTTATTTATTTTACTTTCTTCAAAAGCTTACTTTTGAGAAAAATTGAATTAATATCAGTTTAGTTTACAAAGTATTTCCTATGTTGAAGTAATATGAATTTGATTAAATGATTGATAGCGAACATGACATCCATGTATTACGTTTATTTATTATTTTTGTTTGCTTAAAAGTTAAGCGCAAAAAAAGAGTGGAAAAAAAAAAAAAAAGAACCAAGTTGTTGCTTAATTTTTGGAAACTAGTGTAGTTAGAACATTAAAATTATCAGCATACATAGTTGCGTTCATCAGTTCCTGATTCTGACACACTTTAGGCTTAAGAGATTTCCTTGGACTGTCTCCTAATTTTCATAGTTCAGTTAATTTTAAAAAATCTAATTGTTCAATCGATAAGCTGTTTGATCCGAAGGATTCAGAAAAAATTGCGCCTTTCATTTGGTTCATTTGGTACCTTAACTGTAACGAATATTTGATTGGATTTTTTTAAATTAATTAAAATAGGAAAGTAAAAGCTTTAAAATACATTTAAAATTTTAAATGTTGCTATATATATATATATATATATTATTATTTTTTTTTTCAGCATAAAATGAAATATGGTTTCCCTAAAAATAAATAAATAAATAAATGACATAAAATAAAATTAAACAAAAATTTGCTCATGCATATGAAAAAAATTACTATAAAATAGTAATTTTAAAGGTAACTAAGAGATAAACAAAGTGAGAAAATTTCGCACGGGCTTACTAGCAAATGAAAAAATGAGAAATAAATAAAATGAAACGATCATTTTTCAACGGCCCTCCAACAAACTAGTTTATGAATAAAAGCTGTAAGCAAACACCATAAGTTACAAAGACGCGCTTATTACTGCTACTTTTGGCGTATGTTTACAGAATTTTGATAATCATTCAACACTAGTATTTTCTATTAGACAGAAAAAGAAAAAAGAAATAAATAAATTGTAAACAGTCATACATAATATTTAAAAATATTTTTAATAGTGGTGCAGTCAAAATATTCATTTATGATTACTATACTTTTATTTATATGAATGCCTATTGACAGGTGATAATAAATTTCTGAGAAATACAGAAATTGTGTCTTTAAAAGGTTAAAGAACAAATTTTTGTTAAATTATCTTAATTTTTTACTATCTATACAACATATCTTACTTTTTTCCTATAAATAGGATTACTGAAATCCAAGATTAAAAATCACTTAAAAATATAGCATTGAGATTGTTATCATTCCAAGCATTTCTGTTTCTTCAGCGTTTTTTTTTTTTTTTAAGGATGTTTAATTGATATTTGAACAATAGAAGTCTTATCAATTCCTGTCAAAACAAACTGTTATTTTTGTGAATTGAACTGTCAATTGTTATCGTAAGAGAAATAAGAGAGAAGACGTCTTGTTAAAATAATGTAATGCATCACATTTATATAGAAACAAAATTTTTACCATAACAACTAAGTTCTGTAGCATTAATATACGCCTCGGTAGCGCATTAGGCATCGCGTTAGTCTGTAATATCAGTGCATTTTAATGTACTTTTCAGAAATATATATATTATGGTCTTTTTTTTTTTTTTTTTTTTTTTTACTGTAAAACCTACACATTGCTTTTAGCAATTTGCAATTACTTTTTGAATATGTCAAATTATCTTAGACAAAATATTTCAAAATCAGAAAGTAAATTGAAAAAAAAAAATCAGCTTTACGAAACTGCGAATTGCTTTGTTTTGAAAACAAATAACGGATGTCAATTTTTCATTATCCCTCGTCATCTGGCAAAATATTTTTCAAAAAATTAAATTTTGTTTTCGTATTCAGAAAATTCCCAACTGATTTCTTTCTTTCTTTTCTTTTCTTTTTTTTTTTTTTTTTTTTTTTTTTTTTTAATTATTCAGATTCATTTTAAATTTGTAAAATACAAGTTTTCGCTTAGTGAAAATTAAAATTTTACAGCCTCAAAATCTTCAAAATAAAAATAAAATATTTTTTTTTAGAAAAATTATAGTATATATATATATATATAACAGTTGCGAATTTTCTGAATTGAAAACGGAATTTATATGTGTTAGTTAATCAGTTATAATGGGTATTATTTTCCCTTAGGATAGCATTGGCTTTATCTTTCGGCGACGTAGGTCACCCTTAATCTCTTTAAATAATGGTGTTTCTTTTTTTAAAAAAAATCTTTTCCTCACCTCCAAAAGCTGAAAAGTAATAGTACAAATTTTCCCGTGAGATGTCTAGTAAAAACAAAAACTGATTAAATTTATTTCTATATTGCATTAAAGATCTTAAACATTTGTTAAATTTTGTCACCAATCTCCTAAATTAAGGTAACATTATATGGGCTAGTTGTGCTTGATTGTTTTTTAAATTTGCTTTAGCATAAACTTGAAGATTTTCTAATAGGCTGATAAAAACTGAAAAAATAGAAGGTATAACTGAAGGAAAATTAAAAAAAAAATGTACTACACAACATAAATTGCTTCAAATAGATCAAAAAAGGTTTTTTTTTTTTTTTCGGGATGAACTCATTTTGCCAAGCTCTGTAGAGCAAGGCACCTCTAAAGCTGCCTTCAAACTCTGGCAACTATGCAGAGCGTTAAAAGTCATAAATTATCCATTGGGCAAAAGTGACCCTTGAAATCTTGCATATGTTTACAATGAAGGACATTACTTTTTATTGCTATTTTACAAAAGAGACCCAAGTTCACCAAGCAATTATCGCAGTAGGAGGTTTGTCAGAGGAGGAAGCCTTTCTGATGATTCGCGACAATCCAAATCACACATCAAAGAAATCTCAATAGAGCCACACTCGCTGCTTTGCAGTTGCCCGAGTCTGAAGGCAGCTTAAAAAGCATCAGCGCCCTGGGTGTTCAAAAAGCATAGTCATGTCCTGGGCATCACTAAAACTGGTTATTGTTTTTCCACCCTATGCCTTTTCTGTTATTTTACCGATTATTTAGCTATGAAAGCCATCGAATTTTAGAGAGTCACAGCCACCGTGGAATTAACAATTCAATTTTGTTTGGGATGTGAAATACGTTTTATCTTACTTTTAATATCACAGAAAAAAAAAAAAAAAATTACGACAACCTGTCACTAAATTTGCCACGCACTTGCATGAACAATTATGTACAAGTGAATTTTGTAGAATTACTTTCGAATTGTGATTTTAATATGCTTCAAGCACTGAAATGACATATATATATATATAATATATATATATATAACATGTGTTATTTTTTACGAATAACGTGTTTTGATCGAGATGCCTGTTCGGTTTATAATATTTTGCACTACCAATCTCGCCGAAATGTAACCAGTAGACTCTTATAAATTTTAGCCAGGACTGTTCGTCAGTTCAATAGAGCTAGTCAAGTATAATCCCAAAAAATAAAATTCGGTGATAATAGAAAATTTATTAGTTTTTTTCTCCATAAATTCTGTTGGCAAAAAGGTCTAGCTTTAAAAAATTGGCTACTTGTGTAGCTTTCAGAAGGTATACTTAAAAAAATTATTAATATGAAAAAGCTTAAAAGTCCACAGATATTTGCAGAATCTACTACAAGCGACGTTCAATACATGTACGAATACTTTTCCTGTCATAATTAAAAAAATAATAATAATAATGTAGAAGTTTTTATTGATATTTATTATTATTTATGTTAAGGCAATTCTGTTCACTAAATTAAAGAAAAATATTTCATAATAATAATAATAATTACATAACTGACAATTTTTCTGCTTTTTGCAGAAAATGTATTTTAATAATGTTTTCTGCTTTTCTGCGCAGAGATGAAATCTGCTTTTCCGAAATCTTTAAACTAGTGTTTATTTATATTGACAATTGTGCATTTTATGATAAAATTTTTACATTTCGGTTGCTTTTGGTGCATAAAGAAAATGGGTGTTAACGTAAATATTGATTATAAGGAAAGGATTATCTCTCTATAGTTTTGTGACGATACCACGGCACTAATTATATATAGCTAAAAATACATTTGTTTCATATATCTACGGATTATTTAATTATACGTTTTATTATTAGAGAATCAAGAATCGTTATTACATATTAACCTACGTAAAATTCGTGTACTGCATTTGTTTCTGTTTTTACCATGTTTTTATTAACTTCGATTCTTGTTTGTTTGTTTGTCCGGTACAAATCTTGCAATCTATTTTTAACTAACTTCCCTACTAGCTAGACAATTGAAACTTTCACAGTAGCTCAGAACCCGGGGACAAAACAATACTTCGAAGTAAGATTTTCGAATTTTCGAATAGTTTTCTCTTAATTAATTAAAATATGAAAATAATAAGCTCCTAATAGCAATAAAAATAGTCATTAAAATATTAGCTATAATTTAATTGTTGCCAAAAAAAAAAAAAAAAAAAAAAAAAAAAAAACGTGTTCATTTTCTTTCGACATAAAAATAAATACATTTAATACAACGTGAATGTTAAAAAATTGTAAAAAGTTAAATTATGCATCTCACAAAAATTTACGTCATTATAATTTAAAAATTTTATACACACGTACTAATGTCGCTTTTGCCACGATGCTAATATACGCTGTTCTAAAAGGAGAAATGTTTTATTATTAAAACCAACTTTATTTATTTATTTATTTATTTATTTATTTATTTATTTATTTTTTTTACTATTATTATTATTTTACTGAATTGAGTCCGCGTGCTTAAATATTGCTTAAATATTATTTTTTATCCTCGCGTATTTTATTAAAGATTTATCAGAAAACTTAAAAACATGGTGTATAAAAAGGTTTTTTTTATCTTATAATTATTATGTATAAAATAATAATGCGGAAAATCTTCTGCATTTTTTGGAAAAAAAAAAAAAAAAAAAAAAAAAAAGAAGGTTGGCAGGTATGCAATTATTATTATTATTAAATTATTATTTGTAGTAATAATAGTAGCAATGAAATTTTTAAGTATTTAAATTTTTGCTATATTTCATATAATATATATATATATATATATATATAAATAGATATAGATATAGATAGATAGATAGATAGGTAGAAAACACAGATACATTTTTTTTTCTGACTCTTGTTCTTATTTTCAGCTTAGTGTGTATTAGATATTTTAAAGAAAACTTAAGGTAATATTCCAGTGATTAAATTGCTTCAGAAATTCAAAATTGGAATAACTTTTGATGATAAATATTGAACTTACTCATAATTGTCTTCTTAAAATTTGAAATAAGTTTTAAATTGATTTCCTTTAAGATTTTCAAGAATTCAACACTTTCCATCAAGATCTTCAAGGTATTCCTAAATTAAGTTATCGGCTACAAGAACTAATTGGAAAACCATTATAACTTTTAATACCTTAATAAGCTTCTCAATGGAGAAAGAAATTTGATTTTAAGCAAATAATTTTCGCTTTGAAATTTCTGCCTTTAATATTTATAAATATTTAGTTCTTAAATTGGTCAAATGAATTAATATTTCAAATGTTGAAACTTTCCAAAAAGTTGAAAAATTAGTTAATTAAATTCTGTTACTCATATATGATAAAGAAAGTACTGTATTTGGATAAAATTTTCGAAATAAAGTTTTTGTTATACTTATACGTTTTGAGGGTGAGTTAAGTAGTTTATTAGAGTTATATTAAATATATTGATCATTATCATACTTATGACACTTCTTCCACAAATTCGATTTTATACGATTTTTAATCTAAAAGGTCTTTAAACTGTCATCGGCAGACAGATGGTTAACACAACGACAGTCAATAGAATTTTTAATACATTTGAATTCGTTTGAATGTGAGTCTATGAATTATTTTGTATATATTCGATG
Organism: Salticus scenicus; assembly: GCA_963930645.1. Taxonomy (NCBI): domain Eukaryota; kingdom Metazoa; phylum Arthropoda; class Arachnida; order Araneae; family Salticidae; genus Salticus; species Salticus scenicus. The sequence goes on from OZ005648.1 coordinate 133,364,156, forward strand.
TCATACAAAAATGTTTTACTTAGTATTTCAAGGTCATACTCATGGTAGCGCAAAAGAATTTGAGGGTTAAAAGTAAGAATTTTATTTTATTTTATTTATTTATTTATTTTCTGGCGTGTCAGCCTTTTTCTTTTTATAGATAATTATAATGTTATGTTCATTTATTTTATCTTTAAATTACTTATTTTTTACACATGAAAATGAAATAATTGGTTAACACACATATATATAACAAATATCTTTTTTTTTTTTTTTTTTTTTTTTACATATGTAGTGGATTTAAATAAAAGATTAACTATATTTTTGACTATTATACAACTATTTAGAAAAAGTTTTTGCTCGAATTTCAAGTATATATATATACATATATAATTAGTAACATCGAAATGTCGGCCACGCAACGACAGGATTCTATAAAATAGTAATTAAATAATTCATTTATTTTTTTCCATATTTCCTACCAACAAGTACTTTTATATTTCATTAAATAAAATTTGTCATTACTATTTTTTCATTATCTAATTTTTTTTTTCCTTCCTGCATATTTTCTACTGTAACTAGTGGAATTATAATAACTGTTAATTTGCCCAGCGATATATTATACCAGAGATGCCACATTTTTTAATTTATTCCGTAATGTTGTTAGTATGAACACCCCCCCCCCCCCCCAAAAAAAAAAAAAAAAAAAAAAAAAAAAAAAAAACTTTCCGCTTCATTAGAAGAGTAAATTTCTTCTTATCTAACAGTGATTACATATTGGAGAAAAATACTGTACAAAGAAAATGGTATGAAAAAAGGCGTGCTCTGACAATATTATGGAATAAATTAAAAATTTAGAAGCTCTGATTATACTATAAAGCTAATTGCTTTCTTTTTATTTGAAAGTTGTTAATTTAGATATTTAGATCATTATTATATTATTAGTCGGTCTTCACCCGACTAGCGATCGATATTTTCAAATGAACATTTTTTTTTTTTTTTTTTTTTCAAATTTGCCATGTCCGCTGAAGGAAAAACAGAGGTTAAATGTAATAATAAACACTGAAATAAAATAAAATAAATAAATAAAAAGTTAAAAAAAAATAACTGTCTTTTTTAACAGAATAATGGAATTCGAGTCATGAAATGTAATTCAAATTTTGTTATTTATGAAAATTAATTTCAGCACAAATTTATCAAAACCATCTCAACTTATTTGTAGTAGGGATCACACCTAAATACGCCGAATTTGTCATTATTTTTAACGCTACTGGAATCCGGTTCCTATAACAGAGAAGTATCATAATAGTTTTCGGTTTGAATTTATTATTATTTATGCTCTTTTTAATATTTTTACTGCTTACTATTATTTATTTTTATAGTGGTAGCCGAGAAAACCACCGTAATGCCAATTAGTGATCCTTACATAAAATTGCAACAAATCTTTTAAATTACCATTTACACTAATTTTATTTATTTATTTACTTTTCAAATCCCGGGTAAAATTAATTTTTCTTTTCAAAATATTATTGTGATTATAACGTTTTCTTTATTTCTTTTTTCTTTAAATCATCATTTATTATTATTATTATTTTATTGTTTTACTCTTTTACAATATAATTTTACCAAGACTAATTTCATTGTAAAATTTATATTCTACAACCTGGGAGCCTGGGACAAAAACTAAAAATAAACATAATTTTGCTAATTACTAGACTGCTAACACGGCAAATTTATCACTCATCTTTGAATCCTATGTGTGAATAATTGAATCGTCATTAATTATTATATGTATATATATATATATATATTTAAATAATTAAAATAAAATTTGTTAATAACTGTGATCGTCAATTTTTTTATTACTATTTTTAAAATTTTGATCATTTTAATTTATTATTTGTTATAAATTAAATCGTATGAGATATTTTTCTTTTCTTAATTATATGTACTACTTCTACTAATAATAATAATAATTCATCATCACAATGATCAAACACTAGTAAGGAAGACCGGGATTAATGGAAATAAAAACACATAAACTAGAAAAAGAAAACGAGCAGAGGCCACCACGGCTTAAGAGGAGTGGAGCGGGTTAAATGAGTTTTACGGGCATCCAACTTCACCCAAAATCTCTTCAAGACCAATTGTAACAAAGTGAAAAGTTGAAATGATGATGATAATGACTGTATAAATAAACAAATTAAGCATGAAAAAACTAAAACTTAACGCAGAAACCATGAAAGTTTTAATAAATATTACCATAAGGCAGAGAAAATGGTATTTAGTTTCAAATGATATTAAAGACTATACATAAGTAAAAAAAAATTAAGGGAGTAAACAACTGCGCATTGCACATACAACATTTCATATTATTGGAAGACATGCATTAAAATGAATTTCAATTTAATAGAATAACTATTATCTCAAACACCTTTATTAATAACTTTATAATCATTATTATTATTATTTCTTTCTTTCTTTCTTTCTTTCTTTTTTTTTTTTTTTAAGTACAATTACAGTGATGTTAATTTAATCTTATGTTATGCATCAATTGCATTAACCCAATTTTAAAGCTTAAATAGTTTATTAAAGCCAAAAATGTTACTACATAGTAGTGCTAATAATTAATATTAAAATAGTTTTGTCGTTCAGTTCAAATAAATTTCTGTGTGAAATACATAAGATCAATATATTTTGTCCGATAATATTTTTTATTTCCATAATTCAAATTCATCGAAAAATTCCAATGTGTTAAAGTTTATAAAATATACAAACATGCTAATTAATTTGTCCTATTGTTTTTTATAAGTGAATAAAATATATATGAACCTACCTGTAAACAATGTACTGAAAAATAAAACTGCTACATGGAGCCCAGGTAAAAACATATCGTCGAAGGGATATCAGTTCAATTCTAATTATCTCGCTTTTAAGAGCCTTGAATTTCAAAATCTCAACCCTCTTAAGGATTGAAAAAAACTCGACAACATTATCTGCGGTGCGAACGAAAAGATTTTGTCACTTTTTTCAACCAATATAAGTACGTACTCTAAAAGGAAGAGCAAGAATTGTTTATCTTATCTCAAGATATGCGTAATGGGATCTATTATCCCTCTCCTCACTGAAACGATGGACGTTACCTGCCCGTATTAGCAACCAGTTCCGTTTTATCTTTTGTAGGACGGGCGACAGAAATACTGGCACTGTACAATAGAAGAATTTTCCAGAAAATAAGGAAGAAGAATGTGTCACCATACCATAGAAATTTTGAGATGTATTTTTCTAAGAAAAATTTTGCCTAAAACCTCCTATTTCAACAACTATTTCTTCACACTAATTCTTTGTGAATGAATGGACAAAGCAATTCACAGATTTCTGCTACTTCTTTTCTTTTTGTGTAATGTTAAGCATTTTGATTGTAAGAAATGGTATCTTTTGAAAATTTAGCATTACGTAAAAATGTCAATGCTCATTCAGAATTTTATTTATTTATTTTAATGAAACGTTTCTCGTTTTGTTAATTGTTTTGTTTATGAAAAGCTTACAGTAGGGAGAGTGGGGATGAATGGGGCATTTTTCATGTTTTTATTGATAACGTCGGCCATATGTAATTCAGAATTTTGCAACATTGCTCATAAGTACACTTCAATAATCAGTTACATATAAACATACTAACTTTAATAAAAAGTTACTATTTTTGATTAATAATATATATATATATATATATATATATTCATTCATGTGTATTGTCCCATTCATCATGAATGGACATAACTGGAGTTAACGAAGAAAAGAAAACAAAATAGAAAGTAAATAAATTTTTAAAGTTAAATTGGTTTACGTGATTTTATTACACACTATGAATTCACTGAAATGAACATAAAATGATGTATTGACTCAAATTAACGTCAAAAGACAAAAGTCCTTTGGTTCGTGCAGTTCCTAGTGCGGTAGGCTTTGGTAATTTAATCTACTAAGACCTAATCTAAAAATAAATAAATAAATAAGACACTAGAAAGAGATAAATCATTATAATAGAGTACAAATTATCCAGATAAATTTTTGTTTCCGACTAATCGGGAAAATCAACATTCTATTCTGTATTACATTAATAATCACCAGAATTTATTTAATTAGCTTGATTGAAATTGTGATTTTATTCAAATTATTATTAGTTTATTTATTTATTTCAATTATTGATTTAATTTGTATTGAATGTTCTAACTTATAATTTTTCAATCATAATTATTATAAACAAAAATCAAAACAATTAATTTCATTTTTTTCTTCTAAATCCACAAAATTAAGAATCCTGATAATCCATATGGCTAATTTACATTTTAATATAATTCTTGTGTAAAATTTTAAATTAGTACATAGAGGGGAATGTCCCATTCATCCCCATTTAAACTGTACCTTTCATCCCAATCCCAACCATCACATGACCATATAAAACAGGAAATGGGCTTAATGAACAATTGTCAATATTCTTCTTCAATATCATAAACACAATAAAAGATTATGCCTTTTCACCCTATAAGAGTCATATTTACTTTAAGCAAATAGTTAATGTCTTAACTACTACCTAAGTGAATCAGTAAAAACTTACTTTGGCAGCTACAAAAAAACAAAAAAAAAAAAAAAAAAAAAAAAGAAATCTGCCCTTCTATGAATAGCACAATTCTGAAACTGCACTTGATAAATGACCTCAGATATGCTGCTATATATCCGAAAAATTGTCAAGTTTCCGGTGCTTGCAAAACATAAAAAATTTGCTATTGTCCCATTCATCCTGCGTCCCATTCAACCCCACTCTCCCCTACAGGGTTTCATTACAAACATGTACAAATTAGCTACGTTTGAAATTAATTGCTTAGAGAAATGGAAGAAACGGCTTCTGTACTGATAAGGAGTTTAAATTAAAATTGTATGCTTTACTGTAACCTAGTAAAATGAAACTTTTTGATTTACAAATATATATATATATATATATATATATATATATTTTTTTTTTAAGGTATATTGTATTGAATGCCATTATTTGCTTTAGTATAAAATTTTAAATCATGCTGTGTAATAAGTTATATCTTAAATACATAAAAATAATTTCAAGTAAAGTTCTTCACGAAAAAAAATTTCAAAGCCATTAAAATAATAATCTTGGCTTTCTCAAGATAAATTAAATTAAACAATATAATTTTTAAATGTTAAATTTATAAATGAAGTTTTCTCTTATTAAGATTATTATTATTATTATTTTTTTAAAGACTACTTGCTTAGTGTTTTTTTTTTTCAATTGTAAATTCGTTATAAAAATGTCTTTATTTTATTACAAATAAAGAATTTGCAATTAAAAAAATATATACTTAGCAAGTAGTCTTAAAATAAATAAATAAATAAAAAATAATAAGAATAATAAGAGAACGCTTAGTTTTTTAATTTAACAAAAACATAATTTAAAAATTTTAAATTTATTAATAAGGCACTCTCTTATGAAGATTTTTTTTTTTTTCTTTCACTACGATAGGACTATATTTTTCAGACAAAAATTTTTGTCACACTTCCAGTATGCCAGAGTTTATTTGAGTTTTAAGGAATTGCCAGATTTAACAACTTTCTAGTTATTTTTTAATATAAAAGAATACGTGTATAAAATGGAAAAATGCGTAAAAGATCAAAGTATTTTTAAATACTTTATTGACATCGTAAGAAAATAATTTTTATATTCTGCAAATCTGGCCAATCATACCTTTCGAATGATACCATTTTCAACCCTGTACTCTCATAATTAATGTGTTAAAAGTGTACCACAAATTTCATGTTTGCCTATCTATACATATAAAAGAGTACTTCCACTCACTCACTGACTCATCAACGCACAGCAAAATCTACTGGAGCCACTGACTCTAAACTGGGTCAGATTATAGAACATATAGTGTAAGCACCCCTAAGAAGCGATTTTGCGAAATTCGCCCCCTAAGTGGGTGTAGGGGGCAAAATGTGATTTCACAAAAGCCTTCATATCTCAAGGAAAAAAACAGATATCCGTAAAATTTTTGCTTTAAAATATAGCTAATTTAATTATCTAAAAACCAATTTCTGGAATTTTAGAAGTTCGGTCCCCAAGGGGGGAAAGGGGGCAAAACGTGATTTCACATGCGCAAAATGTGGTTTCACATACTCCTATATAGCTCAAACAGAAAAACAGATATCTGTGAAAATTTTCCTCTAATACATAGCTAATACAAATACCTAAAAACTAATTTCTGGAATTTTTGAAATTCAGCCCCCGGGAGGGGAGGAGAGGGGGCAAAACGTGATTTGAAATAATCCTTTATATTGCAAACAGAAAAAAATATATGTGTAAGATATATTTGCTCTAAAATATAGTTCCCATAAATACATAAAAACTAATTTCTTTAATTTTAGAAATTCGTCCCAGGTGGGCTGGAAAGGGGGGTTATGGTTTAAAAAAAATAGAAATATAGTTAGACCGTTCAAAATTGGTACAGATAGGTTTTAGAGATCTGTAAGTCAAATGAGGATATTTTTGAAAGTGTAAAGTTATTAGGAGGGTCAGAAAGGTGTGTGTGTGTGGGGGGGGGGGGGGGGCGGAGGGGCAAAAAAATAAAAATAGAGTTAGACCTTTCAAAATTGGCACATAAAGGTTTTTGATACCTACAAATCGATTGCGGATATTTTCGAATTTGTAAAGTTATTAGGAGGGGCGGTAGGAGGGGACGGAGGGGCAAAAAATAAAAATAGAATTAGGTCGTACAAAATTGGTACATAGAGGTTTTTGATACTTACAAATCGATTGCGGATATTTTCGAATTTGTAAAGTTATTAAATTGGTACATGGAGGTTTTTGATACCTAAAAATCGATTGCGTATATTTTCGAATTTGTAAAATTGTTAGGATAGACAGGAAGGGGAGGTGAAAGGGCAAAAATATATAAATAAGTGTTAGAGCGCTGAATATTAGTGTTGTTAGGTTTTGAAGTCCGATAAATCGATTGCGGATATTTTCGAAAGTACAGAATTATTACGAAGGGCGGGAAGGGATCGGGCGCAGGGGTAAAAATAAAGAAATTCAGATAAAATGTTGTAAATTAGTGTTATTAGGTTTAAAGCCCGAGAGAACGACTGCGAATATTTTTTTAAGTCTAAAATAATTAGGAGTGGCGGGAACGGTAGGTGAAGGAGCATGCGAGCCTTGCGCGCCTGTATGCGCTGCCGCAGGCAGTGGTGGCCCGAACCGATTATTCCACTGATGGGAGATTTTTTTTTATTATTATTTACGTTTTTTCCTTACAATAATATAGTGATTCGTTAAGAGGGTTGAACATAAATGCGCTCGCGCAGCGCACAATTGCCTGCGCTGCCAAGGACAGTGGGGACCCGTTGCGACATTTTTTTCCAATCACATTTTTTTTTTTTTTTTTTTTTTTTTTTTTATCGCATGATAAAAATTGATGTAATTTTGAGAATTCATTAACTATAGTGATTCAGTTAAAAATAGTGACCAGCGAAGCGGGCGTAGCCTGCTATCTATACATATAAAAGAGTACCTCCACTCACTCACTGACTCATCAACGCACAGCAAAATCTAAATGCGACATGCAAACATAAATGCGCTCGCGCAGCGCACAATTGCCTGCACTGCCAAGGGCAATGGGGACCCGTTGCGACATTTTTTTCCAATCACATTTTTTCTCTTTTTTTTTTTTTTTTTTTTCCCTTATGATAAAAAATGATGTAATTTTGAGAATTTATTAACTATAGTGATTCATTTAAAAATAGTGACCAGCGAAGCGGGCGTAGCCTGCTAGTTAATTATATAGATAACTATTTGGCACATGTGTTGCTTTTATGGATCGATGGTTGGATGGATGGTTGGGTTTTACGTCGCACTAGTGCTGTGCAGATGGGCAATTGGCGATGGTCTGGGATACACCCGTAGAGGTGGTCCGGAGACATGCCATCACAATTTTGATCTTCCAAGGAAGGGATGACTCTCCCGCTTCAGTGACCCCCCAGAGGTATAAATTTTGATCGGAACATAGAGGATATTGTGACCACGACAGAATTTACGTGCACCAGCCATCATTAGTGTACACAACGGTCTTTGGCCGGCTCGAGTACTGAACCCGCAATCTTCTAATTACGAGGCCGGCGCTCTACCGACTGGGCTACCGCGGCCCGTATTGCTTTTAGGAGATTATTGTCGATTAATCTAGAACAGATTGTTTTTTTTTTTTCAATGAAAAAGATTTCAAAGTTAAACTTCAGACCATAAATCTAGCATTTATAATTCAGTTTATATAATCAAAACTTATTTTCATTTTGATTTTTTAAGTAGTTTTCTTGCATATCATATATTGCTTTTTGCCATTTTTTTTTTTTTTTTTTTTTTTTTAATTTTTCTCACCCATATATATATATAACAGAGGTAGTATTACTTTTGATAGAATTATTGAAATTGAGTTTTTACTATATTTACACATTTTTAGGTGTCCTGAATCCAAAGATCATGATGTTTTTAGCGGTTGTTTTGTGATTGCGTCTGTTATCAGAATATCTCAAGAACAAGTTGTAGCAGGAAATCCAAACTTTTTAGTCTAAATATGTATTATATATTGAGGCTACACTAAACTTTTCATTAAGATCAAACAAATGATTCGTGTTCAGGGTCATCCAAGATAGTTGAAATACATTAGGTCTATGGGCGAAATTTTTGGCAAGTAAAGTGTAACATTTATAAATTTATAAGCTCCCCTAAGCAAAATGGAATGAATGTATATACATATATATATATATATATATATATTCTGCAAATTGCATGCAGTTATATATACATATAACTGCAGGAAATTAAAATTCAGTGTTTTTAAGTTCGTATATGAGGTTGTCACTTGAAATGTTTGATCAAGATTGCTAAGTTTTAAAACGTATTGGTGAAAGTTGTTTGAATAATTGGAAATAAACTTTTTTATTTAATAGCAGCTTTTTATTTACTTTTTATAAATGTAGGTAATATAATTTAACAGCAGGGGGGGGGGGGGAGGTTGAATGTGATGTTGCAGCATGGCAGCGCCACTTATTAGGTGATGTATATTTGTACAAAACTTAATTGTCAAGGTCCAACCAAATATAATGTTTTGTAAAATTCCTTTCATTGCTGTGTGATATGCAGCTGACAAAATTTTGGTAACATACACACAGACATTTTCTGAAAAGGTCTAGTCGTGTACAGTCAAATGTCTATTTCCATCAAAAATCGGGATCGAAAATTGTAACGAAATCAGTACTTTCTTTTTTTGTGTATAGAAAGAAGTAGAAATCAAGTGGTAAAGAAAATCACAAAAATAAATGCCGTTATTTCATTTCCCAGTGCATCTTATTATGTAATTCTAAAGAAACATAATTTTAAGGAAATATCATTACTTCATGTTAGTGAATATTATCATTGAAAAGGTTAATTTATTTTTACCGAACACTTTCTTAAATATCAAATCCTTAACGCAGTCATAATAGGCACTTAATTACTTTAATGACCTAAACTTAGGTCATTACATCATTTCTCTAAAAAGATATGAGACAATTTCAGTCTTTCACTTTTGTTGGCATAATTTTCAGGCTTCAAAATAAAATTATGCAGTAAAATTAATGTCTCACATTAAAACATTCTTTTATGGAGGAGATTCCAACTTGTTTAAAATATGACTCCAGGAAGTTGAGAAAACACTTATAAAAGAATAAAGAAAAGCACAATAGAAATTTATGTAGTGAAATTTTCGCAGAGATTTTATGAGGATATTTCTTTCTTTCACGAAGTTGTTCCCAACAATTTGTATATTTTGTTTTATTTATTCCCTTTTTTTTCTTTTTTTCCCTTAGCGAAATTGAGAATTCTTTAGTTTAGTCCTTTTTTTCCCATTTTATTCCCCAAGTAACTATTATTTTAATTAGACAGTGTAAGATTATGCAAGTTTTAACTAAATTCTCAGACTATAAACAATGCAAATATTTAAGTAAAAGAGTGAAAAATATTGAACTGCATTTTTGTTTTGAAAATCTTGTGAAGAACAAACAAAATAACTTTATGTAATTAGTTGTATGTGTATTTTAAGTAAGATTTTTTTTTCTGCATTAAGGCTAAAAATAATCAACATATTAGTATATTTTAAATGTTTACGCCTATGCCTAATTAATTAATATGAAGATTTACTCTTTTTTTGTATCATGTAAACGTACAAATTGAACTTTTTTTTTTTTTTTTTTTTTTTTTACCTGCTTCAGAATTTAGTAAAACTTTTACGAAAAGAAAATGGAATGTGCATAAAATTATCGGAAAATTTGTTAATTTTAACAGGAATCTTAATGTTTTATGAGTTTTATTTGATGAAGGAATTACGAATAAGCAACGAATATCGATGAATTAAGAAAATCGATGCATGTCTTTCTTTCTCTCCTTTTTTTACATTCTCTTAATCATACACCGTAGAGAAAGTACTAATTTTGGGTTTTTGTTATATTTATACGTTTTGAGGTCCCCTGAACCTGCTAATCAGGTTTTAATAATTGTCAGTGCGTGCATACGTTACTGTGTGTGAATCTGTTATCAGCATAACTTGAGAAAAAATATTAATAGGAACTTCAAACTCATTTTTTTAATCAGTATAATAGGCGTATGAGCGAAATTTCTTGTAGGTACAATTTAACATCTTTAAACTACACTAAAAGTAATCAAATTGACGTTTATCTTTATATGCAAAAGAGCATGTTTTGGATAGAATGGTATGAGAAATAATTGTTTTTAACTTATAAGGCCTCAAAAAATAATTCTGCTTTATATATTAGTGATAGATTATTGATATATTAGTGCTGTTAGAAGTGCATTTTAAATTGCACTATGCATTTTTTTTTTTTTTTTTTTTTTGGTATATATGTGTGTGTGTACTAATTTAAAGTACAGTGTTGGTGCGAGAATAATTTGCAAATAATATAAATGGTTACTGGAAATTTCTCGAATATATTCTCACAAGGAAACATTCAAAAGGTGTCGTCTTCAAAAAATACTGAAAAAAATATATGTGATTCTACTCTTCCTAAAACACCAGAAAGTAAAAAAATTATCGGCTGAAATGAATTACAGCGACCACAAAAAAAATTATCAAAATTAAGCATATTTGGCGATTTCAAACTGTTAGGTGATTGATTTTGAGTACTTTACGGAGAAACAAAACACAGTTCTGTTCGTACACGGCAATCTCGGCGCTAGCGAACTAAACGCCTAACAGCGCTAAATCGCCAAATATGCTTAATTTTGATAATTTTTTTTTTTGGTCGCTGTAATTCATTTCAACCGATAATGTTTTCACTTCCAGGTGTTTTATGAAGATTAGAATCACATATATTTTTTTAAGATGACACCTTTTGAATGTTTCCTTGTCTGTGAATGGTCTGGACGGCATTGTCTGAATGATTTGAAATAAATTTTAAAATTTAATAACAGTCTTTATTTTTTCATGAATACATTTATAATATTTAAACGAGGATTGAGATGAATATAAACCCTTTCGCTTTGTAATGTATATATTTTAAAGTCTAAACAAAGATAAAATTAAATTTGTATAAAATAGACGCTAAAAGTAGCTGAAAAGTTTTAATACGAAAATATAAGTTTCATTTAATTAATAATGATTTATGAGAAATGATAGTGGGAGGCAAAGAGAACAAAATTATTTGAAAAAGTATAACCAAAAATAATTCGATTTTTTATATTTAAATTTATAAAAATCGTATTTAAAAAAAAAAAAGTTGTTTGATTCTTAACATTAGAGCATCTAAAGATACTATTAGTTGTACAACATATAAATCTAAGTTTAATAGGATTCTTGTGAAATTTAGGAGTCATAAATGTAAATGGGATACTTCCATTTTATTCATTTTTTATTTATGACTCCTAAATTTGTTTTTGAAGTTCGTATTAGATTGCCACTTGAAAATTTTGATGGTGATTGGCAAGTTTGAAGAATAAATTAATATTAGAATTGATTTAAAAATATATATATATATTTATAAATGTAGGCGCTATAATCAAACGGAGGGTTGAGGGGAAGGTAGCCCCCAAATAGAACTTTATTATGTTACCGTATTGATCTTGAGCTTTAATATGCAATCTACCTTTATAGCATTGAAGTATAGGGAAAGAGAAAGTCGTGTTAGTGACACACCAGATTATTTTGGATGTTCAAATAAGCCTTCTTTGAAAAATATGAGATGAATTTTGAAATTTATTAACTAGTTTTTGAAAAAAAAAAAATATATTTAAGAGTATACGGAAAAAATCTGGAAAAAAAAAAAAACATGATTTTTGTTATATTTTTATTTTGAACATTTTTTCTTTAAGGATATAGCATAATACATCCTTAATTATTTTAAGTATGTTCTATTAAAGATAAAAAAAAAAAAAAAAAAAAAAAAAAAACTATTAGGTCTTTTCTTAATTATCTGTAGAAGTTTTAGCAGTTTGATGATCACGATTTCATTCAGAAATGCAAATTGAGAAAACACAATTTAAAGGTTTCAAATACGTAATATAATATATATATATATATATATATATATATATATATATATATATATATATATATATATATAATAACAATAAAAACGTGGCCTTATTATATATTTTATTGGTTAAATCTAATAGAATTCAAATTGTAAATATTAAATGGAAATATAAGCCTTTATATAGAACCTTCAACCTTCATAAAAATTCCAAGTCAAAGATGCCAAGTCCCCTTAGTTAGTATTTTTTGCCATACAACTTCTGATAATATGGTATTTGAAAGTTAATAATATATATAATTATTATAAATTTCCTATCTAAAGGTTTAGAATTTAAAGAAAAAAAAAAAAAAATGCATAATGAACTTATGAAAATTGCAAACTTTGATGTTTTGATAATATAATTCTCAGAAAAATCTTACAAATAAAATCATTTACCTAAAATTAATTTCCCCCCCCCTTTTTTTTTTTTTTTTTTTTTTTTTTTTTTTTTTAATAAAAGAAATTTAAATTCTTGATATTTTTATTTTATTTCAATTTTCGAAAGTACTGTTTTTCGCTGCTAAGTTAAGAATTCTTAAAATGAAATTAAATGATTATTATATTAAAATTTTATCTTAATATGATGATCAATAGATGGCTCCACATGCTTTCCTGCCAAATAGCCAATGAACCAGTGCGAAATGTCTTATTATAAGACATTTTGAGTTCAATATGCCTGTTTTTAAGAAGTTATGTGTTATTTTAGGACATATCACTATATTAAGAGAATTTATATAAGCACAAATTCATGCAGTAGAAATTATTTATCAAGTTATTATTTATGAATCTTTTTTTCCATGATAAATTCAGACGCTTTTTATTTGACAGAATTATAACACCAAATGCCGAAAGAAAGTGAATTTTGCGCCAACATCAGAAGTTTTTTCTAAGTTTTATTTGTTAAAAAATGAAAAAAAAAAAAAAAAAAAAAAGCTATAACTTTGTTTTAAATTATCACAGATCTATGGTTCAACCATTCATTTTTAAAGTATTGGCGAAATCTTTCGAAAGAGACCCATATTGAAAATTTATTACTCCTTGGGGGGGGGGGGGGGGGGGTACTTCCCCCGGGGAAGGAACAGATGCTTCAACATGTACAAGCATTTTTTCCTGGTTTACTAATTCTATTATGAATAATTCATATTAATTTTACAATCACACATCAAAAATTACTCTCATCATGTGCATTTATGCGAAATTTTGTCCTCTACTGCCACGTTAAAAATTTTGAAAAAATGAGATCATAGCACCGCCTGTTGAACGATTGATCCCCAAACTAATCAGCTCCAGTCCAACTAAATACCAAATTTAGTTAAATTTCGTTCATTAGTTCATGAGATACAGCGTCCAAAACTTTTGTGATAACACAGATAGACTGACAGACATTAAAAAAAAAGAAAGTCAAATCGTGTTCAGGAGATCCCAAAACGTGTAAATCCATTGAAAACTGGAATTCGGAAATTTTCACGAATCCAGTATGTACATATAGAAGAAAGTAAAAATAATAGCTAGAAAAAAAAAGCGGAGGCCACCACAGTTTAAAACGGGTGGAGCGGGTCAAACCAGTTTGGCGAGCGCCCCATTTCCCCCAAATCCTCTGCAAAACCATATAATAACAAAATAAATAAATAAAAATTAAAAATTCAATTCAATTCAATTCAATTAAATACATTTTATTAATTAACAGAATAGTTATATGACAAAAACGATAAAACATAATTTTTTGATTTCATATGCGATTTGAGACTACTGAGTAATTTAAAATACCAATATTTCTGTTAGGTAATATTTCATATTATTTAAAGATACTGAACATAAAAATAACTTCAATTTGGTATAATATTTTTACAAATGATTTACGTAGAATCATAAAAACAAAAAACTAAATGTTATTTTAATTTTATAGTATTATACATACACATATAAAGAATTTTTTAAATAGAAGGTTATTAAAAAAACATCGGCAGAACAGTCCGGTATCATCACATTACAATAGAAGAATGAAATTTAATGGTAACAAAAAACTTATTAAGATAATAGTTTTTCCCATACATCAACATCTCTATTTAAAAAAAAAAAAAAAGTTCTGATTTAATCATTCGATTGTGTAATATTTCAAATTCTTTATAAATGAAGTTTTCTAAAAGAAATTTGAATTGTTTTGAATTAGTGAAAAATAATCGTTATAAAAAAAGCCTTTGAACACATATTTTTTTACACTGATGAAATAAAAATTTCTAAGAAATGATATGAAGTTATTTTTCGTAACAAACGAGATATAAAGAAGGATGAAAGATAAGGAATTACTCTAATAAAAAGTTTTTACTGGTTCTTTAATGGAAAATGTCACAGGAATCATAAATTTACTCTTGAAGATAGATGTCGTTTTAAGATGAAAACTTCAGTATTGCCCCTTTGAATTCCAGTTATATGATAAAATAAAAAAGTTATAATTTTACAATCCAATTTTTTTTTTGTTGCTGCGATACTGTGTTCATTTTGGTATCTTTTACAAAAAATAGTAATGATAATAATAATAATTATTATTATAATGTTTAATTCGAAATTGAAGTAGTACAAGAAAGGATATGAAAGTATATTATAAAAATTATTTTATGAAATTTGCATTTTTTTTTTTGATAAATTTGACAATATTGAATAAATTAAATGTTCAAAATTTGAGAATATTTAAATTTTTATTTTTATATTATATTTAAAGTGAAATAATATCTCGAAAGACAGAGCACCTCTATTTTCTTTTCTTATCCGTTTTAAACAAAATAGTTGTAGTTATTAAAATTAAGATATAAAGAAGGATTAATTAAATATTTGAAAGACTTTTAAAATACCTTACATTAAAACCTCTTCAAGTGCAGCATTCTCATTATATATTCCGACTCGCAATATTAGCGGTAATCATCCGATGTCAACATTGCTGCTTTGACCATCGTCGATGAACTTTTCTTTAGTTTCTTCTTTTCAGATGTTATTTTTACGTTTTTTCTTCTTGTACACTAGTTGTTGCCAATCGTCAGGAGTCGTACCGTGCTCCCGGTCGTTAATAGCTATATATAACACCGCTTTTAACGATCGAAAGCACGGTACGATTCCTGACGATTGGCAACAACTAATGTACAAGAAGAAAAAACGTAAAGATGACGTCAGAAAAGAAGAAACTAAGGAAAAGTCCAGCGACGATGGTCAAAGCAGCAATGTTGACATGTGATGATGACCGCGAATATTGCGAGTCGAAATATATAATGAAAAGGCTGCAATTGAAGAGACTGTAATGTAAGGTATTTTAAAAGTCTTTTAAATGCTTTTAGTTATTATTAAATGTATGTCAGAAAATAAAAAAAAAACTAAATATTATTAATTGAAAGAAATTAAAAGAAAAATTTAGACTTTTGCTTTAATTTAAATAATAATTAAATTAAAAGAAAATAATATACTTAAAAAAAAAAAAAAAAAAAAAAAAAAAAACCTGTTATTTGACAACTAAATTTAAAATCATACTCTTCTTTTTTTTTTAAATTTATTCTTTATATATCTATATATAGATAAAAGAGTACTTCCACTCATTCACTGACTCATCAACGCACAGCAAACTCTACTGGAGCCACTGATTCGAAACCGGGTCAGATTATAGAACATATAGTGTAAGCACTCCCTAAGAAGCGATTTTGCGAAATTCGCCCCCCCCCCCCCAAGGTTGAGTATGGGGCAAAACGTGAAAAATTAGAAAATAATCATTCATGATCACAGATATAAATAATAATAATAGTATTTAATTTGATGCAAATTTGATCCCTAATCCTCTTATAATATAATTTCTCTATATAACATAATATTATCAAAAATATATTTTTTGAGGAATATTAATCATAATTGGCGAAGCTTTCTCATTTTAAAAATATTAAAAATTTGAAAATGTACAAACTGAAATAATCGAGTTTAAGGATTTGATTTAGATGGCTAAATAGTACAGCTATATAAAAAGTTTTAATGAAAATATTTTTCTGAAAATTTGCGAAAATGTGTTGTACGTTATAAAGATAGTTTTAGAATAAAAATTTTAACAAATCAGGATTTTTCAAAATTTTAAATTTAAGAGTTTCTGAACCCCCTTTAATCTCATTTTTATTCATTTGAAACTTCTACCAAAGTACTGAATTCGAACATGCAGTTTTTCTTCATTAAGTTATTTTGAACATCCAAAAATTGTCATTGAAACATACAATTTATTTTGTAATAAAATTTTATTTGTAATATATTTCAAACAAAAATATTCTTTTACTTATTGCTTATAAAAATAAAACTGACAAATAACTATTTAATTTTTGTTTTATTGCCGAAACATCGAAGGAGGTTTTCCCGTTCAGACGCAAAATGTTTCGAATTTCTGTGTGTGTATGTACTGAGAATGTAGTCGTAAAAATCATCAGATTAATTTAAAAGTAGGTAAAAATGTTTATGCACTACATTGAATTAAACGTATGTTTTTTAGTGTAGATCGTATTTGTTGTTTATGCTGAAAAACACAAAAATTTATTGTTTCATTACCGTCTATTGATGTAATTTCTTTTATGTCCTTTTTAAGATTGTAGAACATTCAGAATAATATAATTTATATACATTATTAATTAAAAAGATTAAGCAACAGCTTAATCTTCAATCAGGTAAAACAATCAAAATTTTAGATGATGTTCCATATTATGTTTCTATATTATGTGCAGAAACTGCTATATAGACTTAGTAATTAACCTACAGAGCCAAACAAAAATCAAAAATAGTTTCAATACGTTATATAATAATTCGATTGTTTTCAAATTCGATGTAAATACTTATGAGCTGCATGGTATTAGCTGTGTAGTTTTGGTCTATATTGCTTTTGTGACTCGTGTTTAGGAAAACTCAAAAGAATTTCGTACCATTATAGTTTATGGATGGCATTTTTTAGGTGCTTTTTAACAGTGTTGCACTGCGTTATACATAATAAAATTAATAATTTTTATTAGGATACTTAAAAATATGATTTCTATAGGAAATGCTTTTTGATTAACAGTTAGTTTACAGGCAAAGCAAAAAATTCAAATGTATTGTGTAATCACTAATTAAATTTGAAGATCCGATTATTTCAATCACATTGCAAAAGTTCTTTTTTGTGAAAAACCCTTTATGAACTCACAAATTTTAGTAAATCAATACAATAATGTTAAAAGTACAAGCCTATAAGGAGTTTTTCACAAAAAAGAGCACTTGCAACGTGATTGAAATAATTGGATCTTCAAATTAAATACGCAGCATGTGTAAAACCCCTTATGAAATATCAACTCTGGAAAATATATTTATACCTAAAATCTAGCTCGTAATTTTACCAATAATTTCCTTAATTTTTACTCTATTCAAATGAACTTTTGACAATAGTTGCATAATATATCTAGCTTTCAACTTATGTAACACATTTTTTTCTATCTCTCGCGCATGCGCAGTAAAATGATATTTACTAAAAATGTTTATATCTCAACGAATACATGTGTGAATTTTGTGTTTCAGAATAATGTTTCTCTAATGTTTTGTCCATTTTCAGCAAGTTTTGTTAAATTTTATGGAAATCCGTTCTAGTTATAAGCAAAAAACTTGTCAAAAAAATTAGCAATTAGAAAAATATATATATATATATATATATATATATATATATATATATATATATATATATATATATATATATGTGTGTGTGTGTGTGTGTGTGTGTGTGTGTGTGCCTAAAAAATTGCGCAACTTTCGCACCAAAACATACAAATATTGTACATAGTATGCGCAACAATGTATTAAAGTTACAAGTCATTTGTAGCTTTTTGTGATACAGGGTGATCCAAAGTATTTTCGCTCCTCTTCAATTTGTGGTTGGTCTCCTAATTACACTCTGGACTAGATCGATCGTGGAAAATATGAGTTTTAAATGTTCTTTACATGTAGACAGTTTCAAGCTATATCCTTCAGTACATTTTTAGATAATCGAAAAAATGTCAAAATAAAAAAAGTTTCTAATAATTTGAATACCCACTGTATATCGTTACGAATTTGTAATTAATAGTCATTATTTTTATATAATTTTATCTAAAGATTAATTTTCTGAATTCTATAGATTTTTTCTGCATTTCTATTTTGTTTTGACATTAAAATAGCTCATTTTCCTTAAAAATCCGTTGAAAACTTCTCGAAGGCAGACTTAGCGTTGGCGGTGAATTTGGCACGATGTTGACGAGTTTATCGCCCCTTGGTGATTTTTTTTTTTTAATTTTTACGAAAAATCTTTTATTATCGATATAGCGATTATCAAAACTCTAAATCGAATATTTCACGAAATACTGGAAAATTCTGGAAATATATGAAGTTATATAAAGGGATCGAATCCCAGATTAAGTGCTTGGACGGATAAGAGCTCTGTTGGACCTCTGGTTACAAGTGCTGTGTGTTATGTTAATGAATACAGCTTGTGCTGTGTATGTTATGCTTATGGTACAGTTTATGCTGGGATCTTTATGTTTTCAGCTATTTTTAAACTGTATTTCCTGGTGAAACTGAAGTTGAGATAGACCTTCTGGAATATTCTTTAAATAAATTTTTAAACTTCTGCAAGATCTGTCATTCATTCACGAACAATTCACGAATCCCGAGTACGCAACAATTCTGGTGTCAGGAGTTGGGTTTTCTGCTGTAAGGTCATAACTAGAGGTATGGAACAAGAAATGAAGAAACTTCTAGAAGGTTTGGTCGCACGCAGATCTGCGATTTTAAAACTAGACTGACCGACGAAATAAAAGAAGTGAATGCAGGACAAGAAAAGATGGAAACTGGGCTGAGTGAAGAAAGGAAAAAAATGAATGCAAGTTATTAAAAGATGGAAATCGTATTGATCGAAAGGATTGAAAGAGGACAAAAGACGTCCAAGAAGAAGTTGAACTTAATTAAGACGAAATGATGAATGAACTTTCATCAGTAAAGGGAGGCTTTATATCTGTAAAAATGATGATTGAAAAAAAACTTTCAACTATGGAAAATAGAATTGAAGAGGTAGAACGTAAAGTTGATAAAGTTCTGACGATAGAAGATAGTGCTATGAAGATAGAAGATAATGGTATGAGGACAGAAGAGAGTATCGAAAAGAAAGTAAAAGTAAAATTTTATTTATAGCTGAAAGGGAAATTTTTCAAAAGTAGAAAGTAAATTTAAGAAAATAGAGAGATAACTTGTGAGAAAAATCGAAGAGTGCAGCAGGAAATTGGTAGAAAAACTTGAAAAATGTTTGAAGAAATATTTGGAAATGAATTGAAAAATAAGATTGAGAGTCTGCTAGATAAGTTAGCATTGATGCCTCTGGAAGAATGCCAAATCAAGAAACAATAAAACTTTCTGCTTCTGACGTCAGATCATCTTGGCAAGTATATAAGACACAGTTTTCCATTGTAGCTGAAGCTAATGGGCGGGACCCTACTGCCAAGACAGTTGACTTCGCAGCATCATTGAGGGTAGACGCAGATAACATCCTAGAAACACTTTCGAAGAAAAAGCGGCTTGACTTCGAAGCTCTGACAAGGGCACTGCATCTGCATTTTGAAGAGAAATGCTAAAAAGTATATAGTCGTCTTCAGTTAAGACCTGTTATCAGAAAACGCGCGAAAGTTTACAAGAGCTTATATCAAATATTCAGAGACTATCACATTTGGCCCTCTCAGATTACCACACAGAATTTCCTGATGATTTGGCCCTCCAAAATTTCATCGATGTTGTGCCAGATCCAGAAACTCAAAAAACCCTTCGACTCGCCAATGTCAAGGAAGTGAATCAGTTTTGGTGTATGCCCTGAAGATTAACAGCTCAACAAGCCTTCTCTAAAGACAAACAAAGCATTAGAGCAGTTTTTCTGGTTGATTCTGAAGCTAATATAAGGAATAGAATGAAAATCTGGCAGACCTCACTAAGAGATTCCGCAGTTTGGAAAACAGTAAAGGCGTTAAAAATCCGAAGATCCTCAAGTGCTGGGGCTGAGATGCGATGAACATGACAAATGAATCACCCCGATGTGACAAACTAAAGAAAATACCCATAAGTCCATCTTTGCAGTGTTTCATAACTCCTCGATGAGTGGCATCGATAATAGACTATGTTTATAGGCAAGTTATTAATATCCCATGCCGCATGTTTACCGATACTGGTGCTAACGTAACTATCATTAAAACTGACGTAGCACAAAAAGTTAAGGAGATGATTATCTGGACGCAGCCCTACGTTAAACTCCAGACTGTGATAGGTGATGATGAAATACGAATTTCTAGGAAAAATGAACTTAACCATTGCATTTGCGAATGCCAATAATCAACATGGGGCATATGTAGCCGATATAAGTGATCCTGTAATTATTTTATTTGATTTCCTCAGAAAATATAATTTTAAATTAGATTTTAAGAATAATGAACTTCTTTCGAAATCATAAGATACAGCTGTGTTTAACGTTGGAAATTTGAACTTTCGATCAATATGTCAGATAACAGCGAAATCCGAAATTTCCATCCATCCACATAGTGAGACAATAGTTTCCGGAACACCTCCTATTGAAGAAATACTTCCGCTATGGACTGATTGAACGCCTGAATCCAGATGACAGTCTGAAAGGTGTTCTGGTAACTTCATTTTCAATTGATCTTTCAAAGAACATTATTCCTGTAAGAATCTCCAACGTAAGCGGTAAAATTAGGATAGTGAAGAAAGATGAGGTGTTAATTACCCGCACTCTAATGACATGTATTAACCGGCACACACAACCAACCGAGACTAAATCGCCTAACAACGGAATTGCTCAAGAAAGCAGAGTTAAGAATTGTACAGAGACGTGCTACGGAGAAGCTGCTCTAGGAATTTAGAGACCTGTTTTCTCGAATACCTGAAGACGTCAGGAGGACAAACATTACCCAGCACTGAGTTGATACAGGAAATCATCCCCCAATCAAGAAACAACCAAGAAGACTTCCATTTGCTAAGCAGGAAGAGGTGGCTGAGATCCTAAACGAGATAGAGCGTAAGGACGAAATCGAACCATCTATGATTCCTTGGGCCTCTCCCATACTTTTGGTGCGAAAGAACGCTGAGGCATAAAGATTGTGCGTGCATTATCGTCGATTGAATGAAATCACGAATAAAGGTAGTTACCCTCTTCCTAGAATTGATGACACTTTAGACACATTATCTGGCAATTAGGGATTCAACATTGGATCTGAGGAGCGGTTACTAGCAAGTAGAGTTACATCCTGACGACGGTTAGAAGACCGTATTCAATACAAGCAGTGAGAAGACCGCATTCACGCATTCATTAAATTTATACACTGTAGAAGATTAGATATAGTTTTTGTCTAAATGGGATTATATTATAAGATAGCCTTGCCACCTGTTCGGCGATATCGACTCAAATTGAATCAGCAGAGTTTTACATAATATATATATATATATTTCGTATACTGATTTTGGAACACTATAGATCCTGAGCATTCCCTGAAAAGAGCAATCGCAAATCGCAATGTGGTTGCACCACCTGTTCGGTGATATAGTCCAAAAGCTAATCAGCACCAATTCAAGCAAAGTTGCTAACAAATATCAAGCTTGTTTAAATCAATTGCATTGATTCACAGTGTTCGCAAAGTTTTACTAACTCAAAAAGACAGACATTTTATAAAAATGGTCAAACTGTGTTCAGGAAATATCAAAATGTGTAAACTGAAAATCGAAAAATCATCCTAATCTTGTACTTTCTTCTTATATCTGCTAAAGGTATAGTAATAAATCCTATTTTTTTAAAATAATTAGTCAGTTTCGGTTAATTGAAATGCATTATGTTTTACCTAAAAAGGATCATAAATAAATTAGAAAAAATAAATGGAACTTTCAGAAATCAAATCCTTTTTTAATTTGCTTATGTTTAATATTATAAAATTTTTATCTATCGCTACAGCGCTTAGAATACATAGTGTGAAAACGACTAGCAAATTAATGCCCTAACGATTAAGCCTCTCATTTGAGGTCAGTGTGATCGAGTTTATTGCTTTAAAAACCGAAACTAATGTGTTTATTGGTTATTTATTGCATGGATCACGAGAATGAGCAGACGAAACTGGAAAAAGCCAACTAAATTTTATACCATGTTCACGATTTGATCAAAAAGTTCGACTGCAGCACTATCTGCCAGGTTTAATTTTTTTAGCAGTATTTTATTCATTCTGTCATGCGCGTTTATCACACTGTATATTCTAGGCATTGTATTACCGCTCATTCACCCAATAAGCATTTCTACCACTATAATGGCTGTTATCTCTTGGAATGAAAAATCTGTGGTCGAGAATATAGAGATGCTACATCTCTATAAATTATCGTGCCTATGGTTTGATTTTAAGAAATTGCCAGAATTAAAAATTTTTTCTTTAAGAATTTCTAATACAAAGGAGTATTTGAATAAATTGAAAAAGTATATAAAAATAAAAGTATTTTTTAAATACCTCCTATACATCGTATGAGAATAATTCTTTTTTCCTCAAATTCACATGAATCCAATCTTTTGAACAATACCATTTTCAATTTTCTACTCCTATAATTAATAAGTGTAATTAAAAGTGTATGACAAATTTTATATTTGCATATCAATGTATAAATAAACTAGGTTGTTCCCTTATAGCAAAATGAAGCAAAATAGAATAAATCTAATTAATTATTAAATTATGTTCTAAAACAGAAATATTATGATTATTTGAAATTAGGTAATATCTAACTATTCTAACTCAAATTCTACAACAGATTTTATTCTTTTAGACTTAAGGAGAAGAAAAATATGATTTTTTTTCCCCTTTCGAAATGTTTTCCTTATACACTCTCTACCAATAAGTATTTGGACATTTTCGAATTTAGACGTTTTATCAGATATCTACAAAATTCTACAGGAATTGTCTTGAAACTTTGAAAATATAAAGAAATTGTTATACCTCCTATATTTCCGCAAAAATGTTGTCCTGAAGAGACAAAAGAGGACCAGTAAAAAATTAAATAAAAGTCAAAACGTTTTGGATCACTCTGTAAAAAATAATTCTTGGAATGTGTTATGATTGTAGCATGTGATTATGAAGATTCTTCTAATTATCTGTATAAATTATTATGAGGCTACCATATAATCACATGCAGACAATATTGCAAAAAAATGCCTCTTTTTAAGTTATAACACGCAAGGTATTAGACCCAGTGCAAAGTCATTTTTAGAAAACTTGACATAATACATTAGACCCAGCCCACTGCAATCAGGATGCAAAAACGTTAAATATCTTATTGAATATGAGCACTTTTACATAATAGTTTTTAACTACGTATGCGCAAGCTTTCAAAAAATTTCATTTACATAATTTAATATCTAAAAGCATCGAACTTCTTATATGAAAGTCCCAAACAAATATTATGTAAATTGAAAAGTTATGAGATATAAGAATGAATAGAATTTCAATTCCTCTCAAAATAAAGGCTAAACTATGAGGGGTTTTACTCACATTTCTATTAGGATCCAATCAATGCCCAACGGTAATACAGTGTTTGCTGACTGTAAACAAATCTTGATGAAACCCCTTATCATCTTCTTTTCCTTGAGAGGAACTGAAATTCTGCTTGTTCTGTCTCTCATAACTGTTTGATTTTACACGATGTTTGTTTGGGGTGTTCCTATAAGTTGCTCAATACTTTTGGCTATTAAATTATGCAAATGAAATTTTTTAAAAGCTTGCGCATGCATAGTTAAAAATTATTTAGTAAAAACGCTCATATTTCGCATTCTATATCTCCATGAATATATAGAACTCTCATAAATATTTATATAGATAATTAGAAAAAATCACATAATCTCATGCTACAACCAAAACGCATTCTTAGGTATTACTTTTAACAGGATGATCCAAAACTTTCTACTTTTATTTACTTTTTTACTGATCCTCTCTTCCTGTACAGTACAAACTTTGTACAGAAATATAGGACTTATAACATGTTTTTATGCTCTCAAAGTTTTAAGATATTTCCTGCAGAATTTCTCTAAATATTTGATAAAACGTCTAAATTCGAAAGTGTATAATAAAATTTGTAGCTTCATTTTTTAAATAGTTAAGTGTAAAAGAAGTATATATATATATAAATTTATGAAACCATTTTGCTACGGGCAATCAGCTTTGTCATCCTTAAACAATGAAGATTCCAAAAAATCAGTTTTCGAAAATAATAATAATAATCTATATAATATTCCTCTAATCTATATAATATTTCAATTATTTTTTGTTGAAACGATACGATACGCGAAGATAATTTTTTTTTTTTATACATGGACAATATTTAAGCACGCGGACTTAGCTCAATGGACTACTAAGAAAAAATGACAACATTTGTCTGATGAGATTATATTAAAAAAATGTATTATTAAAAGTTGTTTGTTCAGAACCTTTGCAAGCGTCATTTTAAAGATATATACAGAATATGAATTTTTCTGTCATAAATTGACTAAAAAATACAATCATAAAAAATACAATCAAAATAGGAATTATTTTATTTTGTTTATTTATTTATAAAAAAAAAAAAAAAAAACATTAATAAAAAGTCATCGCCAACATGGCGACGAAAATTTAAAAGGCGTCGTGGGAGTCCTATATTAAAGCTTTACTGCCTGTGGAAGTATGAAAATTGGGTCGTGAAACTGAATTTTATTTGGAAACCTTTCTTTGAAGATTTTGGTTTCACTGCTGTACAATATTAATTTGGTTTTAATAATAATTTGGCTTCTGGTAAATTAAAATTTGAATTAGGTGGTGAAATTGGCATAACATTTATGAGTTTCAAATTTTAAAGGTAAATAAGAAAAGAAATAAAGTGCGAATATTTCGCACGGGTTTGCAAGTAATCAATCAATAAATAAATAACCTAAAGTTGATATTATCCCATGGATAGACTAAAACTAGAGAATTATTTTTGAAAAAGTTCCCAATTATTCACCTTGGGATTTATCCATAACACTCCTTAAATGTTTAATGTTTTAAATGCCAATAGATAGAGAACAACCTGTATTTCTGCTACTAATCATGTCTGCTAATGATCATGTCAAGTACAACTTTTCGTTCTGTTTTATTTGTTAATAAATGGGCTACAGTGCTAATTTTCTTTATATTTACATGTAATACCCTCCTTTCATAAAATATAAAATTAAGAAAATATGTGGTAATTTTTTTTTTTTTTTTAATATGAATTTTTTATGTGTCATGTTATGTAAAAATGCTTTCTATAAAAAAGCCAAAATTTTTCTGAATCTTTTAATATACAGTTTTATTTGATTATATGCGATGTCAACGTGTGTACTGGTATAAAAAAAAAAAAAAAATTAGATGTGCAATGTAATCAATTACGCTAAAACTAACTAAACAATGTAACTAATTACGATAATTCTTGAGTAGTCGATTATGTGATTGGTAAATGAAACAGATGAGATAATCTACTGTAAAATATAAGAAGAGGAATTGATTTATGTTATAATATTAAATCAGCATTTCTTGCATATTTACTTATTTTTACTGGAGTTCTTGAAAGCGGTTCTAACAATTTCTATGAAATTCTTCTTTTGATTATTCAGATTTAAAAAAAAAAAAAAAAAAAAAAAAAAAAATTGGCAAGTATTCTATATTGTAAAAAATAGTCTTGATTAATTTGAACATGTTCAAAACTGAAACTGAATATTTACTTTAAATTGATATCAGTTTTGAGGTTCCAGAAACTCATCAATTTGAAACTCAGAAAGCGAACTAAATGTGCCTCGATTGATAATAATATATATATGAATGAAGGTGGGAGGATGACGCTTGGGCTTCCAGGCACCGACTATTAATACTAAATATTAAAATTGAGCTTACCGAAAAAATAACATTATGATATAAGATAATATATAACATAAAAAAAGTTAAAAGAAATTATCTTTTATCACCAAGTTCTTTCATGTTTATATTTTAAAATGAATAATTGTTTATCTTCTTATAAATAGTTACGTACAATGATAAACAGTACTCCTATACAATACCATATACTCTCGCTTATAATTGTACTTATGGTGATGTGTCAGAAAACCACTTTGGATATGTTTTCAATATGTATAGAGGGACTGCAATCGTTGTTTTACATTGATGTCTCGAAAATTCCTCTTCCAAGATTGAAGAGCAGAATTGAAGGGAGGTAAGACATACATCCTGAGATTTCGAATTTGAGATAAACACTGTTTCTCTTACAAGAAAAGAGGTCTTCTTGGGAAAAAAATCATTAATGGTAAAAAAAAAAAAATAAAAAAAACCCTCTAGCTCTCGGATCAGGACTTCAAAACTATGAAGTGATGGTGATAACAGCGGAAGAAAATACTGATGTAGACATCGTAATGAAATCCATAAGCAAAATTAATACTAGTTATAATTTTGTAGTTGGGGTATTAGATACACATTTGATTGTATTTTTAAACTGTTAAAAATAAAATCGTATGTTTCACCAGAAAAATGGTTTCAGTTTAGCTTCAACCAAAATTTTTTTTGAGTTTCACCATTTTAGTAGTATTAATTAAGTAATAAATATTATTAAAATGGTAAAACTCAGCAACAAATTATTGTTTGTAGCTAACTATTAACCATTATTTTAGTGAAATGTACGATTTTATTTTTAAAAGTGAAATTGCACGGTCTCCTGGACTGAAAAAAAAAAAAAAAAATATCTAATGAGAAAAGTGGTACTACTTTTCCAACAGTCATATATAGATAGAAACATTGATTAAAAGTGCAATAGTTTCCAACAACTTCTATTATTAACCCATCTATTGGGTTGTTCGAAAACTAATTTCCTTTTTCTCAGCAGAGGACTTATTGTATTTTTTTCACACCCTCTTCACAATTAAGCTGCATTACCATTGTATATTGTGACAGCTCATATAGCAAGGCTTGCTTGTGAAAAAGTTCGTTTTATTCTGCTCAATAGATTCTGATTGGTGCCCTAACAAATAAAGAAAATCAGAAGCGAAATTTTCGACATATTTTGTTTTTGTTATCAAAAAGGCGAAAATACTGTTCAAACAAGGAAAAATCATACTATGCGTATACAGAAAATTTATTTAAAGAACGCCAGTGCCAAAACTGGTTTACCAAATTCTGTTCCGGCAATTTTGACGATGACGAGGCATTACGTTCTGGAAAACCAGTTTATGCTAACGAAAACAAAATAAAGTATTGATTTATGAAAACTGCCAAATAACAACTCGTGAGATCTCTAAGAAACCGATCAAAGTGGAGAATAAATAATTCAATAAAATATTTATACAATATAAGAAAATCGTCTTTCATTTTCAAACGAAAAAACGAAAT
This sequence comes from Salticus scenicus, assembly GCA_963930645.1. Lineage (NCBI taxonomy): Eukaryota > Metazoa > Arthropoda > Arachnida > Araneae > Salticidae > Salticus > Salticus scenicus. The sequence continues at coordinate 133,392,205 of OZ005648.1, forward strand.
TATTTCCCGAACAACCCAATATATACCAGTTGTAATATCACTTCTTATTCGTGACATTAGAAAAATTAAACAAATAAAGATGCTTATGTCATCTGAGACACACTGTTGAGTCGATACATTTCCGGATGATACCGCATCAAAAGAAGAATTTGCTGGATGGTACATAAAAATTTGTACTGCATTAGTATGATTTTAAGTTGAATGAGACCCGGAATTACAAATAAATTTCTTTGCAATGAAAATCAGGCTGAGAACTTACTTTTATCTAGCAAACCTATCGCCTACTTCAGAAGCGTGTTCTAAGTATTTATTTAGAGTTTTTGAAGAGTGAAAGATAGTTAGGCAACACGATCCTTATCACAGAATGGGGGTAGTAACATCAATTTATAGAAAAAAAAAAATGGAAGTTAAAAAGAGTACTGACAACAATTGCAACAAACAAACCATTTTTGTAGGTACTGAAAAGCCACCTTGGCCAATTATCCAATGCGTGAGTATTATAGTAAACTATTATGCTTAAACTCATAAAGTTATTTCGAAAAAAGATAATGCTTCATTATCTTTAAACTAAAGTTATACATATTACAAATAGCAACAATTAAACATATGAAAGAAATAACAAACTTAATTTAAACACAGAAATATTCTGGTAATAAAATATGCTAGAAATGTTTTACATTTGTTTTATGTTTTTCTGTATTTTATATCATATTATTATTTCGTCGAGAAACTCAACTAAAATATATCGTAATAACAGCCAGTAACTAGAAGATCAAGCATTGCTCTATTCTATTTTATTTTTATTTTATTTTTTATTTTATATTTTATTTTATTTTCTGTCCCTATTATAAATAGAAACGCATTTAGTTCGTTCTCTTGAAATCGAATAAATACATAGGACACTTTTTTGTGAATAAATACAATATACATAAATAAATACATAAGATATTTTTTATTCATTATACACAAATATCAATCTATATAATATTTCTCTAATGTGGACCAGTTATGATTAAATTTTATAAAAACGTATGATAGTGACTTAATACGCGATGAAAAAAAAAAAATAATAATAATACATTAGCAATATTGTAGCACGCGGACTCATTTCAATGATCTAATAAAAAGAATGACTACATATTTCTGATAAGAACATTTTATAGAAAACATTATTTTTAAAAGTTGCATCTTTACAATCTTTGAGAGCGTCATTTTAAAACCTAGCAATATTTTAAAGATATAAACAAAATATCAACTTTTGTCATAGATTGATTAAAAAACGCAGTAAAAAAAAGTATAATCAAACCAGATACTAAGTTTTTTTAACAAAAAATTATGCCAAAATGAATAAATTAAAAATAAATTAAAAGGCATAGCCAACATGGCGGCAAAAATTTAAAAGTCGCCATGGTTGTCGTATACTAAAGTTGTCCTGCCTTTGGAAGTATGAAAACTGGGTCGTCAAACATTAATTTTATTTTGAAACTGTTATTTGAATGATTTTTTTTAACTATCATTAGCATGTCATCGCCAAAAACTAATAATAATTTGACTTCTGATGATTTGAAATTTAAATTTGGTGGTGAGTTAAAAAGATATGAACGACTTAAAAGTTTTAAGTTTTAAAGGTAAATACAAAAAAGAAATAAACCGTGAAAATTCTGCGCTGGTTTGCTAGTATACAATAATAACTGACACTCTTTTTATTTCTTGTCATTAAAACTATTAAAACTATTTCCGATTTTAGCGCTATTTTTATTACTACGCTTGCTTTAATGAATGAAGACGATTTTTGAAAAAATAAAAGCCTATCTAGACCGTTTCTTCTTAACCGAATTAGAATATTTGTTGAAAATAATGAAAAACTTTGGAGGCATTTTTCAGAACGCTAGTACACATAAATAAAAATTAAATAACTTATATATAATAATATAATATTAAGCATATTAATAAATAAATATAAAATGAAAATAAATCATCGTTATTCATATCTTCATATAATAATTCATATTTTTCGGGATGGCTAGAGAACAGCGTCGCATGCCTAACATTTTTGCCACAGCTTTGACCCACACGTAATTAGTAAATTTGCATACCAGAAAAATCAAAAAGGTATAGACACTTTTATATAAAAAAAAAAAAAATGCTTTTATATCATGTGATAATTAAAATTTTATATTTAGCTAAAAAAAAAAAAAAAAAGAAAAGAAAAAGAAAGAGAAAATGCTAAGGTAAAAAATCTGCTTTTTCAACATAAAAAAAAAAAAAAAAAAAAAAAAAAAGTTTAACATAAATATGAAATGAACCGCTATTGTAGCTCATTTACTAACAAACAAAACAAAATAGTGTTTCTCGATATGATAATTAGTAACAGAGATAATGGCTGTTCTGCAACAATTGGCAATTTGAACTTTAAAAGGGGCGAGAGAGAAAAGTACAAAGATTTTTAGGGGGATTTGTAAAAATGGTCCTCTACTTGTACTGAGATAATATTAAGCATTAATCTGAATTTTCGCTTTCAAAACATTTATTGTCTAAACTATATATGCAATCAGACGTTATCAGATATTTCAGTTTATATGACTTTTCTATAAAAATTTCTTCTATTGCATTTAAATTGTAAATATTGTAATTAAAAACAAAAACAAAACATATATTGATAAAAATATTCTAAGTTTTTTTTATTATTATTTGTATTATTATTATTATTATTTTAATTAAAATTTTTCGAGAAATGTGAGGGTATTTATTTTACTCAAAGACACATTCATACAGATTGAAAACACTTTTAATATGAAAATATTACAGACATTCATGTATATATATAATAATCAATGTATATATTTATATTATGTACAAAGAAAGGTATGAAGAATGTATCTTGAAACGGCATATATAATAGGTATAACATAACAGCCCATACTATTTGTTATATTGATTTAACCACATAATTTATTTATCCTTATTTATAAATTTATACAAAAACATCAAGTTTCTTTTCTCGTTAAGTCAGGACATTTATGAAAACAGAAACAACAAAGTAGCTGATAATACTTTAAAATACAACACATATCACTCTAGCTTGGGAATAAATGTAGCTACAGTAATGCCAAATTGAATTAAATGATATGTACAATACTTTGAACCTTCACAAAAGACAAAACAAAAATTACAACTTGTATATATTTTAAAATTTTGCAATGTATAACAATTAAACGTGCTCGTTCAAAAGTACAAGGAAGAAATTTCAGCCCTCTTCTACTACCATTGTTTTTGTACTGTAATATCCTATTCAAGGAAAAGGAAAAGAAAGAAAAAAAAAAAAAAAAAGCTTTAAAATACGATAAGGATTTCTGTAAAGAAATGGGGAAAAGAAAATTTTCACCCATGGAAATAAGATTTATCTTAGTTACGATTGATACTTGTAAATTAAAATAGAATAATACACTGAAAGGGGAAAAAAAAATAATACTAATACGAAAATATTAATAGGTTTTGTTGCTACTTTTATTGATAGTGATCAAATGCTTTATTAGTGAAAGAAAATTTATTATTGAACGAACTGAAAGATGACAAATATATTTAAAAACGTTTTCATCATAGCATATTGTTAATAAATAATTTTAAATGTTTGATTTATAAATTGTAGTGAATAAATAATAGTACTTTTTGTTAAAGTTATGGGAAAATATAAGAGAAATCTTCAGTAATAATTATAAATTTAACAAAAATCCACATCTACATTATATTTGAAAACTTATATCCCTGTACTGACAATAATACATAAGAAAAATAACAGAAAATTAGTAAAACTTTTTATTACACGAGAATAACTTTGAATCTAAGAATTCAGATGCAAATCTTGATAAAGGATGTAAAACTGTAAAACTATTGATGAGGTAAAAACTATACAGTTATTTTCTTCATATTCACCTAAAAAAAAAAAAAAAAAAAAAAAAAAAAAAAAAGTTGATTGCATTGTACTGTGTGAGATAACTTCCGATTCGTCTGCTACTACAGGTAAACAATCATAATTATTGGTAGGAATTATTCATTTTCGTTCTTAACCGGAAGCTCAAATGAACAGAAGTGTATAATGCTAGAGAAAATAAATTCCGCAGCTTCAAATTCTTCATAAAGAAATTTTATCCAAGAATCTTAGATTCAAGTCATTCTCATCTTATAAAATATTTTTAATAATATGCTTATTAATAATATTTCGTATATGCTACAGTTGAGGGAGCCATTTAAGTTTTGAAAAAAAAAAAAAAAAAAATCAAGAAGAGCATTAAATGTATTTTAAAGATAAACAATGTTTAGCCTAAACAATGTCTATATCTATATATATGTATACAAACACTTTTTTTTTTCAGAATTAAATGAATATTAAAAGAATTGTTCTTCATATATTTAAACATTCACATTAATATTTGATAAGTATATATACATATAAACAGTCTTAAAAAAATATTTGTTTATTTAAACATTTTCTGCATCATTAAATTTCGATAAATAACAAATATAAACAAATTTTTGAAATATTTTATGTATTATAAAGAAAAATATAAACCCTTGGTATTTAGATTGCGATGATATAACATAGATCTGGGAATTCGTATGCATAGCTGAAATTGTGAAAATCCCGCTGAACTTTGAAAGAGCACGTTCACGTAGCAACACTCTGGGAACATAGTTATTTATTTTCTATCTAAACTACTCAGATACAAACAATTTTCAAGCTTTTGGCACACGATTTTGCCCCAACAAGAATATTTATATTTATAATGCTGCTTAAAGAAATCTTTTGGGAAAACTTGATAATTTAAATAAATCATGTATATAGAAATTCTGAAATTGCCTTAAATTAACTTTTATAATTTAAATATATATATATATTGATGAAGTTATTTTTTATCTTATTATGTCAATAATTATTAACTTTTTTTTAGAAACTTTTTATGGAAATATTTTATGGAAATATTTTATATATTTTTAACCTTACATAACACACAGAATTTTATTTAATATGTAAAAATTATAATTTTATGAAACATTTAAACTTAAAGCGAACTAAAAATAGATTTGATTATTGTACATTTGATTGCATTAAGTTTCATTATATATATATATATATATATATATATATATATATATATATATAAACTAGTTAAATGTCTTTCATTTTAGAAAACTTTTATTGCTTAAATTTCTTTCTTTCTTTTTTTTAATTTTTATTTTATACAAAAATTAATTTTTGAATTTATTAAAAAATTCTAAAATAAATGTAATGTATTTAAAATGGAATAATTAATATTTTTTGTTTGGGGGTTATGTAAACAAACAAACAAACAAACAAACAAAAAAAAAAAAAAAAAAAAAAACTTTTACTATATTTTTTTAAAGATTTGATCTGCTCATAAATTATCAGAAAAAAAAAATATATATATATATATATTCATAATCGAATTTAACATCAATGCCTTATTTACATAAATGTTGAGTTTTCTTTAAGATAAGTTCCTCAGAGATAAAAAACAAAGCAATACTTTGGAAATTTCATTATATATGTATTTCAAGGTTAACTCTATTCAAAACAAAGTAAAAGAAAACAAACCAAAAAATAGGTACATACATTACAATTTACAACAGCTCATATAACATGTGAATAAGAGTTCAATACATTATGATGCTAACACTTATTTTATTTTATTTTATTTTTTTAAGTGATGAATAATTAAATTACATATTATTAGACAATTAATTTTAAAATGAAAATTTAAAATCAATTTCACTTCTTGTTACATTTTCTACAATACTCAAAAAAAAAAAAAAAAAAAAAAAAAAAAAGTTAAAAAAAAAGTTCGGTACACTGCTTATGTGTTCTTAAAGAAATCAAAATTTTGCTAATATTTTTACTAGCTATGCGCGTAATCAAATTTAATTTTGAGGTACATAACCTTCTAATTATTCAATAAAAGTGAATAATGCTGTTCATAATTTAGTTACCAGTCATAGTAGTTTTCTTTGCTGTAAAAACGAATATTATTTTATCTTTTGTTAGTTATTAAGACTAATTAATTTTAAAAGCTATTGCATATAAAAACTGCTATTCTTCTATGAAGGGATTTTTATTCCGGAGCTGAGTTTGTTAGATTTATGCTGATGTAAGTACTTTCATTCTCTGCTTTTATTTTTATTATTATTTTATTTTTCATGTATCTGAAATATCTATAAGTTCAAAGGCATATATTATTATAATACACAATTTATACTTATTGGAAATTAAAAAATGCATTGATTTCGACAAGGAAAATTACGCTATAGGTATACGTTTTGCATAAGTATGGAATGTATTAAAATGATCAAAATAGAACATAATTCATTTATACTTATCGGAAAATCCTCACGAAACCGAAGTATTATTTTATTATTTTTAAACTTAGATTTCTCTGTATTTTTAAAAATTATATAAGAATATTTAAAAATCAATTTTTTTTTTACTTATTTAATGAATCTACTTTCAGATTTTTTACTAATAAAAGCTTATTTAGAAAAGTCAAACTTCACGAAAAAGATAATTATGTAATTTAACCAAATTATCTGCATATAATCCGCAGGTCAAATAATTATGCTTTACGCCAGAAAATTTAATCGACAGACAAACATACATCAATTCCAAGCACTACAGGCAGAGAACACCATAAAATAAAATTTCTGATATAAAATAGATACGTCTGACCTGTGATGCGTATTCCGTCAGTAAATGCAGCAATGACAATAAAAGTATTGACATCCGTTGTATTAGAACAATTATCGATCAATTAAAGTATGAAAATTTTTAAAGTTGATTTTATAAAGATATAAAACAAAGCAGTGAAAAGAATCGTTTCTATTCTTGCTAGCAGTCTTTATATGAATATTTATTGATACAATGAACTTCTGAATTTAATATGAAAAATCTGGATAAAATAGAAGGTTCTCACGATAAGTAAAGCTTTTTTAATGCTATTGCTTATATGCAGGAGTTAAAATCACAGCAATGACTGAAGCTGTAAGTAAAATTGTTTTGATTTAAAAAAAAAAAAAAAAAAATGTAATACTGTTGAAAAAATGGTATTTTTAAAGTTCTATAAATATTATGAGCGTTGTATAGAACAGTGCATTTTTCTTAATAACTTATTAATAATGGATAGTTTCTTCGCATCTTAAACATCTTCTGTTTCAATTTGCATTATGTACTATGCTTTTATCAATTGATGAAATATTACTTAAAATGGGTTCTTTTATTATTTATTTTTCTGTTTAAAAATTTTAAATTATTAAGTGATAGTAAAAATTTTATAAGTATATTATTAATTATAATCATTATTTAAAACATGCCAGTAGGTTATTTAAAAAAAAATTCTTATATATTATTATATTAAGATAAAGAAAAAAAAATAGAGATAATTAAACCATCCATTTTCGCTCTAAAAGATTAGTATTGTATAATTTTATTTCAGAGCATACAAACAATTCTTCAAAATATATAAAAATATAAAAAATGCGTAAAAATAATTTAAAAAAGATATTTTCATTGTAAAATTGGAAATAATAAAATTTATACTAAATAATTGAAACTACCAATTTATATTAGAATCCCTAACAGCAAATTTCTAGGATATCTCGAGGATAAAAAGACATCCTATGAGCATCATCAGGATGTATTAGGGATCAGTTAGGGATGTAGCTAATTACGTTTTTATTTATTTATTTATTTATTTATTTTTATTATTAAGTATATAAGGCAGATAATTCTTATTTAATCAAACAAGCTTCTTTTAATGACAGGTTTAAAAGAAATAATTATACAAAATTTTAAATATATGACGCAATATTATGCAAAGTGAATTATCTTCAAACATCAACACTAAACTGCAAAATTTGAAAAGCACTTCAAGTCGTTTTCTACTTTGTGAGTCTTTATCATACCCTCAATCACTTTGATTAACAATAATTCTTTTTTACTATTCATCTTTCACAAAAAATTTAACATTTTAAAATATATCTCTAATATTTGCTGCCCTAAATATCTTGAGCTAATGACTAACTCAACTCGTTTCTCGATAGTTTTTAAGTATAATCTAAATGTTTTGAGCAGAATTTACAATTTTACAATTTACAGTCTTCAAGCACCACTCATGTATCTGAGATTTGAATATCACATGGTTGTACTGAAAATGCTGTTTTTACATGAAACTGTGTGATTGCATACGTAATATTACCATTGAAAAATGGACATTAAAGTATACAACATGAGTTAGGAATGTAAAGAAGACAAAATTAATGAGCACAAATCTACCGTTAGGTAATAAATGAAACATTTACATACTATTTATAAAAAACAGTTTTCTTCCACCATATAAAGCTGCTTTGGAGACAATTGAACAACAATAAAAAACAGTTACACATTAAAAGAAATATTCTCTAATACACCGATGAACAAACTAGTGAAATATCCATATATTAGAACTTTCAGTGCATAGTACAATTGAGGACTTTTTTTTTTTCTTTTTATTAAATTTTAGTATTTTCAAGCTAAAGTCTTAAAAGATTGCTGTAATATAAAAAAGGCATAAATTTGTTGAAAATGAAATATCATCAATGTTAAGTAGTTAAAAAATAATGCAAAATATTATATTAGTTAGTACAATATTTTTGTAATCTATGTAACTAATTATTTCATCATATAATTATATGTTGAAATATGCATGGATTTTAAAATTTTACTAATGCATTTTTTACAGTATCTGATTATAAATGTTAACTTAAAAAATATACTAATGTAAAATAAGCAAAAAAAAAAAAAAAAAAAAAAAAAAAAATGTTCAGTGAATAAATTAGGTTTTTTCTTCTGATAGTTAAAATAAAAGTTATATATATATATATATGTATATATATATAAAGAAACCCAAATAATTGCACTCCCCACCCCCTTTTTTTTTTAATTTGAGTAAATAGGTTGACAAGTAAAAAATTTATTTAAATAATAGTAATATATATTCATTAAAAAAAGAAAAAAAAGAAATAAAAGAAAAAGAGGTTTGCCAAAAATAAACTCTTCAAAAAGAAAAAAATATATATATAACATTGGAAAAAGAACGTATAGTTTAGAATTATACATTTGAATTAATTTTTTTTCTTGAGAATAATTTATAACCATTAAATTTATTTCCAGTATTACAATAATTAAAAATGAATAACTATTTAATAATCGATAATTTTATTTTAAACTATTTTCGAATGAATAAAAAAGCGGAAACAGGATTTTTTTAACAATTACGACACGTAATCAAAAATAATTTCTTAAATAAAATTAATAAGCAAGTGAAAATATAACCTAATTTAAAATAATATATAATAATTTTAATTGTATTTAATAAAAAATTATAATTATTTTACATTACTTGATTAAAAAAAAAATCTCGAATATTCTAATTTTTGTCAATTAATTTATTATAAAATCTTTATCCGTATAGAATTTAAAATTTTTTATTAATATAACAACAATGATTTTATTCAATTAAATTTTTAAGAGACTATAATTTAATTTTTGAACTTTTTTCAACAATAATATATATATATATATATATATATAAAGTTTTGTGATAAAAGAGAAAAACTTTTCCTCTAAATTTAATTACCCTCCTTATTAATATAAAAAGAATAAACTGATATAAATATTTTTATTACATCGACAGTGCTATTAAAAATGATTGAAGAAATACTTTTTAAAATCAATCAATAAAAGAAGGATGCTTATCACACTTATCAGTAAATAAATTGTATCTTATTGCTTCTCTTATCAGATTAACATCAAGAAACAAATTTAGAACGTGAATTTTTCCGATAATATCCCGGATGAGAGATTGCGAGATACTCTGCAGGAGAGTGATAATTAGATGATATAATAAAATTTATGAAAAACATTTAAAATTTTCACGATAATAATTTTTTTCAACATTAAATGGGAAGTAAAACGGATTAGAATGCATTTATTTAGTCACATTCAATCTACGTTGGTAATTTTCTTTTTCAATATTGTTTAATCAAAATTAATGTAGAATGTTCTTTACCATTTTTCAATGTCATATTTTTTATATACAATTATATATAAACAATTAAACCACTTTTTAAAATATTAATCCACTATATTTTGAAACCACACTGTTAAAAATTTCAGTTCAAGATTGAACCATATGTTGGTACTACAGTAGTTTCAATTTGCTAGGTTGAACCAAAAATTGAAACAACTGTAGCTGCAACCATGCTATGACGAAACCTTCTAGCATGTTTTGGTACTTCTTTTTGAAAAAAAGCACCAAATCATGGTAAACGATTTCTCCACCTTATCGATGAAGCTATTGAAGTACCAAACCTTGGTTTAAAGAAGCACCAAATAATGGTAAAAAGTTTCACCATCTTATGGTTGCAACTTCAGTGTACCATGTTTTTGTTTAGCATAAGACAAAATTTTTAACAGTGTAGTAAAATTGTATTAAAATTAGTGTTAAGTGATAAGCCCGCTATTACTGCAAAAAGGATAAGTTGTCGCAAATATGCTTACTCGATTTCACAATTTTTTAAAATTCATTTATAACAATTTCTTATTAATAATTAATAATTTTAGTTTTGAAAAAAGAAAAAGAATAAAATAAATAAGCGTTGCAGAATCCTGTGTATTAAAGATTCAGACATATGCTTGTTATTTACAGCAATCTTTCAGAGATAGGCTCGATATTTAATGTGACTCTAATAATAAAGATTCAGTCAAATGTGAAATTAACTCTCACAAGTTTTACTACATAAGGTTAGGTAAGTCTCACATCACTTTTTAACTCTTACATAAACACTTTATTCACAGTATTTACTAAAATTCAACATATAAAAATAAGCCACAGAATCTTTTGAAACACCAAAATGTAAACTTACATTATTTTCTCTTTTATCCACAAATAAACATCGTTCAAGAAAATAATAATAATTACGCAACGTGGCAGCTTTGGCGAAACTTTCATTTTACAAAAAAAGTGAGCGCAACAGAATCCGTCTAATTTTTTTTTTTTTTTTTTTTTTTTTTTTTTTATCAAATGATTATATATTTTCAATATTTTGCTTCAAGAATGTAAAAAAAAAAAAAAAAAAAAAACTGGGAAAATTTAACATATTTTTGTATTTTTCCTCATTTCTATATTATTTTTATTATTAAATGAAAAAGACAGATGCTACATAGTTTAATGTTAATTTTGTTAAAAATCAATAAAATTATTTATTTATTTATTTATTTATTTTGTACTATATGCAAATAAAATTTTGATCATATATTTATTTTAATCTAAATCTAAACGTTTTTTTAAAATGTATATTAAAGAGATGAATATATTACAAGTGTACTTTTAAGCTTTATTCAACTTTGAAACTTTCTGTTTTTTTTTTTTTTTTTTTTTTTGTTTAATTATGACAACGAAACATAGTTCGTGTGAAAATGAGGTAAATTATAGTTTTAATATACATCAAAACTAAATATATTTTTAAAAATTTGAATTAGCAACAAGACACATTTCAAGTTGCTATAAAATTAATTACTTCCAACGTGAAACAATTTGATTTAAAATGTATTTCAATAAGAATTAATTATTAAAAAGATAATAATTAAATGTCACTTAGGATTTAAACCTATTTAAGAACTTTACTTACGCTTTAGGTATATATATATTAAAAAAATAATAATAATTAATATGATAAATAAATAAATAATAATAAATTAAAAAAAAATCATTTTGATGCTTTGAAAGCAATGCACTTGAAAGATATGCATTTAAAAGATTTTAAAAAGTAAAACAAATTAATTATCTTTTTCAAGACTAAAACACTTTCCGCAACTGGTAAGATGAGAAATGTTGCATATTAGTAAGCTTTTAAAATTACGGTTTAAAAATTCAGTTACACCTGTTGCGCACCACTTACTTACAAAGCAGATGGCTACACATAAGCGAATCGAGACTGAGAAAAATCAAGAATATCTAAATATCTGACACTTCAATCATTAATAAAAAATACACGACATTTGTGATTTCTTTCCAAAAAAGACAGTAAGAAATATTGCACACCTGACAGTTATGCTTTCCGTGAGAAATACTGTAAATAAAATATCTACTCTACAATGTAACAATGAACACGATTCATCTCTAGAATGCCACCAAATATTATATAAAAAATACTTGAAATCATTTCAATTGCAAAATTTGAATTCTTTAAAAATAATCGTTAAACTTTTGAACATTACATTTGTACTCTTTTCTATTAAAATGTTTAAAAACTGAATTGGTTACATTCATTTAAAATTTTCGCTTGTAAAATCTTAGAATCAAACTTAAAACTATCAAAGTTTATGATTTGTATTTTTCAGAGTTCATATCAGCGCAGTGGTGAAGTATTTACGCATTTCGTTATTATTAAATATCATATACATTGAATGTTAATTCGTTTCTTTGATAAGATATTTATTTATGTTTACATGCTAAACCAAAGAATTTACGTAGCATATTAATTTTATGTATGGTTTTTAGAAATATTTTAAATTATTAAGTATAAAAAATAAATAAAAATATGATATTATGGATCATTGAAATAAAACAGGAGGCTAACATGCTATATGTATATAAAGAAAAAAATATATATAAAAAATCGTACAGCAATGTATAAGAGTTATCACAAGTGTTTAATTTAAATACAGGGTGTTTATAAAGTCCCGGACCCATTTTGATGTTTAATAACTTATAAAATAATGAAGATATAAACAAACTTATGGCATTTATTGATGGAATAACTCATATATTTTCTTTTCAGGTTTGAATATCTTTTACTTTTGTAAATATCGTCTGCGCGTGTGGTTAATATCAGATAATTTCATTTTCCAGTCTAAATATCTGTACTTTTCTAAATATCGTCTGCTTATTAATTGCATTTTTCTCTTTTTTGACTTTTTTTGACTATTTGACTCTTTTGAAAACCCCCCATGAACACCGTGAGGCACAAAGGGATCCCACAAAGGTTAATGTGTGGTGTGGACTAATGCACGACCGAGTCATTGGGCCTTTCTTTTATACAGAAAAGGCGGTCTGATCAGTCGTATACTTAGACATGTTGGAAAACTTTGTATTTCCACAACTAGAAGAGCTTCAGCCACATGTCTTTTTGAAACAAGATGGTGCACCTCCTCATTGGGGTACCATCGTTCGTAGTTCTTTGAATGATCATTTTCCAGGAAGATGGATTGGGCGAGGAGGTCCAATTCCTTGGCTACCCAGATCACCTGATATAACGCCGCTGGACTTTTTCCTTTGGGAATTTGTAAAGGACAATGTTTACAGGAGGAGAGTGTCGAACATTGATGACCTAAAAGTCAGAATTACAACCGCAATAGTCTCTGTGGATGCCTACATGCTTGCCGCTACCTGGCGTGAAATTGACTATCGACTTGATATTCTCCGTGCGACGAAGGGGGCACACGTGGAAGTTCATTGACAAGGGTCATGAAACTTTTTGAGTCTATCTAACCATTTATGATATTAATTTTAATCTATCTTTATTATTTTATGAGTTATTAAACATCAAAATGGGTCCGGGACTTTATAAACACCCTGTACTTTTATGTTTTTAGAATTAATTAATAAGAAAAGAAACACAATAAAATGATGTACCTGGACAAAAATTATTTTGAAATTCTTGTCCCCATATTCAGTCTTATTTATTTGGTCTTATTCATCTTTTGGTTACATTCAGACTTATTTCGATGTCTAAAATCCTGACACTTGAGAACGTATAATTTACATATATTATCTGAATTATTCAATGCTTATTTCTTAAATTATATCAGTAATAATGCCACATTTTATAACAACAAATTGCATTTGAAGTTTACAAAATTGCAACTTAGATTAAACATTTTGATAGCCTGATGTTTATTCTCTAAATAAATAAAACTTCATGTTAAAACTTGACTAGTTGGAATTTTGGTGGAATTCTAGGATTACATTATGCTGCAACAAAAATATATGACTAGACGAATTTGTCTTACAACATTGGAATGCAGGATTCCAATTAGAAGGGCCCAAAGGGTTACAGAGATTACCTCTTACGTCCACAGTCTTTAAATATACTTTGCAACTTAGAGAGAGAAATGTTCAACAATGCAAAATTTATTTCTTACGAATTACATGAAATGCATCTTAGTGATGACCATTAACTATAAAGAAAAATGATTACAGATAGTTCTACAACTTTTACGGCTAGTGTAAATTGTTACATGAGAAATAACGTGATGTTCTCTAAGTTGCTTCATATTTGAAGACTTGGCATGAACAACGTCAAAAAATCACGACATGTAATATGGACACAAGGCGATCTGCTAATGCATTTGTCGCAAGTGTAGCATTTGGGTGAGAATAGATTGCTTCATTTGTACACGAATACATTTATGCAGCAAATGATTATAGTATATAGATGCATTGAATTTTCCATTCAGAATATAAGCAACATAAACAAAGATAACAATTAGATGCGAATTAGTATTCATTTATTTATTTATCTTTATTATCAATGCGCAGTATTCGTAATTAAAATAAGCTGATTGTCAACTTCCGATAGCAAAATATGTTTAGATGACATATATAATCGGCTATTGCAGAAATAATTTTAAAAGGCATTTGTTTTTTTTTAAAGTATATTATGTTAATTTAGGTAAGTAATAATATTAGAACTATCTAGTTATGTACTCTGATAATACTGAGAAGAAGAAGATTATAGTTGGCTTCCTAGAATATAACTGTTAAATATGTTATATACCAAATTTTGATAAAGCAGATATTTTTCCCAATTTTTAAAAGTGATGTTTTATGCAAACAAAACATATCTTACAAACACTGATAACAGATTTTATTGTAATGAGATCATTTTAATATTTTTCATTATAGATATTTAATACATTAGATATATGTTAAGTCAAAATAATTTTTAAAACACACTTAATATTTTTTTCTTTCTTACGTGCATATTAATTTGCAATTACCCATCATTTATTAAAATAAAAATAATTAAGTTAAAACTTCCTAATAGTTTTTATTTTCATTTATTTATTTATATATTTTTATCAATATTAATTTGTAAATCATTTTTTGCATATACAGATGGATGTATTCGTTATTAAGTTTGCAACAAGGATGGCCATTGCTCTTTCTTTGTAAAAGTACTTAACAAGGATGACCATTGCTCTTTCTTTGTAAAAGTACTTAACAAGGATGACCATTGCTCTTTCTTTGTAAAAGTAGTTATCACTAAAGTTAATACAAAAACTGAAGAAAAAATTGACAAATTTAATACAATTAAGATTTTTTATATATATATATAAGATAACGCATATTACGCATACGCACAATAGAAAATCTAGTTCTGGGGTTTTATTTCTGTACAGAAAGGCAATTTAACGTATGTGTATTGTATAAATATATTTAAATATTCGTATATAGTATTTCGTTTTAACTCACCAGTGGCCAAAAGGTTCTGCTCCCTGAGATGATAGATAGAAGGTGCCATGTTCAAAACCAGTTCACACTTGTTAGCCTCGACGTTTACAGTTTTCCGTGGTTCTTTTCGAATATAAGGGTATGAACATAGAAAGATTCTTTTACCCCTTTTCCTCACAAAGGGCCCTTCAGTCAGTTTCATAATTCCCGCTTTTTCAATTGGTCTTAATCCTAATATTACACTACCACCTGTTTAGGGGTGAATCTATTTAATCATCACCGTCCTATTACCGTTTTAACGATATCTTGTTTATGCTTATTAATATTTTTCATTACTGCTGTTATACAGATTCAAACTGAAATATATTTAATGTAAATCAACCAAATTGAATGAAATGGAAATTATATTTTGCTAAACTTTTCATTTTACAATGAGATACTTGAGCAAGAATTTCAACTAAAAGGTTATTTCATATCAATAAGTTATTATTATTAAACAGGGGCAGCACACATACTTTCCGCCTAACCTGGCACAATCGTTCTACCATTATGATGACGAACAAGTACAGTGCATCAATGTGACTTCAATGTTTTATTTACGACTTTGATATTTTAAATATATCATTGTAATTTAAAACTGAGAAAGCGTCAGATTTGTACTTCCGTATTACATCCGTCTAAGATACGTAATACTGCAGTTATTAATCCTTATTCATTTGGTACTCCCTATATAAATTTTCAAAGACTATAAGTCGTCTAATTTGGGAAACAGTTCAATAGATAAACAGAATTTGTGGTAGGAGAATGAATTATGTAATTTTTAACTGAACATTAATTTCTACTCTTTTTTATTTGATTATTTGTAAAATTAAAATTTATTAATTTAGAAAACGTATTTTTGTGTATCCAAAAATACAGACACATACATACATAAAATTTACATTATTATATATAGAAAAAGTTTTTTTAAAGCAAATTTCTTATTCATTTTTGTATTTAACTTCTTAAATAATTATTAACGTTATACATCAAAATTAATATTATTCTTTTTCTAGTTTATTTAGTCTTTTTTTAACTACCTATTTGACGTATTTTAGTAAACTAAGACTGAAATTAGAATTTTCGCAACATAAGATCAATCGTTAATAAAAATATCATATTAGTTTTAACATAAATTTTAAACTTGTTAAAGACGGGTTTAGTAATTTTACATTAAAAAAAAAAAAAAAAAAAAAAAAAAAAAAAAACTACAGCTGTTTTATAAATAAGTAAAAGAATAAATATATCCCGTTAATTGAAAATTTAACATAACGAAAAAAAAAAGTTTGAAGATGAAGTTTCTTTTTGAAAAGATTAATTTTCCTGTTAAAAAAAAAAGAAAGAAAGAAAGAAAGACAGAAAGAAAAATAAAAAGAACAGAGTAGTGATTAGCATGGAATTAAACACTTAAGAGGAATATGTAAAATACTTCATGAGTATAAAATAAGATCTCGAAAGATATCTCGTTTTTTTTTTTTCTTTCAATGAGACAATCATTAAGACTTTTTTTTTCTATATTTAAATCGTTAATTAAATATGATTGTGGTAACGTTTGTTATACATATTTTTTTTTAAAAGAAATATATTATAAGACCACTGTTTCTAATTAATTTTAATTTAATCATTTAAACTTTTTATTTTTATTTTTATTTCAATATTTTAGAAATTTAATTTCCTTTACTTTAGAACACTAACACAGCTTTTTATCAAATATTTTGTATAAAAATTACTAATCGGCTTTAAAAAAAAAAATAAAATAGATATATAAACGTGAAAGTATTTTAAATGCATACTATAGTGAAACCTTTGCTAATACTTCCCTTCCGTAGAGGATCAGAATCGTGATGGCTTGTCTCCAGACCACACTTAAGAGTAAATTCCAGACCGTCGCTAATCGTCCATAGCGTAGCACTGGTGGCAATTGGCGAATGGATTGAGCGAGTGTCGGTTGAGTGGATTGTGCGACGTACAATCCACTATGAAGCTGTAAAAAATTTACTCCGGTTTTCGTTGATGTTAATAAAAAATTTTTGTCGCTAATTTTCTACAGAACTTTACATTTGAAAGCAAATAACCATGTAAAAAACCATTTCCGATATTTAACTATCATTTACCTTTTAGAGGCAAACTATAAATAATAATAATAATAATGATGTCCATTTCTTAAAGTTTGCCTTTAGATATTATTGATAGCAATAATATCGTAAAGCCAATATATATATATATATGTATATATATCAAAGAAAGAGTGTCCATCCTTGATGCAAATTACAGTGCTTAACATTGACAGCGATGGTCAATCAATATTCATAATGATTCAACATCCAGCAGAAAAGTGTACTATCATTTTTCATGAAAAGGTGCTGGGTCACCAGCCACAAATGGGCTCGGAGGTGGAGTGGATCCCAAGCTCTTGCCAAGTCCTGAGTCAGAACTGGCTGAGTGGATGTGGTCTCGATTGAGTCCTCTTGTGGGTGAAGCCTGCCTGTGTATTAGAGGGAGTTGGGGTAATGGAGACGAGGAGGCGCTGCGACTAGGTCTTGCTGCTTCGGCTCGAAGACGTGAGCTGCATTCACCTGATAAGCAATCCATCTAGACAAAAAATAAAGTATTGCATCCTATAAAACTTTATACACATAATAATTTTTAAATAATATAAGTAACTAAAAACGTTTCATTTATGCACATGTAAAAATGTTTCGCATGTCAATTTAGTGCAGTTTTAAGAAATAGATGGTGAGATTAAACCCTCTGGGAAATTGCACAAAATAAGTAACTTCACCTCTCTCTAGATGTGCATCAAAATAAAATTCTCACAGTTTTCAATATACATAATATAAATCATATTCATTAAATTTTATATAATTACACTCACTAGATGTCGATCATGAAAAATGGCTGTTGAAAAAATCATGAAAAATGCTGCAGGAAATATGTCGATGTGCCGAATGATATGCGCCAAAATTTAGCTAGCACATCTCAGAATAAGCATATTCTATATTAAGTTTTGTGTGATTTCATATTTGAGATATTCCTACAAAGCACGGAATGAAAAGTCGGTATTAATAACGACATCTCTTGACAGGTAGTATACATACATACCCAAGTTTAATGAACATAATTTTTCATAATAACCATCTCTCTTATCAAATTTTGGTGCATTTATACACCATAGATTTTGAGATATAGCCTCCCTATAAGACAGAAAATTGTAAGATAGTTATGCAACTTTATGGGTGATATATGCCATAATCTTATCAGTACCAATTTCTGTCAGTATCAGTACCAATTTCTACATATAAAGTTTGTAGAATTCTGTGTATTTGTTTCGCGCGACTTTCTTCTTATGTATATTGAGGAAAGTAAAATCACATTTGTTCAAATTTCTATTTAATAAATGAATCTTTTATTATACCTTAAAAGAATCTACTTACTTGAGGATCGGGTGTGAGATAATTTGAGGCTGAGGAAGCGGTTGCATTAAGCATTGAGTGTGAAGGAGTAGGTGTTGAAGGGGTGGGCACACGCCGCTCACTAGGCGAACTTCCGGTCAGCGACGTATAGGAGATTCGGAAAATGCGGAATGGTTTTCCACCATCAGCAGTACTAGGAGGTCCGCTTCCGGTCGCTGAAAATCAATAGATGGAATATTATGAGGTTTATAATCCCAGGAAATTTTAAGAAGAGCATTAAAAATTAATTATATTTCATACAAATCATACTTGTGCATATTAAATCGTTTAATCTTACAAAACGTACATTCGTACGTATATACACTTTTACATACATATATACAACCGCATTTCAAAGAAAAAAAAAAAAAAAGAAAAAAAAAAAAAAAAAAAAAATGAAAATAGTTAAAAGGTGCAACAAACAAAAAGTATGATGCACATTTTAAAGAAAGTTTCAAGCCATTTTTTAAATTAATATTTTTAAGGTTATAATTTTATCTTAATTTCATATTCGTTTACAAGAATTAAACTGCTCACATATTTATAATTAATGTAATTTTCAAAGGTAAACAACTACAATTGATAATGTAATATATAAAAATTAAAGTTACGTAATAGGACAGAATATTTTACAGTCTCCTCTACTGGAAAAAATTCCCAATTTAGCGGATATAGCTGAAGAAAAGAAAAAAAAATGCAAATTTATAGAAACATATCGATATTATACACACTAAAAATCTCCGTAAAATTAAAAGAATTAATAGTTAAATTATACAGGCAACTCATTTCTTCCAGAAAAATATCCTGTAGCAGTATTTGTTACAAATGGATGTAAAATTCAGAATGTTGGTCGTTTATTAAAGGGTTATTCCACTTTTTTTCAAGAAAAAAGTCATGACAATTTTATCAACGTAACTTTATTTTTAAGATCAGTGACTGGGACACTTTTTGACAGACACAGACAGAAATTTCTTAGAGTGTATGGAAACAAGTTTTTTTTTTTTTTTTTTTTCTAATTCATTCACTGCAAATGAGGTTAAAATGAAACAATTTCAGTTTAAATATTCACTAATCCCACCATATATTAAAATTTGTCATTTGTAAATATATCATAATTTTTCATTGTAAAATAATTTCTATTATCAACATAAATGTCTGTGCATTATTAAATAACTATTTTGAAACTACTTTTAACGTCAGTAGAAGAAACAAATTTCCTATATGAACAAACACATTAGTTCAATCACATTAATGGAAAGAATATAACTTCAACCTGAAGTTTGGTGATTTTCATTGAAATTATCACTTTTACTGCATTCGTTATTCAAATTACAATTTAAATGCATTTCAAAACTGAATTTATGCACATTGAAATTTTTCAATAGAGGCACCTATAGCTAATATAAGGTCTAATTGTAATATAAGGTCTATGCCCTATGTGACTTATATGCGTGCAGCTTCTTCTACAAGCTGCAATGGTCAAAATTTCACAAAACTACTTTTATGATTCCACTACAAAGCAGGTGAAAGGTGTTACTCTACTCTTAACAGATTTACCTTCTGATAATGAAAATTTTCTGAGCCCATTACAGATCCGTGAACCTTGAAAAAGGAGGATACATTATATTTTAAAAGCTTAGTCATTCATTAGGAATTTCATAATTCTAAGGTTTATTGAATATTAAAACTCTGTTCAAATTACTGGCCTGTTAAACATGAAATTTAGATGCTATTACAAATACATAAACAATTTTATACATCAATCATGTAAATAATATAATAAAATAATCTTCTACACTATTTACATATATAAAAAAACATTTGACAATCTGTTATCATCTTAAATACGGTGTTATTTTACACACAAATTTCACATAATAATTCAGAAAACTGACATTGCCTAAATGTTTAATTTAGCAAAAAAATTAAGGGAAAAAGAAGTAAATGACAAAATTATTTTGTATATCAACAACGGTTGCTTTGGTTCGATATTAATACATTATGGACAAAGTCGATTAAATCGATTAATCTGTGAACGTACTCGACTATTTTGGTATTCCTTTTGTTATTATCTTTTGGGACCTTTGGGCCGCGGTAGCCCAGTGGGTAGAGTCCCGGCCTCGTAATTGGAAGATTGCGGATTCGGTACTCGAGCCGGCCAAAGACCGTCGTGTACACTAACGGTGGCTGGTGCACGTAAAATCTATCGTGGCTGCAATGTCCTCCATGTTCCCATAAAAAGTTATACCTCTGGGGGTCACCGAAGCGGGAGAGCCATCCCTTCCGTGGAGGATCAAAATTAAAATTGTGATGGCTTGTCTCCGGACCACCTCTAGGGGTGTGTCCCAGACCGTCGCCAATTGCCCATCTGCGCAGCACGTGTGCGACGTTAAACCCAACAAACCATCCATCCTTTTGGGACCATTTTTGTATTTTTGTATTTATTTGACAGCTTTAAGGACTTTTGTCTCTATTGATCCGTATTTCCTTAATTAACAGTAACAACGAGCAATATTTTGAATACATAGAACAAAACAAACATTCCTGTTTGCCCCAAGATTCGAACCCGGGACCTGGAGATCCAGAAGGCAGCGCTGTACCGGCTGAACCAACAATCCGGCTACCAGATCAATTTATCAAACAAAAAAATCTGATTCATGCAGGATAGCAAAATACAACAAATACGTAAAATGACCTTATTAAATTTCTGCTTATATAAATTTGATTTAATAACTGAAAAGTGTTAAAAGCAGGCCTCGCAGCGTTCCTAAAATTTTAGTCGTTTTTTTTTTTTTTTTTTTTTTTTTTTCATATATATATATACATATTGCCATCACTGTCATCAATAGGAAATTTTTCTTCCATATTTTTCAATGCTTTAATACTAAAATATGTCAAAAAAAAAATTTAAATAGTGGTGAGAATATAATAAAATAAGCGTAAAATTTTAGTAACGCTGCGAGGCCTGTAAAATATATTAGAGAATACGAATAACAATAATAATAATTAGAAAAAATATATTAAACAGCTTAATAAATATGATGATTAAATATTTACTGATAGTTTAATTGCTGTCTAACATTTTAACTTATGGCACTGAAATTCTGTATATATATATATATATTTTAAATATTTTAATGCATATCTTTTGTTAAATAAATATTTTTCTAATAATGTTTGAATTTAACATATAAAAATATTTTAATAGAATATTAAAATGTATAGTTTTGGAAATGCTTAATAATACAAAGTCAAACTTTTTTACAAGATATATTTAAGTTACCTGGATTTACAAAAAAAAAAAAAGAAAAAAAGAGAAAGAAAGAAAAGTTGCTACTTAAAGAATGCAGCATTAATGAATGCTTCATGTATTATATTCTATTGAATATTATGCGGTTCATTCCCTTTAATTTATTGAATAAAAACTACATTCCTTTATAATATTTGGAATTTCCATCACACATTCTTGTTCGATAACGAATACATAGAAATCAATGCATCATAATGACATAAAATATGAAGTTTGCATTTCTCCAAGGAAAACTATTAAAAGAGCTATTAGCAGTCAGCGAAGTATTTCGACGTTATTGTTAGAACAATGCACGAAACTTACGCTCCATGATAATAAATAATCTTTATACGCATTTGTTCCCATTTATTATACACAATTAAACAGCGGCAAAAATAATAATTTTCCTAATTACTTCCACGATCCTTGCAAATGTTTGTTGTTTTACTTAAAACGATCTGATAGCCGGGAAATTGCCATTCAATACTAGAAAATGGAAAACCAATATCATTTTACATAAGTTGGAAACAACTTTAGATAAATATTCTAACAAAAATTATTACTACCACAGATGTATTTACTCACTCACCGAGGAAAGGAAATAATAAAAATATAAAATGCAGAAGTTGTTATCTTACACCTCATTAAGATAAAAGTTTTCGTTAGTAAAAGATTCTTCAAAAAATTGTGTTCTCTCTGTTTGCTACTTGCAGATTTTCCGGGAAAATTTAAATTCTTCTCAGAGAATAAATGATAGATATTTTAATTAGATTTCCGGTAAAACGATATTTGGGTTTTAGAAAGAGATAAAAAATCACGTAACAATAACCTTTCTGAATGAACTTTACGAAATTCTTGTCACAAAAATTCAATTTATGTATGCTATAAAAATATTTATTTCTTTATTTATTGTTATTTTTTTTTACCTGGAAAAGTCAGATAGTGTTTTGTAAAGGTGTTTTCATAGTTATTCTTTTTAATTTGTATCATTTTTATAAATTGGTTAGTAAATTTCCCTTAACAACTTTTGCAACTAAATTTTACTCGAATATATTTTATTAGAGTGTAATTTTCTGAATACTCAGGAAAAGAATAAATAAAATGTTGAAAATACAGTCTTATAATTGGAAAATTTCTTTAAAAGGCAATATAATTTGGGAATTTTACAGTAATGAAATCACAGTAATCAATCACATTAAAATTACAGTATACAATGAAACATTAAAATGGAATAATTATAAATTGTTATATTGTTTTTTTTTTTTTCATTTCATTTAAACGTATGTCAATAGTATTTTACTATGAAACAAATCAGTTTTTCTATATTCATTATTCAAGAAATTTTTTCCTTTTATGATATTTGTAATTATATACAAAAATAAATGTTTTTTGATAATTATTTAGGAAATATTTTAATTGAAAATTTAAAAATATTATTGAGATATTTTAGAATTTACTTTAAATGAAAAAGAAAAGAGGTATTCAAAATCGGTAAAATTTATACCATCATAAAAAAAAAAAAAAACTTTGAATTAACTGTGCTTAGTTAAAAATTACATTTCTTTGCAAAAATTCTTAATAATAATATCAGAATTATCCGCAATAAAAATTAAGTCCAGCTATAGCAAAAGTATTTGGAGTCGTACGTTATGCAGATTTATAACTCCGTTTCTCGGTGAGGTTTCGGTATTACAGTTGGATTGGAAAGTATTTTAGCCAGAGTTTTGTTACGTCTGTTATTCAAAGTGATCCTCTAGTATAATCTAAGTATCGAGACTTTCAACGCAATTAGAATTTTTAGAGAGAAAATTTCAAGAGTCGATCTGAGAAATCTACCAGTGAATTAGTTGGTTGAGTTCAATTTGGAGTTGCCTCAGTATAGAGACGTTAGTAGAGTCCGATTTCGTCGTCGCTAACGAATTAAGTAAACACGTTCTTCACACTTTTTTCATTTCCCATAATATAATCAAACACTTCATTTAGTGCAGTAATAATCATCTTGGTCCCTACTGACCTTTAATGGGCGTTCCAGCTTTTATGGTGGGAAGTAGGGATTTTGTCCGATGCAGAAACACTTTTTTTCCTTTTAAATTTAATTGGATTTTTAAAGACATTGAAATAGAAAAATGTTTTATTATTAAATGCTTTAACATGCTATAACTCTATTTCATGAATTAGATAAAGTAAAGTTACATTCTTACTGAACAAATCAACGTTTTTGTGAAACCAATGAGCGGTTAGAAAATTTTACCACTAACAGACATACTACAGTGGCGATAGGTATAAAATTTTTGACTACTAATTTAGTAGCTATCAAGTTCTTCCTATACTTAGATTTAAATAAATTGTTGTATTTTTAAGAAACTTAGTCTTTCTTATGCCAACTTCTTATATTTCTAGGTGCAAAAAAAGAAAATACGTTCGGGTGGTTCTAAAAATAACATAGCCTCACAAACACAATGTGCGAAATAAAACAAAAACATGTTTAAACGTTGACGTATAAAAATCAAATGATTTGATTTTCTGCCATTAGCTAAAACAAAACGTTAGTTTAGAGTGAATTTGAGAAGTAAAATAGATATACAGGGCTGCGACAGGCTGACACTTTATTATTATTATTATTATTATTTTCGTACCATTATTTCCATTACAATAAATTTATAATAATTTTATGCAGGCAAAGTGCAAATTTAAATGCGAAAATGTACTATAAATTTTATTGTTTTGAAATAATGGTATGAAAAAGAATATATAAAAAGTAGTCTGTGGCAGATATTGGAAATAAAAAATTAGACATTTAGACAGTGAAATAAATCTTTAGCATTTACATTTTCTTTTTAAACATTTAAAATTTATCTTATGCAAAATAATTTTAAATGTGAATTAGAAAAACTGTTTTCAGCTATAACTAAATGCTTAGTTAATCGATAAATCAGTTATTGATTACAAAAGATAATTAAGCCCGATTCTTAATAGTTGTCAACCATTTTTCTCACTGAAAATTTACTTATCCTTTGCTTCCATTAATTTAGACTTTTTCTTTGATATACATATTCAGAATGGTGACACAACAGATATATTTTCTATGAAATACAAAAAAAAAAAAAAAGATGCCTTTGCTATTTTGAAATACCATCAACAGAAAAAAGAAAGAAAAAAAAATATGTACTTTTTTTTTTTTTTTTGAGAACAAGCACTGGAAAACAATACAAAAAACAATTTAAAACTGGTGTAGCGTTATACACACATAAATAACTTCTAGTAAATCATAGACTAATTAATATGTATAAAACTGAATTTTTGCATAATCTATTGTATAGAAAATCAAGAAAAATATATGAAAAAAATGCTTATTAAAAGTCATGAAAGAGGCAAAAGTTTACATGAAACTCTTTTTGATGTTTTGATGAATGACTGTCATATTGAATAAAAATCAGTGTGTTTCATCAATGAACCATGCCATCAATGTGTGCGTGTGAATAATTTAACCCCTTAAAGTATCGTATAACATTGCACATTAGATAAAATGGTTGGATAAGTTTTATTCTGCGGTTGATAATGTCACTTTCAAAATATATAATCTAGAACTGATAGAAAAAAAAAATAACATATTGAACATATAACAAGTTAAAGTATTATGATGTTATAAACTTATAATTTTTATTTTCATCTCTATCGTATTACACGATTTAAAAAATAAAAATAAAATAATTAAGCAATTTTTATTATACAGAATTACTATATTTTGGCTTCTGAAAATCCTGCTCTGTTCCTGATATTCTTTATATTCTTAAAAGAAAATATCGGTTAAAAACAAGTTAACGGCAGCATTAATTGACTTTCATATTTTTTCAATAAAAATATGACAAGGTGTAGAAATGCATTTTCTCTCAATGTTCATATGTAATGTCACAATTAACAACAATTTTCGAAATGTTCACAAGGGTATATAACTTAGTAAAGCTTAATTTACTGAAAATTCTAAAAAAAAAAAAAAAGTTGTACATTTACAAGTTTTTTTATTTATTTATTTTTTACTGGTCAATATTAGTCCAAAACCGCAATTTGATCCTGGGTGTAAAGTTTGATCGAATATCGTTTCGCATGTAGTTTTCTGTCTTTTCCCATAGCTTAATACTTTTACAAAATACAAAAACTGAATATGTTTTTTTCTTCTTTTTTGTTTTTTTAAACAACCAATAAAACATATTTAATATAACTAGACGTATCATGTATTTAATATTTAAAACATATAATAACCTGAAAAGACATTTGTTTCCGAGTTTCCAGCAAATATATTTTTTACATTAATTAGGTAATAGTAATTTTGCTTCAATAAATGATAAATATCTTTGAGGTATTACTCGGGTAACTTCGAATAAATCACAAATAACTATTATTCTTTTACGAAGACAGCCTTTTAAGATAAATGCTTATTTATGATTATATTCTGTAACAAATATTTTTATTTTTCTATTTATATATTATTGCAGTGCATCCTCCCTCCCCCTCCCCCTTACAAAAAAAAAAAAAAAAAAAAAAAAAAAAAACTATTTTTTAAATTGCATGCATTTTAATACCAACGCTATCGAATAATAATAATTTATTTTCTCGATTTTACCTAACTATTTTATTTATATTTAAAATGCCAATCCGTTCATTAAAAAAAAAAAAAAAAAAAAAAAATCTATTTTGTAATATGAAACGAATATTTTTTTAGTAAATGAATGTAATGCTTCTTCTTCAAAAATATTTCTCCTGTATATTATTTTAAAATTTCAAATGATGAACTAAATTATGTAGGCAGTTTACACTATTTTAAAGCTAACTGGTTTACATAAAAAAGGAAATATTGTCGTTTAACTTAAATAAAATAATTAATATCTAATTCATTCCGAACTTCAGTAATATGCAATGAATATATTATTACATAATGAAAGAAATATTACTTTTGTAAGCTAAATTATGCTTTATTTATCATTTCTATTTCAGTACTCGTAAATATTTCTTTTTCAGGAACTAGAATACGTGACCAGTTCCGCGGTTCTATCTGCTCTTACAAGTAAAAAAGTGTTTCTCGAATGCTACTGCGTTAATGAATTTGAATATGTTAAACAACTAAAACATATAAAATCTAATTTATATTCAAGATAAGTCTTTAACAAAGCAATCATAATTTGTAAAAAAAAAAAAAAGGAAGTTTCTGTGAAAAAAAGATTATCTATTGAACTACCAGTTAATGTATATAATTATTTCTGTCGATCTATATAAAATGCAAGATTTTTATTACTTAAGTAAATATAGGTATTAATTTTAAAAATTAAGCCAAAGAAATTTTGTTCTTAATGTCATTGTCCCGATTTCCATAGCAATTAGAATAATGAAAAATAAATACTGAAGAACTCTGAACTGCAGCTTAGTTCATCTTAAAAAAAAAAAAAAAAAAAATTAAACAATATGGAATATAAAATGTCTCTTTACTAAGACTAAATTTATTTTTATAATAACAGGCCTCTCAGAGTTCGTAAAATTTTACTCACAATTTATTATATTGTCACCACTATCATCAATAAGAGACTTTTCTTGAAAATTACTTTCTTCTATATTCAATAGAACAAAGTGTTGTAAAAACTTTGACATTATCTTTTCGATGGATTTACACGTTTTGAGAGATATAGAACACGATATGACCAATTTTAGAAAATGTCTGTCGGTGTGTTTTTTGTGGCGGTTTGTGGCAACTGTATCTCAGGAACTACTGTACAGAATTTCATAAAATTTGATAAGTAGTTGCGCCTTGACAGAAAATTTAGTGCCTATCAACTTTTGGTGAAAATTGTTCAACATATTGCTTTGCCATCCAGCTTTTTCTAATTTTTTAACATGGAGATATATGGCAAAATCTTGTATAAATGTACATAAAGAGAGTTATTTTTTCAATAATCATTATGAAATTAAAAAGAATTATTTGTAATTGGGATAATTAGCTGTTTTTTCCCATCTCTTACAAATAAATAAATAAATAAATAGATAATAAAAATTTAAAAACAACAACAACAACAAAACAACAACAACAACAACAACAACAAAAAAAAAAAAAAAAAAAAAACAACAACAAAAAAAAAAACAAGACCTTTAAAAAAATAGTGATAGGGTTTTTTATCAATATTTATTTACAACCAACGAACATTACCGCTGGGCATTGATTGAATCAAAGTAAAAATGTTAGCAAAACCCCTTATAGTTTAGGTTTTATTTTGAGAGGGACAGAAATTCTGTTCATCTTATCTCCCATAACTTGTTGAATTTACACAATATTTGTTTGTGGCTTTCATATAAGTAACTGAATATTTTTGGATATTAAATTATGCAAATTAATTTCTTTAAAAGCTTACGCATGCACGGTTAAAAATTCTTTAGTAAAAAAGCTCATATTTCTTAAGATATTTAATATTTTTGCATTCTGATTGCAGTACGCTGTGTCTAATGTAATATGCCAAGTTTCCTAAAAATTACTGTGCACTGGGCCTAGTACCCTACGCGTTATAATTAAAAAAAGTGGCATTTTTTTCTTTCTTTTCTTTTCTTTTCTCTTTTCATTTTGCAATGTGTAAAGAAACCGTTATATCTCCATGAATATGTGTGGCAGCCCCATACAAATTTATACAGATAATTAGAAAAATCTTCATAATCACATGCTACAGCAAAACGCATTTTAAGTATGACTTTTTACAGGGACATTCAAAACATTTTTATTATTGTTTAATTTTTTACGGGTCCTCTTTTTCTCTTCAGGACAAAACTTTTGCTGAAATGCATGAAGGATGACATGTCCTTTATACTCCGAAACTTTCAACATAATTCCTGCAAAATATGTTTCTAGATATTTGACAAAACGTCTAAATTCGAAAATGTCCAAATACTTATTGGTAGATAATGCATTAGCACTGAAATACAGAAGAATTAGAATTTATAAAAATATAGGAATAATTCCTGACACTATGAGAAATTTATTTAAAATTGTAAAACCAACTTGGAAGTACAAAAGTCGCCAACCCTTTTTCATACCTCTTACACAAAATCAAAAAGAATATTTAAACATAAACAGAGCTAGAATATATTTGCTGGAATGAGAAAAACAGGTTTTTTTTATTGAGTGTGACAAAAAGAAAGCATACCTGTGGACTCTGTAATTATTTTATTTTGATAAATGGAATTTACAATGAAATTACAGTTACCAAGTTTCTATAGATGCTTTATGTGTCCCTTCCCGGTGACACTGCAAATATCTATGCTGGATACCAGTTCTTGCTACATTCGTGGTAGAATATTTTTTTTAAATGATTTGAGTACGTTATTTATCCACTGCATTAGTTGCTGTAGGTCCTGGGAAAATGGAGGCACAAATACTTTGCTTATAAACCCATAGTAAAAAAATCATAAGGGATCTAGGTGGTCAACAAAGTAGAGGGACATCACTTAATATAGCATGGCCAATCCATCTATTTCTATGCAACTGGTAGAGTCAGTTTGATTAACAGTGCTTCTAGCGGCAATTTCATAATCGAAATACTTTTCGCTGTTTCCATATAAAACTTGTATAATTGGAGTTTCAGGATTAAATTTTTTCTGTTAAATGACCTTTTATCCGAAATTTAAGGACGCTTTTATTCAACTAACTTGAATAATTTTGAGAAGTGATATTTCATATACACAAATAATGGACAATTAGCTATCGAAGTGGTTAGGCAATCGTTATATTTAAAATTTAGTGGTGGATATTGAATAAAAAACCCTCTAAATTTGGCAATATTGACCCGAGGAATGAAAGTAAAATGGACCGACAAAAAGTTAAATCAAGTACAGAATTTGTACTGTGCTATTACTTTACTTTTGCCAGTGTGAAACACCCTGGAAATTTTTGGAAACTTAAGTGCAAGAGATTTAAAATAAGTGGTATGTATATTTTGAATCTAATTTTATTTAAAAAATTTCAAAAAGTTACCCTCTTACATATTTGTAATGTGAATCGTCCATCTGATAATGATTATCGTCAAGTCATTTTACGAAAATAACATAAAGATTAACCCATTTGCTTCATAATGCAATATGAAAAGAAGCAACACCCTCCATTCCCGTGTTTTAGCTATCGAATAATGATAATGTCCAACAAATTTGAGCGCATGAATACGACTACGGTGATAGTGACTGGAAAAATTGAGCGTATATATATGCTCTGGTGATTGTGACCAGGAAAAGTGAGTGTAAATATAAGATAAAGATGCAAATGGTTTTTTACAAAATTAGCAACCACAGGTAAGAAGCCATTTTGATTATTACCTTTTCTTGCTGAAATCACTAAGTCTTACACTTTTAGCTCGTAATTTTTTATATATTTTATACAAAGATGTTTCACACTTATATCTGAGTTAGTTACTTGAAACTGTAAAAGAGACTATTTGTCTTCTATTTATTACTGTCAGAGATTTTAGAAGTTGTTTGTCTGTCGCCAGAATAATATAAGATTACATTTGTTACCTAGACTTTTACTGTTACGTTAAACATGTATAAATGTATATCTAATTTACACAGTAATATAGAAAAAATTCTAACCAGTTGGAAATATTCATGCCATTTTAAAATACCATAAAATACTACAAAAGCGCCCCCTCTCGATTAAACGCAATCTCTCTGCTTTTCACCTGAATTTCGTTTGTTCTGAAAATACCGAATAAGCATCTTTTACTCTCAGCAGAAGACTATCCTAAAAGCAAAAAGTTTTTATGTTAACATAAACATTGATTTGTTTTAAAATAAAACCGACATTGTGGTTATTTGCAAATGGAAAACATAAGCTTCCTAAAAATAAGGCAACAACTTTTTCAGAACAGTTTGTTGGAAGTGGGAAAAAAAGAGTTTCTCCCAAAATTTTCCGGTCGGTTGAATGCCGGTTGATCAAGAATTAACTGTACTTATTATTATTATTTTTAATCATTTCAACTTAAAAATATATGCTTTGTTTTAAAACCATTTTTTATGTCTTTTAATTTTAGCAGGAAAATGCATGTAAATTTCTATATTTTTGCCGATTTTTACCATTTATCCGACCCCTCTCGAAATATATTCCGATTTTCCTTAAAAATTTACAGAGCGCTTTAACTGTATTTTACGGTATTTTTTTCCTAACTATGAAACATTGAAATATACGTTATGTGACCCAAGATTTATAAAATTGTAGAATCAAAAAGAAGTTTCAAAAGACACTTTAAACTAATGGCCCACGATAAGTGGTAAATTTTTGATTTAAAAAAATTAAAACCGGATTAATATATATACAACGGCTTATCAAAAGAATTTCCTTTGTTTTTTCGTCTGGTACATTAAACGCTTCATTGCTTTTACTTTAGAGATTTAATTATTTCTTTATTAATACGTTGAAGTATCTTTTCCAGCCATATCATTAATTGTTGAGCTATTAACTACTGGTAATTTAAAATTTTTATTTTGAGCGATAAGTTATTTTTTAACAGAAAGCTAAGATTTCTATATAAAAGAAAAATTGCAAATTTATTCAATGATGAAGTTGATTCATTTCGCAAAACTACATTTAATTTTAATGAAAAGTATCTCTCTTTCTTTTTATATATGTTGAATTTTATATACTTTAATTTTATGCTAAAATATTATAAAAGTTTTTTTTTAAATGCTGAAATGCAATTAAAATCAAGACGGAAAATAATAATCTCCTAGTGAAATAGCAACAAAAGTTGCCTTTATTGCATTATTATTATCATTATTTTATTTTTCCATATATGAGAAAAATAAATAGAATATATAATTTTCTTCGGGGCTTTCTCAGACTCGTCAAAAGACTGAATAATGCTCAGAATATTTTCTCGCTGCAACGTAAATGTATCAACGTAAATAAATTTCCTCTAATTATCTCCTAATATATTGTGCTTCAAATAAAAGAAAGGGCACTTCACCCGCCTGAGGTCATGCATAATCCGACTCCAATGCAGAAAATTATTTCAGTTAATTTTCAGATAATTTGCTAATAAACCGTTTATTTCCAAGTTTCTTCTATGTAAACGGTTTTTTCGTTGTCTGATGGGATATTACAGTACAGCACATTCAAATGCTAGATTTTAATGGTAAAAAGATCTCAATGAACTACGGGTAAAATAATATATGAATAGTTAAATATTATGAGATTTATAAATATATGGGATAATTTAATAATAATAATTTTTAAGATTGGAGCTGTTTTATAGGAAATTTGTATGTCTGTTTAAAATAATAAAACATAAATTAGATTGATTAAGCAGTTTATGCATTTAAACAATGATTTTCA
Organism: Salticus scenicus; assembly: GCA_963930645.1. Lineage (NCBI taxonomy): Eukaryota > Metazoa > Arthropoda > Arachnida > Araneae > Salticidae > Salticus > Salticus scenicus. The sequence goes on from OZ005648.1 coordinate 133,424,902, forward strand.
TATTAGTATTTTAAAGCGCCATTTTTAATTTTTTTGTCATTTTAAAAAATTATTTTAATTTTAATTAAGATGAACAAAGAGTATTTTATTCTTCATGTTATTCCTCGTAACGGATAAGTACTTATATATGCACAAAAGATAGAAGTGTGTATATGCAAAACAGAATAAATGCATAGTACATAGTTAGATTAACACCAGTATGCTTTGTAATATATCTTTGAAATCGTTTACAAGATGTTTATAATCTAAATATAATATATATATATATATATATTTTATTATGATAAATTTAAGTAGTATTAAAAGTTATATATAAATGGTATATAAGTTACATTGTGAAAAATTGAAACCTCCAATGCCAAACTTTAGCAGTAAATTTTATAGTAAGCTATAAAATTTTCGCCACAAAAGGGCTAATCATGGCAATTACGGCAAAAAAAAAAAAAAAAAAAAAAAAAGTATAAAAAGTACGGTTTACCTTAAGATTTACGCCTAAAATTTAAAGGTCAAAAATTTCGGTGAAGATTATTACCAATAAGTGTATTGACATTTAAATTATTCTCTTTGACAAAAAAGAAAAAAAAAATGTTAGGGCAATGGGCATGAACCAAAACTAAATTTGTGACCTATTGATTATATCATATTTGCCAACATTCTAATTAGTAATCCGTAACATTATTAGTACCTGATTTTTTTCCCACACAAGTCTTTTTTATAGTATTTTTCTTCCTTTTTTTTTTTTTTTTTCTTTAAATCGTACTTACATTTGGAGAAAATTAGTCTAAAAATAAAGTGATGGGAAAAAAGGGACGAGTACTTAAAAATGTTTAGATTCTTAATTAGAATAGTAGCAGGTATGCAATATGCTCTCGCTTTTATTAAATTAATTTGAGAATAACTACAAAAAGGAAAACAAAAAATTCGTTAATGTAGCCATTTAAATGTTATTTGCAGCGTAAATATCTATTTATATGACATAAAATTTATTTAAATTCTGAAATCGAATTTCAGTGAGACATAAGCTGTTTGGCAAAGATAAACACTTGGGTAATAAAATATAAAACTATCTAAGAGTTAACCAAAACAAAATTAATATGGCTAAATATACTTATTATTGTTTTCCGTTTACGGCAAGAAAAGAATATGGTCCAAACCTTCTCAGCCAATGGTTGAAAAAAAAAGTGTAAAAACCACGTGTTTAGTCCGACTAATGAGAAATGAAGTCATTTGGCATAAACGTATGCAAACCTACACCATATATATTTGTGTATTTAAGTTCCAGTTTACATTCGCGTTACAAGGGAAAGGGATTAAACTACACAGTGGAACTGCTTCATTTTAAAATTAGTGTTATATGCATAAAAATTTAATAATACAAAAACCTTTTGCGCTTAGTAAGATTCTATAAATAAGTAAATAAGCTGCAACGGTATAAATAATGAAAATTATACATAAATAACGAAAAATGAAAATAAATATTTCCATCATCATAGTTTAACAAAACTTAATGTAAATTTTTATATATTTAATCTTTAAAAAGTAATTTAATTTTTTTAGTTTTACAATACAGAATAGGAATCAATAAGAGAAACAATCCTCAAGATTTTCACAATTCGAGTAAGTGAGAAAGTAACGATTGAGATTTCATGTTTTAACTTGTTTTGCTTTATCTATTCTAAAAGATAAATGCAATTTTTATTTTCTGAATAAATAGAATTTGTAAGTAGTGAATTCGATGGCATTTTATACCTACAATTAACGTTAAATTTTCAGAAATCATGCATTGTAATAAACTTGTTAAATATCTAACTGTACGATAATTATTATTCTGTATATATATGAAAACAAATAACATGATCAAATTGAAAGAATTAGCTGAATATATTGTTCAAAATAGGAAACAGACATTTAAAAAACATAAAGTAACAGGTTTTTTTTCATAATAAAATTCTATGTTATTTAGCTTTCACTCACAACATTTCTGATAAAGGTCGCCTGATTTATATGAGAATAACAAAATAATTACACATTGTTTAGAATTAGATGAAAAGTCCATAAAAATTCTGAAATCATTTAATATAGCTTAAAAAAAATTCCTTAATAAATATTGTCATAAAATACATTCTTTCATGATGTGCGGGATGCACAGTATTTTAACACTTAAAAAAATATAAACCTTATGCTAAATCTGAAATTATGAAAAAAGAACAATACGATTAAAGGAATTGTGTACCATATATAATTTCACTAAAATTGGTAGAACGAAAAGAAAATTTATTTTACAAATATTTGTAAAAATATATTTTAGTATTTATTATTGTTACATTTCAGAAAACAAATTGAAAAATTAAATTTAAAGTGTTATCTGTATATACCGTTGAAGGAAGAAAATAAATTGTTAAAAAATATAAAACGTAATAACTCTTTTAATACAATTTAATATTATGCAGATCTCGGTGATGCATTTTATGTCAGAATTTCCCTAATTTAAATGAGATTGTAAAAATGATAGAAAATTGTTCAGAATAACATGAAAATCCCATATTATTTTCTAAAACATTCAACATAACTTAAAAAATTTTCCTTTATGAATACTGTTCAAGAACTAGTATATTTTTCCAGCACAAGATTTCCTTCTATATAATCTTGTGCAAATTCACGGGGTACAAATTATTTACTAAACTATTATTTATTAAAGTTATTTTGCATGATGAATGCGGACTGTTTTTACGAGTATTATTTCACCAAGGAAGTTAATTTTGTGTCAACATCAGAAGGAATGCAATTTTTTTTTCATTTTTTTTTTTTTCGTTAAAAATAAAATAATAATAATAATAATAATAATAATGATAATAATAAACGATAACTTTGTTTAAAATTATGACAAATATATCGTTGAACCATTCATTTTAAAGAGAGTCCTCTTTCGAATGATACTCACATTGAAAATTTACATTCCCGGTGAAGGGAGGGGGTGCTTCCCCTCTAGCGGAGAAACAACGCTCCTACATGCACACAATGTTTTTTCCTATTTTACTACTACTATTACCAATAATTCGTATTCATTTTACAGTCATGCGTTAAAAATTACTTTCATTACATACATTTATACGAAATTTTGTCAAGTATTGTCATGTTAAAAATGTAGAAAAAAAAAGATCACAGCGCCACCTTTTGAGCGATTGGTTTGCAAATGTAATCAGCAACAGCTTAAGTCAGGGTCCAAATAAAATTTGATTAAATTTCGGGGTCCAAGTTTGGTTAAATTTCTTTCATTGGTTCGTAGCGTCCTTAAATTTTGTCATACACACACACAGTCACACTGACGGACGGACATCTTCTAAAAATAGTCAAATCGTGTTCAGGCCATTTCAAAACGTGAAAATCCTTTGAAAAGTAGAGTTTTAAAATTTTGACGAATCAAATACTTTCTTCTTATTAATATAGCAGAAAGTAATAAAATCGATTTACAGTGTACTAGAAAAGTCGTATTTTAATTTTAAAAAAATATGCCTCTTACACTGAATATGACATTAATAGAACTTAACAGTGCTATGAAGAAACTAGAACGTTGCATATAATTTTCATTGGAAATAATGGACTCAAAATAAAATGGATTTTAGAAATATTTGTTTAAAAATACAAATGAAAAATTTAAAAATCAATTACATTTACCATCCTAATTACTTGGACTAATTGTCCCAAGAGTAAAAGAATCGTTAGAAAAGGAATTATTCATTATATGCTACCAACATACTTAATTTTACTTGTAATGACTAATTAATTTGAAATGTCAAAAGTATATGTAATCAATAAAAAGACCTGATTAGTATGCAAACGTTGGAGGATTAATCATTTGTTATGAAATAATCAATAAGTAAATTTAAAAAAAATAAAATAATAATGATCCTAATGAATTCCTTTTTACAACAGATTATGCAAATTAACTGGTTTTAAATTGCAAACCTTAAGTCTGTTTGTGAAAAATGGTAAGCCTTAATAAAGAATTTTTGAATAGCAAAAGCTATAAATGTATTATGCAATACTTCATGTATTATGCAATATAAATACTTATGCTAATACTTCAGTTTATTTAATGATGAAGTTAAGGTTAAGGAATTTATAATTTTTTTAACAAGAAGTAACTTTTAGAATTAGTATAGGATATTTTTTTTTTTTGCTTTTATGTACAGTCGGTAACAAAGGTCTCCAAAGACTAGCGAAAATTCCTATATGAAAAAAAGCACACTTAATACAGTTTTGTTAAATAAATCCTTGTCGAGTCCTGTTTTTAGACTGACTAAGAACAGGATTCGCCAAGGATTTATTTAGCTGTATTAAGTGTACATTTTTTATATAGGAATTTTCGCTAGTGTTCGGAGACTTTTGTTACCGACTGTATGTAAGAAAATAGTTTTAGGAATAAAATTAAAGTTTTATATAACTGACGTAGATTTGTTTATTGTAAAATATTGATTCGACTTTTGTTTACTTCAGTACAATAAGAATTTAGGTCTTGTTAAGTTAGCATATAATACTTACAATTATAAGAAAAACGTTACATGGATAAATTTATTTTATATAACATTTTTCATTTAATTTAATTTTCATTTCTTCATTAATATTGCATGTACTGTAATTAAATATACAAGGTGTTCCAAAATTCGAACAACAAATTAGAGGGGGTGATTGAAGGCATGAAGAAGATGAAACCTTACCTCAGATTATGTGGTCGCAAATCACACTGAGAAGTTACAAATCGCGAAAAATCAAGGATGTTGATTGGATGTGCAAGACCCGTTGCACGGCCTCCATGTTCTCTGGATCTCATTCTGCGTGACTTTTTCCTATGGAGTCATTTTAAATCACTCGTTTATGTGACGCCTGTTGGGACATAATAGCGAGGCTTGTCGTAGTCGCGGCAGACATCAAAAGCATATTTGGCATCTTCGAGAGCTTTCCTTGATGCTCTCAAAGATTCTTATTATTTTTTTTTTTTTTTTAATGATCACGAGTCAGTTTTCTAGAAAGTTTCACTTTTTAATGACCACAAATAAAATTTAAAAGCGATGACATTAGCGCACTCCACTTCCAATAACTTTTGTAATAAATAATCAAATAAATCTTTTTATAGTTAATATTGCACTTTTGTCGTTCCAGCATGCGTTTCTCGCATTTTTCATACTTTCAGCGTAGTTTTCGACCCCGCGATTTATTGAAAGTTTTCATCCTCTTGATGCCTTCTGTGACTCCTCTCATTTTATTGGTCGAGTTTTGCATCAATCTGTTCAATTAAATATAGTTCGAATATGTACGTGTATCACTATAGTTCAAAATATGTACATGTGTAGTAAATTCAGAATTTTAAGCTTTCTGAGGAGTGTAATATTTGAATATTGTCTTTTTTATATCACACTAGTCTTTTATTAATTAATTTAATTTTAAATGAATTATTTATTTTTTAGTGATCCCGGACAGATTTTAACTGTCGAAATTTTCTAATAACTTTCTAATTTTAACCAATAAGTAAATAGTATGAGACTGTAGTATAAGCGGTCATTTCTTCTTCTTATATAGATTGATATTTTTAATTTATGGTAAATATTTAAGGCAACCTAGAACACTGGAAGTATCTAATCAATGATTATAAGGAAGTAATCTTCAACCACATTTTTTGAAATCATGGAAGCCTCTGGGTAAGTTCTTACTCAACGACTCCAGTCTTAAGCTGCCTTCAAACTCTGGCAAAGATACAGAACTTCAAAAGTCACAAATTATCCGTTGTCCGAAAGTGGCCCTTGAAATTTTGCACACATTTACAATGAAGGACATTAGTTTTTATTGCTCTTTTACAAAAGAGACCCCCTTCTCATGCAATTATCGCACTAGGAGGTTTGTGAGCTTCGATTCCAGCTGGCTCCGACTCACCTAAACCACATCAAAGAAATATCAATTCAGCCGCACTTGCAGCTTTCTAAGTTGCTAAGTTTGAAGGCAGCTTTAAAATAGGGGTGATAGTCATCTGATTGAGCGATAAGCGATAATATAGCGCGCCGAATGACTAAATGTTTTTCAAATCCCAACTTTTCCATGAATTAGGCATCCCTCCGAGCTTTTAGAACCACCCTTTGTGTAAAGTGCAGGAAACGTGGCTGCAGTATAGTCATTGAACACAAATTCACCTCTGATTTGTTAGGAAATGGTTCAAATTATAAACCGTTCTAACTTAATCCACCGTTATGATTTTACTTTCTGTTCAATTAATAAGATAGCTACATCAAGCGTTTGTCACAACCTGCCTCGTAGATGAGAAAGTAAATGTATATAATGCGGCATTTTGTTTATATATTAGATAATTTTTAACATGGTTATTTAATAAATAGATATGCGGAATATGTACTTAACATATAGAAATAATTTCTCTACAAAAACATTAATCTATTATTTAAAATTAGTAAATAATAATAAAAAACTTAAAAAGTTTTTTTTTTTAAGAATTTCAAAGAAAAATGTGGTTTTATAAAAGCTTGATGCTGAAAAAGTGTTTGATAAACAATTCAATATATGCCATTCTAAAGAAGAAGCAAGAGTATAACAAAAGAAATACACAGATGATGAAATAAATATTGTAGCCCTTATATTACCTTAATTTATTCTATATTACTGAAATAATATTATTATAATTTAAGATGTGAGACATGAGGCAAGCCTGTAAGCAATTATATCTAATGCCCTTTAAATAACAGTTGAAATTAGCTTTCCAAAACAGTTTAAATTAGCTTTTGTCAAACTTTTGTTTGACAAAAATTTCTATTTGAGGAATTTATCCCCCTGATTAATTGATTTTTTAAATAATTTAGTTATATCTATTAAATATTTTAAGTTGTTAATAAATATTTAAATATATTTCAAATTATTCTTAAAATAGCCGCCCACATAACTCTGTAAGATATATACAATTAACTTTAAAACTCTTAATATTTTTTTGCTGTTGTTTTAGTTAGGTCACACTAAGACCAGGCATTTTGTTTACCAATATAATCTTTGTGTTAACTATAATAATATAATCTGAACTATAAATATTTAATAGAAACGTTGCAATTACTGTGTCTTGAATCTTTGTAATTTGAGATAAAACTTTCATTTAACTAAAATACATACACTGTTCTTTAAACATAATGCAAAGTGGTTAATACTAATTTCTCAAATATTAGTAAATGATATAGAAAGTTATTATTCAATTATTTTAAAAGTCATTTTATTTATTTTAAATAGGTACATTACTTATAAAACGAATAAAGGAAAAAAAAAAAAAAAAGAAGTTTCTAATTACTTACAGTGTGGTGAAGATGGCGGTGATAAACTTGGATCTCGGTCCATTTTATCAACTTTCACTCTTTCTCTTCGCACCTGGAAAAACTCAGGAGCGGTAGTTGCAAATATTACATCTGCCTGAAATAAATAAAAAAGAAATAACTTATATTTATAATAATATTAAAAGGGCAATAAACAAAAACGACAAGTTAAACAGAATTATATAATAATATCAGAAAGAAAATTAAATAATGATATTATAATAATTTTGTAGTATGAAAAAAATATATTTTTATATTTTAAGCATAATTTTATGTAGTTTTTGAAATAAAAATATATTATTTTAAAGAAAGATACATGAAAAGGTTTTAAAGTTTAAAATGCTGCTATTCTTTTTATATTTGAAATTTTACAGGTAAGAATTTTAGAACTTTATGTTTTCTGAAGAAATTCTCTAAAAATTAAATAATTCGCTTGATGTAATGTATTAAAATAAAATTAATGTACATGATGTTGATAGGTTACAGCATTAAATTAATAAAGAAGGGTGTTCAAGCGTCAAATATTTTGGATACATGAGATTAATTAAATTTTAAACTAAAAGTAATTTAAACAACTCAGTTTTAATTTTAAATTAAATTTTAAAATTTGCAATCAATTTTAAACTTGATTATTTGATTTTTAGTTTTTTAACGTACGCAGTATTTGAGTTGTGAATAAAATATAAATTATATGTATTGAATAAAAAACAACCTATATTGTGTTTATTGCAATAATCATTAAAATTACCACAATGATTTTGTGAATATGTGAAAAATAACTCGCGTTTTCGAAGAAGTGTTAAAATCGATATAAAGAACTTGGAAACGATGTCTGTACACCTCAAGTAATGGAGGTTGGTAAATACACTAGAGTTACTTAACAATAAGGTATTTGTTAACAATAAGGTATTTGGATTGTAGAAGACGCATCCAAATATATCCAGGAACATCTAAAGTAGCGCACTAAGATGGAAGAAAGGTACTTTCGCTCGCGAAACTTTACAAGTAAGTACAGTGAGATTTGCTAAGCAAATGTTCCAAGTCTGATATCCGTGCGCATGACCTCACAACCTGCAGTGACGCTACAATCAGAAAAAGGGACCTATATAAATTGGCGCATAGTAGAATATTTTTAAATGTGACGATCCCATTCTGACTCTAGCAGGAATTTAATAAACGAAGAATCCAAGGTAGATTTGTGAGAAGACAATTTCTAACAATTACAAGCGAGTTTCAGAGGAGTATTTCCATCCGCATGAAAACCGCAGGCTGGTCGACGCACCACGTTTCTCGCTAGGTCGATGTCGATCCTTCGGAGAGTGTCATTAGAATGTTTTGGAAGTAGTAGACATGAGATAGAACCCACGTGGCGGCGTACCAGTTTTCGAGTGGTTGCGAAGACGACAAAGCGAAAGGATTGAAGAAGGATCGTGTGTGAAGCACTTGTGGATTTTACAGCGACTCGTTTAACGTTACAGTCAGATGTAGGTAGGGGGTGCCAGTTGTTCCACAAACCCTTTCCAGACGCATTGCGGAAGTGAATCTGCAGTCCAAGAGCCCCTTTTGAGTACTGCCTTTAACACTAAAATATCGGTGACTCCATCTACAATAGTGCCAAGCCAGAGCGATATAGAATGCTACAGATTGCCAAAACGTAGTGATTCGTAAAGAATCCTTGTTCGTTTGGGTTCCAAGGATAATTGTGTATGGAGGTGGAGGTGCCATGGTGAACGGTACAATTCTACCCACTCTGTCCCCTGACACACTGCCCGCACAGCAGGCGTAATGGTCTGGAGAGAGCATAGCCAATAATAGTCGGTCATACTTAATTATGGTACGTAGAACTTTATTGGGCCAGTTTTATGTTGATCATAATATTTGACCCCACAAAGGAATTTTAGTAAATGTTCTTCCTGCGGCAATTTTCCAGCAAGATGATACTCACCCGCAAACAGCGTGAGTTGCTAAAGACTTCCTACGGCACGTTCAGGCTCTTCCTTTTCTGGACTGCTGTCGGACCTGTCACCTGTAGAGCATGTATGGGACGGCGGCCGACAAAAAAAAAAAAAAAAAAAAAAAAAAAAAAAAAATGCCTTCGTGTCTTTCTGCACATGATTTGGAGGTTGCTATTCAATGTTTGTGGGCCCATCTGCTTCAAGATAACATCAGACGTCTAATCAACTCAATGTCGGACTGTGTTATGGCATGCGTTACAATAGGAAGCAGTCCGACGCGCTATTGAAGCTGCTTGATATTTGTCTAATTGTACACACTGTATTTATTGAATTGTCTCGATTTTGGGATCAAGTGAATTTTTATCTACATTATTACGTGTATCAAATTTCATTTCAACCAGATGTTTCTTTCTTGGTATGCTATAATCAATGTTTTTGAGTGCATATATCAAGGGTCATTTCTGCTGTTCAAGCTATGAAAGCATTTTAGCTGATAATTTTCGTGAAAAAATCTTTGCCTCATTTATTTAATATTAGTAAGCTTTGTGCACTTCGTTAGTGTTTTATTTTAATGAATTAAAAAAATTATATATCGAAACACTATCTTTTTTTTTTTTTTTTTTACATAACTTAAAAAAAGTTATAAACAAAATATTTATATAAAAGCAGCACCGACTTCAGGCAGTCGATGCTGCTGCAAACTGTCGATTATTTACATTATGTTGTGCTGCTTATCTTGTACTTGCTTTCAGTTTTAAATTGATATTTTTTAACTAATTGGAAAAGTTTAATTTGCATGATCAACTAGAACCTTTCGGTTATTTCTCATATTTGGCACCCTACACGTTTTTCTGAATTCAACTGTTTGTCAGGAGATACTTGGACATATAAATATAGTGCTTAGTTTGAACAGTGGGATTACCATTTTCATACCAATCATGGCTTTATACTACATCAATCAAAATATTTACTTTCCAATTTTGGCAGTAAACAAAAAAAAAAAAAAAAAAAAGGTGTGGGAGTGGGGGGCTTGCACGTTATACACGTTTTCGTTTTTCTGAATTAATCGCTTCGATTATTATAATTTCAAGGATATTTATTTACCAATTACAATACAAAAGAAGAAACATTTATGTTAGTAAATATAATTACCTTGGATGTAACTAACTTTAAATTTGGCATCATCATACTCTGCACTAAGTTTCCATTGATCACTAACCTTATTTCTATGGTATCTGATGTAAAAGCCAAGATATAAGGAAAGGCACACACTGGAAAAAAAAAAAAAGAGTGAACATTTGTAACATATCCATTTTTTATGTGTATTACTGAATAAATATATCTAATTCTATGTTTTTTTTTTAACACTATCACTACTAACAATAATAACAGAAAAGGCTAAAATTTCAATTACACACTAATGCTTTTTTCTTTATTGTGATATATTAAAACTAGTATTTCATGGTAACTAAATATTTTCTTCTACATCATTTTAATATAGTAATTGGTCGGAAAAAACTACGCTACATAACAGTGCCGCCTAGCAACCGATATATCCTGAAACTGAATCAACATTGTTTTATTTTATAACAGGCACAATGCATATAAAATGTGGGACACTTATACACAATATAAGCTGAAATATAGTCCTCCCGTAAAGGGACAAAAGTGCGGCATGACAGTGTCGCCTTTTGGCCGACATACAACAAAATTGAATCAGCATAGATTTTTATTATATACATCTTCTAAATTTGACGTACATATACATAGCAGCGTATCCTTTCAATTTTCAAATACTTTTGAAGGAAGCGCGTGCTTCTCGAGATCTATTCGGTAATCAGGACCAGGGCACAGCAGCGTAGCGTCATTTGTTGAGAGAAATACAGTAAAACCAATAAACACCAAATTATGTCAAGTAGCAATTAAATTTGAAATATCAGGAAATAATGTTCTCTAGTTTTTGATGTAGAGCTGCAACAAACTTTTGTCTTACTTACCCAGACATACATACAGACAAACATCATTCCAAAAATTATCAAAATGCGTTAAGAAACTCTTAAAACATACAAAATTGACAAACACCGAAAGGCGAAAATTTTTATTTATCCAGTAGTGTCTGGTATACAAAAGAAGAAAGTTTTACCTCTTTAATTTTAATTTCAGTATGTATCATTTTATCGCTACTGAATGAAAGATAACTTGGTAATTATTTATATTAAAATAATAGTTATAAAAATAAAAAAATAAACTTCGAATCAAATTTAATATATTGATTAAAGAACTGATGTTAATTACTTTAAATAAAACAAACAACACTTTCCTATCACTATTAAACAGAACTTCATAATGTTGATTTAATGGTAATTTAAATTCCACATTAATGCATTTTTCTATCAAAAAATTAAATCTTGATATTCAAAATGCATATTCAACAATTTGTATAAACTATAATGTCACCATAATAAATAAACTTAAGGGGACTTTCTACTTATTGTCTCCGAAAGCCGAAACCAATGTTATTCAATGGGGAATTTCGCCCTGTTATAACTCATCAGCTAATACATATTTTTAAATTCCGTTTTCACATTTAGAAAATTCCCAATTGCTAAAAATTTTATCGCTTTCTAAAAATTTATTTTTTTAATTTTAAGATTTTATTTTTAAGCTCAAAAATGCAAAATTTCACTTTGTGAAAATTCGCATTTTACAACCTAAAAATAAAATATTAAAAATTTAAAAGATAAAATTTTAGAAAGCGATAAAGTTTTTAGTGATTGTGAATTTTCTGAATGTGAAAACGAAATTTAAAAGTACGTATTAGTTAATGAGTTATGAGGGAGCAAAATTCTCCATAGAATAACATCGACTTTGGCTTCTGGGAGCGATAAGTAGAGAGCGATAAAAGTGAGTTATAAACGTATGAGACATTAAAACTACACGAAATAGTTTTCGCCGTAATAGTTCCTAAACAATTTCGTCATTAACTGATACACAGTAAAGGGACCCAACTTTGCTAAGCAAACAATATCGCTCTAAAACATTTGAGACGTGAATAATGAAAATCTTACCAATTGCTTCAGGAACCGCGTTCCATTGAAAATCAAATTCGCTAGTACTTTTTTCAAAAAGCTTTTGAAAATGAGTCATATCTAAAAAGAGAAAAAAGGATTGACACAATGATTGATATTGAAGTTAATTTCTCAAAAATACTGCATTTTTATTCAATCAATTATTTTTTTGTACATTAATGGACCGTTGAATTTTAGTGAAGAACAATAACACCAGCAATAACAATAATAATTATTCTAAGGGCTAAACTATTTGAAATTGTCTTCTTCCGTGTAATTCGCATACTAACCCCTTCCCTGATTATCCCGAGTTCAGCTCGGGCAGGCGAACAAACAAGGGCGCAAGAGTTTCCGTCTGAAGATGAAACACTGGCACCAGTACTCCTTATCAGTAATTTCTATCATATTTTGTGCAGTAATTTATTGTATTAGAAAGTATTCATAAAGAATACTGGTGCCAGTGCTCCTTTTTGAGATGAAACTCTTGAAACCCTGCGAATAAATTGAGCCGGCAAGGGATTAAAATTCAGTTCTAAACATAATTTAATTTTGGATGAGAAGCCTATTTTATTTCCTGACACCAACGCACGGCCTTTTTACAACTTGTATTACTTTTAATACTGAATAATAAAATTTCATTATTAGATATTTTTACTGTCTCTTACGAATACATATGGTAAAGAAAGTATTATTTTTGAGAGATTTTTTTTCGAAATTGAGTTTTTGTCATATTTACATGTTTTCAGGTATTAAATTAGAAGTTATGTAAATTGTATTTATTAAGAACTTTAAATGCTTATTTAAAATGAGTTATTATTACACACATTATTTCTTATTTGGAATAATAAAGTGATTGGTCCGCACATTACCTAAATCCACCTTAGATTAAATAGAGAAATGTGTTAATCAAATATATTAAAATAAATAATTATATCAGTTTTTGTTCCAATAATATATTTTGTATATATATTTTTGAAGAAAAAGGGTTTCTTTTATTATTCACACAGAAGAGACGAAAAAATATTTTTTTATAAACTTTAAAATTGAATATTAATTACTTACGATTATAACAAAGCAATAACTCGGCTTCATCATCTTCGTAAATATCTATTGCTGCTATTAAATGACCCTTTAAAAAAATAAATAAACATGCTTCACTAAATGAAGAAAAAATACAATATATAACTAAAATAATGTACATTGAAAGGCATTCAAGAATATTCCACTTACGATAAAAGAGAGAAAAATAACTATTCAAGAGCTTTAATAGGGAAAACATGGTAAGTTATAATCGATATTTTTTAAAATATGTGGGAGGGAAATTAAAATGGCTGTCGTAAATACTAAAACAGAGAATTAAGCATTGTAAACAAGTTAAGTTTTAAAATCCTTTTAATTGCACACTAGAATGCTAAATTTGACTAAATAAGATAAAGTATATTAAGTTGGAAATATTTACCTTATTGCCTTCAACGTGATGAAGTCTCTGCACTTCTCCAGTTTTCTCATTCACCAAGTCAAACTGATGCCTGTAACCTACACATATTTGATTATCGAAACCTGAACAAGGACTGTCTACGAGTGTGATTAGTTGAGGAGGCTCTGAAAGAGAAATTTCCTGGAAAGAACGTAATATTCATCAGCTGTACTAGAAATATACTTAATATTTTAAGTACTTTTATATGGTAATCAATGATGAAAAAAATGTCAGAATTTTATTTGTAGAAATATTGAAAAAAGTTATAATTAATAACTGTTACAAAAAAAATATTTAAAATCTCAATTAACTCTTTAAAATTCATTAGTTTCGCACTAAAAGCAAACATTTTGTTAGGTTTAGAAATTTAAAATATTAGTATGTTCTTGACACTCAATGTTTTATTCAGTTTCACTCCCTCTTTAGTTTAACTATTTTTCCTTTTTTATTAAAACCGATGGTTATTAAAATCTAAGTAATTTATTCCCTATTTACTTTTATAATTTTAAGTTAATAATTATTAAAAAACTCATAGTTTATTTAAAATTTATTTTAGCATAAAATATTAATACGTTAGCCGAAGCTATCCGTATGCAAATGACATAAGTCTACGTCATCTGCTTGAATTGAATAAGTAGCGTAGCAGAAAAGCAATCGTGTGGCTTTTTCGGTGTTAGTGCCGAGGTGAATCCCGGTAATAAAGAAGCTGGCGTTAAACGCAGTTTGTATATTTCAGTTTAAATTTTTCCTTGATAACCTCGACAATATTAAAGCTTGTGTAGAAAGCTGTTGTTTTTCAGATGAGGTTTAAGTAAATATTTTTAGATTAATTCGAGGATGATAGTTATTTTAAAACTGCAAACTTTTAAGCTTCTTTCAGTAATAGTATAGGCTTCAGTAACTACTCTGTACTAATATATCTGCCCTGAAGAATATTAAACGAATCGTCTAAATGTATTATAATTTTTATTTTCGTTTGCCATATTTTTATTTCACTAGATAAATCAATCTAGTTTTTAAATAAATGATTTTATCTAAAAGAAAAACTTGTCATATTTCTTTTTACCTGCTCAATACAGTTTCCACTGGACTCTATTATTTCAACTCTGCTTAACTTTGAAGCTTTAAGATAATCATGTCAGGTTTATAAACCTGACATATTTGGTTATGGGCAATTGCCCAGTATTGAGCAGTTTAAGTGAAAGTTTGAAAATGACAAAGTTTAATGAAGTAAAGTTTTCTTCCGGCGTATTGGTCTCAAAGTTTTATAAGAATCTTTAAGAAGGGGGGGCCAATACAGTTAACGAGAATGGCAATGATACAGCATAGTATAGAAAAACTCAATGCTACGAATTATTGTAACTGGGCAGTTGATGTGAAGTTTTTATTATTTGAAAAGAATGCCTGGGATATCGTAATCGGAACTGAGGAAAAACCGAAACCATCAGCTGATCCGAAAGAATTAAAAGATTATAATACGAGGTCAAAACTTTCTTTATCTATTTTATACCTCAATACTGAGAAGGACTTTCGTCGGATTATAGAGAAATTAACGGATCCAGCTGAGATATGGAAAAAATTAAAACAACATTTTTATCCTGACAACCGAGCACGCCACATGCAGTTGTGCAGCGAACTGTTTTCATGTAAAATAAAAGGTGGAGAGAAAATTGATATGTATGCTGCTAGACTCATGAGAATAGCTGAACTTTTAGAAGCAATTGATCAGCCAATGAAGGAAGTTTATATATCATTCCAGTTGCTTCGTTATCTCCCAGAGAAATTCGATAATATAGTTCAGAGCATACTTAGGTGGCCTGATGATAAATTTGTATTTAAAGACATATTAGTTGAATTAATTAGTGAAGAATCAAGGATAGAGCTGCGTAATCATGACAAGAGTGATGAACTTTTCATTGAGAGTTACAGCACACAGTACTCAAGATCAAATGTGACTTGTTTCCGCTGTGGAGTTCCGGGACATATCAGTCGTTTTTGTCAAAATTCAAGGAAAAACTTCGAGCCAAGATCAACATCGAAAGTGTATCAACTCCGAAAGTCTCCGTTTTTCCAGAGGCAACGTGCTCAATCCCCTCACAGACCATGGCGAGCTAAACCTCCAGAGGCAACTGTATCCACTACCAGTGATTCCAGTCCTGAGAGATCTAACCAGAAAGAACCTGACCATTCCCAGAGAAGAGGCCGTTCCAGACTCCAGAGACGAACCAGAAAGGACTCTAACCAGGTTTTTTTTACTTTTGCTAATTTAAGTAAAAATGTGTGTGACAAAAGCAATTGGCTTTTTGATTCGGCTGCGAGTAATCACTTTTGTGGTGATAAAAATTTGTTTTCTAATTTTAAACCATTGTATAATGAAAGATTAGCTGTTGCAATAGATAATGTTGATTTTCCTATTGAAGGAACTGGTGATGTTAAATTACGATTTGGTCAACAAAATATAACCTTTACTAATGTAATGTATTGCTCTAAATTGAGAAAAAATTTAATATCTGCTCCAAAGATGGATATTGCAGGAGCTAAATTTAAAGGGGGGAATGGTAAAATTAAAGTAACTAACAAATATGATCAATTTTTATTTACTGCTAAATTGCATGATGGTATTTATTATTTATTTCCAAAAATTCCATCCAAAGAAACGAAAAATGTTAAATTTGAAGTTTCTAAAACTTCAAGTAAAAGAAACTCTCATGATACAAAAACTGAAGTTTTACATACTCAAAAGGACAGTTTTAATATGTGGCACAGACGTTTTGCTCATGCTAGTCCTAAACTAATTGACAGAACTTGTAAATATGATAGTGTGAGGGGGCTTCCTAAATTAAAAGTCAATGAAACTTCTTGTGAAACTTGTAAACTTAATAAACAAAGACGAATTTCTTTAAACCCCATGGTCAAATAAGGTCTAGACATCCTCTTGAGTTATTACATATGGATGTATGGGGACTATGCAAAATAACTGACCGAAACGGTGAAAAGTATTTCTTATCAATTATCGATGATTTTTCTCGTAAAGTAACAATATTTCCTATGAAAGCAAAAACTGAGGTATTTAAAAACTTTAGAAATTATGTAACAAGAGCGGAGAGATTTTTAAACTGTCAGGTAAAAGCTATTAGATCAGATAACGGGAAAGAGTTTCAAAATAATAATTTTAAATCTTTTTGTGAGCTGAAAGCCATAAAACATGAATTTACTAACATTTATTCGCCGGAACAAAGTTCTGTTGCAGAAAGATTTAACCAAACTATTGTTGACGGTATGAGGACAGTTTTAGACGAAAGTGGATTAAATAAAAGTTTTTGGCCAGACGCAGCTTTATACTTTGCGTGTACCTGGAACAGAATTTGTCATACTGATTTAGAGAAAACACCGTTTGAATTGTATGGTGGTTATAAACCTTCAGTAAAGAACTTAAAATCTTTTGGCTCAACAGCATACGTAGGGGTACCCAAACAACTTAGAAACAAACTCGACCGTAAAGCGAAAAAAGGAATTATGATAGGTTACGCCCTTAGTACAAAAGGTTACAGGATATGGCTCCCAGATGAAAATAAAACAATAGAAACAATTAATGTTAAAATTGAAGAACCGATAAATATTGGGGAGCTCAGTGGAGCAGTGATGGGCCGCGAAAATGAAAGTTGGTTATGTTCAGATGAGGGGTCAGATTCAGAAAGTGTGAATAATGCTGATTCAGATGCTTTTAATGTATATCAGATTTACCCTGACCATTCTGAATCTTCGTCTGACGAGGAAATTAAATCAAGTCGAGATATAATTAAACGAGTCCCGCTCAGAGAGGCTGTATGGTTTAGAACTCTTGTACCCCGTAAAACTAGTGACAGAATCGACGTTTATTATTGTGAATTTGGAAAAACTGAACGTTTAAAATGTCATAAAGATGTTAAAAAAATATTGTAAGAAAAATTGTATAATTTATGAACCAAACCTTTTTAATTTCAGTCCTAGAGAAAAATATGTAGGTAAAATTAATGAAAAATCTTGTTCTAGTGCAGAACAAACTTTAAATTCTGATGAAAGTAATTCAGATAGTGAACTTGATTCAGATAATGAACTTAATTTGATTGAACCTGATTTAACTAAGAAAAACGATTGACTAGACGTGGATCAAATCCCAACGAGTTTTAAACATGTCTTAAAATCTCCTTATAAAAATCAGTGGTTGCAGGCTATGAAAGAAGAAATGGATGTTATTCGGGAACGTAATGTATGGCACCTTACAAAATCACCTCCAAATACTAATATTTTAGGATGCAGATGGGTCTTCACTCTTAAACGTAATGAAAGGGGGGAAATAGCCCGTTTTAAAGCCAGACTGGTGGCGCAGGGATATAAACAGATAAAAGGAGAAAGTTATGACGATACTTTTAGCCCTGTCGTTAACTTTGGAGTAATACGCTTCTTCTTTTCATTGCTAGTTTCATGTAAAGGATGGACTCATTTACAACTGGATATTAAAGGTGCATATCTTTACGCACCACTCGATGAACATATTTATATGTCTCAACCACCGGGTTTCATCGAGATTGGAAAAGAAAAATTCGTTTGTAAATTAAATCGCGCTATATACGGCCTACACCAAAGTGGTAGAGCCTGGTTTTTCGAAATGAATAGAATTTTGATCAATATAGGTTTTAACAAATTTTCATGGTGTAACTGTGTTTATATTTTTAACAAGAAAGTAATTTTATTATTGTATGTCGATGACATTGTATTGTTTGCAAAATTTAAAAATCGTATAGATGAAGTAGTGGACTTATTGAGTAAAAATTTTGATTTAAAAATCTTAGGAAAAACCCGTAAACTATTGGGTGTAGAGTTCGAGGAAAATAATGGAAATTTAACTATTCATCAACATTCATATATTAGTGAAATATGTAACAGATTTAAAAATTTCAATTTTCCTATATCATCTCTCCCTATTAGTAAAGGGATAATTTACTCAAAATCTCAGTGTCCTCAAACTAACGCTGAAACAATAGAAATGTCAAAATATCCTTATAGAAGCATTTTAGGTTGCTTATCGTTTCTCTCTAATAGAACTAGACCTGACATATCGTACGCGGTTAATATTTTTGCCCAATTCCAAAGTAATCCTGGCATAATGCATTGGAATTGCCTGTTAAAACTCTTAGGTTATGTTTGTTATACCAGAAATTTAAAGTTAAAACTTGAGTGCAGGAAACCACATATTACTGTTTATTCAGACGCTGACTTTGCGGCCAACAGAGACGATAGGACTTCAATGGAGGGACAGCTGATTTTACTCGATAATTCACCTGTAGCTTGGAGAACGTTTAAGGAAAAATGTATCAGTTTAAGTACTATGGAATCTGAATTCGTAGCCATGACCGAAGCTACAAAAGAACTATTATGGTTCGATAGAATATTAGAAGAATGCTTTAATAAAAAAACTAATACTAAAGAAAAATCTTTACTTTTAGTCGATAACATGGCTGCTATAGATTTCGTGAAGTCTCCCATTGAAAACTATCGTACCAAACACATTGACGTAAAGTTATTTTTTTATAAGGGATTTGATTTATAAAAACATATTTAATATTAAACATGTTAAAAGTGCAAATAATTGGTCAGACATTTTCACTAAACCGTTAACAAAATACGGATTATCTCTTTTCATAAGTAGCCTATTTTCATCTACTGAGTAACATGTATATTTGAAAAGAAAAGAATTAAGGAAATAAACGAATTTCTATTTTTTTTAAATTAAGTTATTTATTTCTAAAGAGAACAGAATGTTTTTCTATTTAATATGAAAATGCAAATGTATTTCTGAAAGTGTTTATTATATTGCGAAATGTATATACTTGTTTTATATCATATATTGGTTAATTTATGTACATGCCAATGCTTAATTATTTATATTATATCTTCATAGCAAGAAGAATTTTCTGTATAAGTTTTGAAATGAAGCATTGCAAAAATTGGACTATATGCTAAATTCTTCAAATATCCTGTTGGTAGACGATTAGTAGAAAGTCGTTCTTGAATCTGTCAACTTACGTTATTTTTTTTTTTTTTCAAGTTTTTTTGTTATTCAAATAATATGTGAACATGTAAATTCAGGGCAGATATATATATATATATATATATATATATATTCATGGTCTCGGTTGAGTGTCAAGAGGGGGGGCTTATTGTTAGGTTTAGAAATTTAAAATATTAGTATGTTCTTGACACTCAATGTTTTATTCAGTTTCACTCCCTCTTTAGTTCAACTATTTTTCCTTTTTTATTAAAACCGATGGTTATTAAAATCTAAGTAATTTATTCTCTATTTACTTTTATAATTTTAAGTTAATAATTATTAAAAAACTCATAGTTTATTTAAAATTTATTTTAGCATAAAATATTAATACGTTAGCCGAAGCTATCCGTATGCAAATGACATAAGTCTACGTCATCTGCTTGAATTGAATAAGTAGCGTAGCAGAAAAGCAATCGTGTGGCTTTTTCGGTGTTAGTGCCGAGGTGAATCCCGGTAATAAAGAAGCTGGCGTTAAACGCAGTTTGTATATTTCAGTTTAAATTTTTCCTTGATAACCTCGACAATATTAAAGCTTGTGTAGAAAGCTGTTGTTTTTCAGATGAGGTTTAAGTAAATATTTTTAGATTAATTCGAGGATGATAGTTATTTTAAAACTGCAAACTTTTAAGCTTCTTTCAGTAATAGTATAGGCTTCAGTAACTACTCTGTACTAATATATCTGCCCTGAAGAATATTAAACGAATCGTCTAAATGTATTATAATTTTTATTTTCGTTTGCCATATTTTTATTTCATTAGATAAATCAATCTAGTTTTTAAATAAATGATTTTATTTAAAAGAAAAACTTGTCATATTTCTTTTTACCTGCTCAATACAGTTTCCACTGGACTCTATTATTTCAACTCTGCTTAACTTTGAAGCTTTAAGATAATCATGTCAGGTTTATAAACCTGACATATTTGACACTTTTTTTAATTTATTACTTTTCTCTTCGGTAGACTCCGAAACTACTCCGACACTATTTCGAAATTTACCGAATGTTGTTTCAGAGAAAGTCATGTATAAAAGTCAGTTTAAGTCGTTTAGTAGGCGCTAGTGTACCTTGCTGCTTTGATAATGCACTCGTGCCTTGATGTTTTAACTGATAAAAAGCCGTGCTATAATTTTGGTCTGAAACAACCCTTTCCAGGTTTTTGAAATTTATATTGTTTGCTTATAAATTTATTCATTTATTAAATAAGTTATTATTTGTATTTAACCAGGGTAACATATAAATGTTACAAATCAAAGATCTTTCGAAAATTAAAAATGTTATTTTATTTTTATTTTTATATATTTATGATAAATTATGTGTCTAATAGCTATTTGCCATACTAGCTTAGCAAGTTTCAAAAGGAAATATGTAGTAAACGTAAAGGATTAAATTATAAAATTTAATCCTCTTTTATATACAAAAAATACAATAATTTGGAAACGGAAATTTCTTTTACATTTGTTAAACAGAAGATACATTGATTGAAATAAAAAATGAAAGAAGAAGAGTTTCTTTAAAGAAATAATAGATTTAATAAAATGTAAAAAAACAAAATCATTAAATGCAATATTTTTATCGTAAAAAATACGGCGTAACGTAATAAATGGAGTGATATGATATCTCATTTAAGCATAAAATTTTACTCCAATATAAATTTGTAGAGAATATCTTTACTATCGTGGTACAGCGCCTAGAAAATACAGTGTGGCAAGCGCTTATAACCGTAATGCTTAAAACACTTCTAAAAACATTAAGCCTTCTAGATAGCGCTACGATTGAAATTCTTGCTCAAATCGTAAACATTGCACAATAGTTCATTGGCTCTTCCCGATTTCGTCTGCTTAATCACGTGATCTAGCACATAAGTAACCAATAAATACATTAGTTTCAATTTTACAAATTCACAAATTTGAAGTGCAGTTTTATATGTATTTACGTTCTATTTAATTACTATGTATTAAGCACTAAACAAAATAGATGAGAAGTAATTCTTAAAAGCATAAAAATAAATTTTATGAAACTTAAAACTTCCAGAGAACACAAGCATTTATAAAATACTACTTACTCTTGTAAACTGAAAACCATCAACTGTATCAGTGTCAGATGCTGCACACCAAGTTGTCCATGCCGCTGAATGCCGCCATTGAAGTATTATTAATTTTCGACCAACAGCTACAGCCATACGAAGGTGACTTCCTCCTGGCCGACTTAGAGCATACAAATGGCAACCTAAATAAAAGAGTAGGCATACACACAAAAATGGTAGCTTTGAAATTAATATTTCAATTTTGAATGCTTAATAACTCAATGAACATTATATAAAGTATAGTTTATAAACAAAATACAGCAAATAAAAATTTTTGCCTGATTTTTTATCCTTAGTGTTTATATAAATAGACGTTCATTTGAAATAGGATTTATTATCGTTATACTATTAATTATTATTATTATTACTTTGTTAATATATGGCCTATTACTTACTACTTATAAATTATTAAAAATCATTGCTTTATCTACAATCGATAGGTTGTGTTGTTTGAATAGTTTTAGGCATCAGTGTTTAAAATTCTAATAACAAGAATAGCATTTTTTGAAGTGAAAATATTTTTCTGAAATCACTGTATCTGAGATATGTGTTTCAAATAATAAAATTTTAAGTAGATTTTAAAGCAATATGTTACGTTTAATATTATTTGAATTGTTTAAGGATGCATTTGGTTCTGATGTACGATATGAATGGATATAAAATTTAACCGGTCCATTTATGAAATAGCTAACTGGCATACTTTTCAAATATTTTTTAGCGTTTTGGTTTGAGCTTGGAGTAAACATTTATTAAAGATATTGAAGCGTGACTAATGAGGTTTGAAACTGTCTCTTGAACAAACGTGTATGTTTGTGCAGTATATAAGAAATGTTTAAACAATTTATGGAACGTGAAATTGTTTAAAATTATATACATTAACCTGTGAGGACATTTCATGTATTAAGTCAACATTATCTAGTTTAAGTACTTCATATCTGTAAAATTAATTATTCTGATCGTATTTAGTAGGAGAAAAAGAGTTTTTTTTTTGAAACTTTGAATTTCACGATAAGAGACCTACCACTTTGTATGATATAATTTTAAATATGATACTGAAGAAATTTTAACTACGATGGAAATATATATATATATATTTTTTCGTTCTGTGATTATAAAAGGTCATTTGTATTATACTATCGCCCATGTATCAGGGTATTTAGCATTTATTTTTAAATAAGAGAGGTTTAAATTTTTGTAAAATTCTTTTAAAAATGTACATGATATTTAAGACTAAGAATGATCTCTAGAATTTTTTTGTGCCATCTTCGGATCAGCTGTAGGAGGCCATTATGGACACCCTCCTTGTTTATTGGACGTTGTATTCCAAAAACTAAATAAACAAAGATTAACAAGTAGTTATTATTTAAAATTTCTAAAAATATGTTCCATATGCAGATGCTACAACAAGTAAATATCATCTTTTGAAATAAAAAAAGAGAAAGAGAAAAGAAATAAAAGAAAGAGCATTACTGACAAATGGCTCACAGGTTTTACGTATTTTTTAGAGATTTAAATTTGTGTGCATTTTCTTTAAATCGGAAGTTTTAATACTTTACATCAATCATAAGTAAGAAATAATTATAAGATAAAAAACTTTTTATAAACCATGTTTTTAAATTTTCTGTTGAATCATAGCTATAGAACTAACTACATTAGCACTTTATCAATGCGTATTGTTACGATATTGTAAATAATTGTATTTATTTTTGTATAAATTCTTTCAAAGAAACCTAGTAAGTTCTTAAAATATCAATTTTCTGCATTTCCTGCTCTTTTTCGCGTTAAAATAGCTTAATCTTCCCTTTAAAACGCACTAAAAAGCTCCAATATGCAGGTAATGGATTTGGCGCCAAATTTGGCGACTTTTTTAGCGACTTTTGGCGAGAAAATCCTTGTTATCGATATTCCAAAGATGGACGTTCTAATGTGATTGGTTAAAGAGTTACGGGAAATTTGAATTTAAAGAAAAAAGTTGGTTTTAAAAATAAAATATTAATCCTTTCCGAACAACATATATTTGCATCATGAACTACATTAGTACTTTATCAATGTGTAGAATAGAAAATCTTTAAAATGATAATGGCGTCAATTTTTGCCAGATGCATAATTTAACTTTTTATAATTTTTTAACACTTCCGTTTAATTAAATGAATTGATTTTTATGTCGAAAGAAAATGATCTCGTATTTTTTTTTTTTTTGGCAACAATTAAATCATAGCTAATATTTCAATGACTACTTTTATTGCTATTAGGAGCTTATCATTTTCATATTTTAATTAATTAAAAGAAAACTATTCGAAAATTCGAAAATCAGACTTCAAATTATTCTGTTGTCACCGGGTTCTGAGCTACTGTGAAAGTTTTAAATGTCTAGCTAGTAGGGGAGTTAGTTAAAAATAGATTACAAGATTTGTACCGGACAAACAAACAAACACACAAACATACAAGAATAGAAATTAATAAAAACATGGTTAAAATACTCCATATTTTCGAATTAAACAATATTATTTATTTATTTGTTTTATTTTATTTTATTTTATTTTATTTTATTTATTTATTTATTTTTTGCAGTTTCCCTGTACAAACTCTTTAATGAAAAAAACATAAAAAAAAAAAAAAAAAAAAAAAAAAAAAAAAAGAAAGAAATTAATAATGTAGATTACGGTTACGAGAATTATTTTTGAAAATGAGATATTTTTAAAAAGTATGTTACGTGATGTTTTCTAATTAACACTTTTCAATAGTATTATTTAAATTTTCAATCATAATTATACAACCTCCTGCTCAGTCCGCATTAATTATACAGCATTCTGTTTAAACCTCATTAATTATGCAACATTCTGTTGAAACCTGATTAATTGTAGAACATCTTGTTTAAGCTACGGTTATAGTCACAAGCGTTACACATAATGCATGCAGTTTCTAAATGAATTTCCCAGAAAGTGTCGCTTGAAATGCATCAGCGAAAATCTTTCAGTTAGAAATGTTTCTTCGAGCGAAAAACTGGAAATTGATAATCATAAATTATTATTCTGTGATTTATTATATTTTCTCCTTCATATTTAGTTAATTAAATTTTAAAGATATTTTTTATGTTAAGACAATACTATAGAAATCTGACATTTTATCGAGAAAAATTTTTGCATTTTATTTTGCGGTTGGAATAAAATGAAATATTAATATTATGGAATTATTTAATCAAGTATGTAAATAAAAAGACTTAAATATATATTTTATTCGTAATTGAAGTTTAATAATATGAGCTAATATATTTATTTTTCATAATTGTATGTTACTTGAATGTATGAAATTAAGTGG
The DNA here is from genome assembly GCA_963930645.1 of Salticus scenicus. Lineage (NCBI taxonomy): Eukaryota > Metazoa > Arthropoda > Arachnida > Araneae > Salticidae > Salticus > Salticus scenicus. The sequence continues at coordinate 133,450,247 of OZ005648.1, forward strand.
TAACACGGAAATAAAGAAACGTTAAGAGAAAAAAAATATTTGAACTACTAGATGTTACATTGTTGAATTGTTCCTTATTCGAAGTGTTTACCAGCCCTATTTCAAGGCATTTTTTTTTTCAGAATTAACGAAATATAACAAAATATAAAATATTTAATCCATATTTTCAATTTATTTGTATTTAGCACTTATGTTTGATATACATATATTCTGGTGTTATTTTTCCTTTAATATTAGGATTTCAATTTGAAGAATGATAAAGGTAAAGGAATATAAGGATTTATTTTTTAATTAATTGACATAGTTTGCAGATGGAAATGAAAAATTGATACGTACCAAATTTTTTCTTCATTCTACGCTATTACAGCCGTAGTTATTGCAAAAGATAATCTTGATTTAATCTTTTTTGAGACTACTTTTGACATTAAATCGTGTTTGTAAAAAAGCTGGTATACAGTAGTATAGCATATGCTTATAGGCCTTCCGATAAAGTTTTAAAATAGCTTTGGACAACTTTTCAGCTTCCTAATATTTAGATTTTAATTATTTTAGAATAGTGTTATACAACTAACATTAATGTCTCTAATCATATTTTTGTGTCTTTCACAAACAATGTTTTCAAAAATGCGAAAGCGGTGTCGTCAATTATAGTAATTTTGCAAACATTAATAAAATTAAAAAATTAAAATGCTATTTCGATGTTAAATATTCTAACTGTAGCTTTGTAAACAAAGATATTTATCTTTTATCTCAGACGTTGCCTAATATAACTCAAAACTAGCAATGTATATCTGTTTTGGATTGTGGCTAGAACATATGAGTATGATAACTTTCTTGAGGTTGACGACAGATTATGAATCATTAACCATTGTTTGAGTTCAGTACTATGACATAAAAAAAAAAAAAAAAAAAAAAAAAAAAAAATTAATAAAAACTGAATGCTATTTTACTGTGTGATAATTGTAGTTTTAGGAGAGAAGAAATTAATTTAAAAAAAAAATCATCCTCTTTTTCTTTCAAATTTATATGTTTAGGGTATAAAGAGTTCCCAAGAAACTGATTTTTATATCAAAAAGCAATCTTTTAAATTAGTTTATATCTCATTTTTCTTTTAATGAATTTAATGATTATTATTAGTATTGTTGTTTTATTTATTTATCTATTTATTTTTGGTCTAATTGTACAACGATTTTTCTTACACTTCTATTATTTCAAAGAGACCATACAATTAATGAGCATTGTTTGTACGTATCTATAACTTTCTAAAAATATATAGACATATTCGTATAAATATACTTGATAAAAGTATGTATTTAGAGTAGTATAATAGTAATAAAAAAAAATAACCTTTGGTTCTTTCAATTTTATTTTCTTTAACATCTGACTTCGTTCTCACTAGACTTTCATTCTGATCGCCTTCAAAATCAGAAAGACGGAACACGTGAATCTTGCTGTCTCGACCTGAAAAAAAATGGTACCGATTACGCATTAATTAATATAATTATTGTAATTATACGCATTAATTATTTACTAAAATTATATTTGGAATTTTTTATTTACTACTGGCAATAAATGGCTTAAGGTACATTGAAAAAAATTCTGTTTAAAAACAGAAAACTTCTGTAATATTTTAGAAATAATTCGGTTTTCTAAAATTACAAAAATTTACTACAAAATTACATTCTAACTTCAAAAGAATTATTTTTCAGAAACCGGATAAAATCTGAAACCACTGTTATATATTTTATCTGGTAGATATATATTTTCTCTGTTTTGTATTCGAGAAACTTATTTTCAAAGCAGGATTAGAAAGTACTAAGTAACTGTGTGGTATGTGATTCCGGTGATTTGAGGTAAGTCCTTAAAAGAAAGCCTACACTGAGAAAAAAAAGAATATACTGCTTTCATCTAGAACAAATAAATAGCTATTTTCTAAATCCCTTAACTAGAAATATAGATTTCTGAGTTATGCGTATAAGGTAAACAAATAACACGGATAGACAAAAGGATCGAGAATTTCTGGTCTACACTTTTCTAGATTGTGAAACATTATGAATATTATGAATCCTTTGTATTGCGAGAAATTCTCGTTGATTTACTATAATTGGGTTATAAAACAAAATTATAGTTACTAAAACTCGCCTCTTATGTTGTCAATTATTTACAAAGAATTTTAAATGGGATTAACCCCACCATAATATAGGAAAACGGTCTAGAATTCTAATAAGGGTTTTTAGAACTCGCTAGCAAAGGGAGCTAGAATTTATAAGGATGACATGGAACTAATTTTACTAGAGCCACGATTTAGATTCTAGATGTCAGTCACATAATTTTTTCTCAGTGTACTACGTGGAAAGCTCTAGTTCGATCCTGTATTTTTGAATAGAACGGAAAAAAATTAGTTAATGTGAGTGATTTTACAATGTGCACTATAGAAAAAAATGTGTATGAATATTTTCCGTAATGTTCGGTTAAGGAAAATTTCTGTCTACAGTTTTTTTCCGTAGCATACGGATATTTTTTGGCAATTTTTGCTAGCAGGAATTTCCTGTAAAATAATTTGTAAAGTAAAATATTTTTTTTTTCTTGTGTGTGTTCAGGGGAGATTAGCCAGTATTTCGCAACATTTTCAATATTCGCTTTTTTTTTTTTTTTTTTTTTTTTAACGCGATAGTTAAAAAAAAGGGGGAAAAAAATCCTTATTTACACTGAGAAAAAATTCTGTAACTGACATCTAGAATCTAAATTGCGGCTCCAGAAAAAATAGTTCTATGTCATCCTTGTAAATTCTAGTCCCCTTTGAAAGCGAGTTCTAGAAACCCTTATCAGAATTCTTGAGCGTTTGCCTATATTCTCGAGGGCAAAGTTATTTAAAAATCTCTGCAAATAAATGTAAATACAAGAGGCGGATTTCATCAACTATAATCTTGGTTTATTACCTAATTCTAAGAAATAAAGCGAGAATTTCTGCAATACAAATGATTCATAATATTCAGAATATTCAGAATATTGTTTCGCCATCTAGTTGACTAGAAATTCTCGATAATTTCGTCTATTCAGTTTATTGAATAGACGAATAATAATCGTCTACAATAATCGTCTATAATCGAATAATAATCGTCTATAAAGTCTGACCATAATTCGTGTCATATGCGGATAGCTCAGAAATATATATTTCTAGTTAAGGGATTTAGAAAATGACTACTTATTCATTCTAGATGAAGGCGGTATATGTCTTTTCTCAGTGTAATCTGAACTACATATTGAAGAAAATTACTCGACAAAAAAAGTGGTGTGTAAAAAAAAGGTCTCTACCTACAATACTACGGAATAAATTACAAATTTTGAACGGTCTGATTCAAGGGTATTTATAAAATTACGAAATCTGCAATTTACCTTTGTCCGCTCTCAAAAGGAGAATACCATGTGCTTCAACAACACTAAGCTGTTTCACCTGCATAGTTTTGTCGAAAATCATCCTATGGCTAGCTCCTTCTGCAGATAGGAGAAAAAAATTAACTATAAATCTATTTAAAAAGATATACATTATAAATGTTATTATAAATAGATATCATGTACATTTAAAAACACATCTCACTTTTATTACTGAGATCATTATATTTGAATATTTGTATATTTATTCATTTTTTTTATTATACACCGTACTACAACCCATAGCATTTACAAATTATATAGCTGGTTAAAACCCCAAAACTGGCTTGAACATGGATTTAGTAATTTAATGTTTTTTTTTTTTTTCTTTATATGAAGTAACATTAAATTATTTCATATACTTCTTAAAAGGTTAAAAAAATTTTAAGATTTTGCTGTTATTTTTCTTATTTTTAGAATATAATTATTTTTATTTTATTATGAAGATAACAGGAAATTATGTGCAAGTATATTTTCAGAATCTCAGCTACAATATATGTATATATATTTATATATTCTGTGTTGAAAAATAAATAAAAATCTACATTTACAACTATTGAAAGTAGAAAATGTTTAAAATAGTACGATTTTTATTTTGGGACAAAATGTTTCAATACACCATGGATAGCAAACTGTATTTTTAAAAAACGGGTGGCTGTTGTATCCATAAACCCAATGGATGTAATTATAAATGTATCGCATTTCTGCATCGCGTATCACAACAATTATTGTATTTTATCTTATCCCTTTCAGACCCGGTGTCCATTACAATGGACACACATTTTAAATCCTTATTTTCTTTAACTCATTCACTCCAGAGTCTTCAGATTTGCTCCATGGTTAGATGAAAGCTTATGGTTTTTGACATGTTTGCATTTCTTGGTTTGGCAACACTTAACATATGTTTACAGTTTGCTTTCTTTGAAAATGGCGTCATGTTCTGGTTTACAAAAAGGTGAGTAAGATTTTTGTTTTTATTTATGTAGATAATGCCTTCTAATTGTGTCAGTGATTTTTTTATATAATTATTGTAAGTTAGTGTTAGCATGGGGAATAATTTTATTTTGTTATTGATTTTAGTTTAGCCAAATTGCAAAGACGATCACATGTCCATTACAATGGACATGTGGTACTGGTGGTTGTGATTCTTTAAATAGTTACATTATTATTATATTTTTTATTGAATTCATTTTAGGTATTTATACTACTTTTAAAACAAAAAGAAGTTATAAGTATGTTAAAGTGTTTATTTTTCATTTTAGGAAAATATAATCTGAAAAATTCTAAAGATTTGAAAGAAGTTTTAGATTACATTACAAGTGCTGACTTATCAGACATTGATGAATTGGATTCTGATGATGATAGCTTTATTGAAAGTGATAATCAATCTCCTCCAAAAGGTAAATTTTAATGGGATTTTCCCCAGTAATTAATTTAATTGGTAATTAGTTTAATTAATTCAGTAAATAGCTCATATACATTTACGGTTTTTTCAAATATTACCTAACTTTTATTCTTTTATTTTCCTATTACATTTTTTTTACTCTCCTTTTATTTTTGAAATAAACACAAAATAATTAAAATTGCTGAAAAATAATTAGAATTAATTTAATTAGAATTAGAATTTAATTTAATTTAAATTATCAAAAATATTGAAAATTGACTTATTTCCATTTAGGTACTGATGTTTCTTCTGAAAGTTCCGATAGTGAAGCTTCTGATAGCGATTATGATACATCATTTCACCTTACATCAAAAAAAGATATTAGTTGGAGACAAAGGCCATTTGAAACAAAAGATTTAGAAATTACTAATCTAACAACAGATGAAAATTTGGAGCAAAATTGTCCTTTATATTATTTTTTAAAATACTTGACTGAAAGCGGAATCCAAAATATGGTTGAAAAAACAAATTTGTATGCTATTCAAAATGGAATTTGGAGACTCTCATTATCACCTATTGTGCAAAACAAAAAGTTATGCCAAAGTGTAGTTGAGGTTCGATCTCATCCTGAGGTTGTTAATGACAGCGTCGATCATCTACCAAAATTTGATGATAAACAGGAAGCAACCAGATGTAAAAATTATGGTTGCAGTGGTAAAACCCACACTTACTGCACTAAGTGTGTTGCACATTTGTGCTACACCAGGGGAAGAAATTGTTTTTTTAATTTCCATACAAAATAGTGTTTTAGTTATATATTTTGGAATGTAGAAACATTAATATCTTATGTGAAATTAAGTTTTATTTCTCATGTATCTTCTATTGTGTAATAAAATGTATTGTGTAAAAATGTGTGTGAACTCATTTAGGGATATAGTGTCATTATTTAACTTTTTTACATAAATAAATGGTTATTTAAAACAAAAATCCCAACAGAAATTCCAACACTGAATATTTCACTTTTGCAACCTCATTGACCGTTTGTCCATTACAATGGACAATTTCCTATTTTTTTACAAATGTACTTTTTTAATTTTTTTTTTTACATTAATATGTTTATTAGCATCGTATTAAGATATTTTAACATGGATATTTTTTTTTTTACTCATAATATTAAAGTCGGGTCTGAAAGGGTTAAAAATGCAGAATGAAGCCGCGTGACAATATTTTCCATATTTTGAAATATGTAAATTACCTGTCATATTGCTTTGTAAATACACCAAAGGGAAAAAAAAAAGTGTTCTTGGATAATTTCATTTTTCTTCTGAAAAACAGCCAATTTCATCATTTAAAAATGGGAATGAAATGGATAGTGATTTTGCGGATATCGCATATCCGTATTCAACAAGCAATAGAATTCCGGATATTAAATACCCAGTAAAATCACTATCTTTTATATCCCTACAATTAAATGTTAAAAATTGGAGTTTTTTGAATAGAAAAATAGAAGTATCAAAGTGCAGCTTTTTTTTTTTTTTTTTTTTTTCGCTTATTGTATAAATTAAAAATAAACTTTGAAGTTGATTTACAAAAATAGTTTTTATTTAATGGGACCTCTTTTAGGTTTTGTAAATGAAGAAAATCTGATATATATTTTGAGATCTCGTTTCTGTATTTAAACATTTCGGAGACATTTAATGATTTGAATTACACATTTTTGTATTAAATATGTCAGACTTATTTAGATTTTTTAAGAGCAATTTCACTCATAAAATTAACTTTTTGGTGAACATAAATATATATATGGATTCAGGCCAATAGTTGATAAAAGTCTTTTCTGATAATTTTCTGTAACATATAGAGTTAGTATGAAATTTCTCTCTCTCTCTCTCTCTCTCTCTCTCTCTCTCTCTTTTTATGACGGGTTAACTAAACGATGGTTTTTCTCTGGTTATTTAAAAAATAATTTTAGTAATGGATAACCCATATTTAAAAATTTGGTGATATTAAATGAAATCTATGATTGTCGTAAAATAAATTTCTTATAAGAAAGGCTGCATCATTTATTAAAATTTACAATTTAGTATTAAATATTTAGTACTCAGAAATTGAAAACACAAATACTTAGCTAACTAAGTTCAAGATATAAATGTAACAATAAAACAATGGGTAATTAACATTTGCAATTAAAAATAAATGTTTATTGCTTAATGAATGCAACATTAAAAAATAAGAAAAACATATTATGGAGAACATTTCAAAGGCAGATTATATATCTTTTCACCCCCACCCCAAAAAATGTATATATTGTTGTTATATAAGTAAAACTGTGTTATAATGAAACAAATCTGTTTTGTATTGAAATATAAACCGAATATTATAGAGAATTAATATAAAATTCTGTAAATTTTGATAGTTTTTTATTTTAAACCGTACCAACGACTGTATACTTTTCATAATTTTAAAGAAATAAGAAATCAATGTTGTGTTGTTCTTACGGATAGTATTTGACACCACTTTTTGGAAACCACTACTTGAACGAAAAGAAGAAAAAACATTAAATAATTTCAGCCACAGAATTAATATTTAATGACAAAAAATTAAAAGGTTTTTGTAGCAAATTCAAATAAATTTCGTTACCCATTTCACTTCGTTTCATTAGAAAAAAGTAGATTTCGTGGAATTATTTTGGGAAAATTAATATTATTATTATTATTATTATTATTACTATTATTATTGTTATTTTCTTAAAACACACTTTCACATAATCATCATCATGAATTTTTACTGATTTAATCTCTTCGAGAAAAAGAATAATTTTAATATATATATAATAATATATAAATAATATATAAATAATACTTATATTAATATATATTTTAATATGAGTATTATTTGTCGAGTATGAAACAAATACGAAGCATATTTTTATTATTGTTATCGTCTTAAAACACACTTTCACAAATCATCCTCATGGATTTTCACTGATTTAATCTCTTCGAGAAAAAGAATAATTTTAATATATATATAATAATATATAAATAATATATAAATAATACTTATATTAATATATATTTTAATATGAGTATTATTTGTCGAGTATGAAACAAATACGAAGTATATTATGATTTATTGCATTATAGATATTAATATTATACTGTTTTTTAAGAAATAATTGAATGTAATTACCTTCAGCTACAAACACACCATCCTCTGTTGCTAAGATTACCCTGTTTTCGTCTGCGTAAAGAAAGAAAGTTTACAAGTTAGAACCACACTATTTGATATCATATTACTTCTTCATGAATATAAATTTAACAATACCATAAATCTTAAAATTCAAATAAAATACGTACTCCACGAATCTCCACAGATTATTTCATGTGGAAAATCTGGGTAAAAGCACTGGGGCTCCCAAGGCTAATTAGAAAAAAATAAAAAAATAAATAAAATAAATAAATAAATAAAAGATTCTTTGAAATTAAAGCTTAATATTTTACAGCCATTAGAAAACCAAAAACTTGAAATGGAAAATAAATACTCCATAATTTCAATTTTTCTTTTTACAGAAAATTTGCATATTGTGGGAAACAGAGTTTCTGTTATCATTATACATCTTATGGTCCTGTGAATAAGAAAATTAGGTATTTAACAATTGGTCATCTTGCGTGTCTGTATACCTATTATTATTACCATAACTCAAAACTAGATATTATCAAGAAGTTAATATTCTGTATTCTAAACCTATATCATATCGTGATATTATTTGAAATATTTTACAAGGGTTGCATGAAAGATCTGTGTACAAAGACAATTAAAACGATAAAATACATTATGTCTAGAGACGGAATTTCTCATAGGTGTATTTTATCATTTTTAGACTTCACGAAACAGAACGAAATTAATATATAATATTTTATGTGCATCAGAACATGCTTTGTTCAGAATGTGACATGATACAAATTTATCTATGTTTCACAGGATAGCACAAAATAATTTGTATATACCACAGGCTACAGTTGGAAATTGTTTGAAGCGCATTTTGAGTTGCGTTATGATTTTTCTATTGTCTTAAACTTAGGTACACTGTGGAAGACGTATACAATTTATATACAATTAAAAAGGTCCCAAAATTAGTTTTGTACTTTCTTTACAATTGAATTGAAATTATGGAAGTGGTTTACAAAAAGTACAGCGGATATCTGTTTATGTTTTTTTACATAACTTAAAGCAAGAAATTGCTCAATAATAAATATTATTATTATTACTATTATTACTGTTATTATTTAGCATATCACATGAGGATGCTACATGAAATTTTTTTACTAAGACCGATATGATTCAAAGAGTGTTATGGTTGAACGGTCTCAGAATAATCTTTGTTTTTTTCCGACCCGAAACATATTTACTTTAAAACATTACATTCTTCTGTTTTTGAAAGCTTGAAGAAAAATATGGACTATAACCAAGATTTGTTGTGTAAAAGTTGTACTTTACACTTTTTGCTAATCAGCTCGATCGTTCATTTCCTGATTTTATTATATACGATTATTCCAGAATCAAAAATGTAAGTGGATGTCGTGGATGTCTAACCCGCGCGATCGTACGGCCAGTGTCGGAAAGGGATATAATATTTATCTGACGTGGACAAGTTACAATTATTTTTTCTCGAAACGATACGGTAGTAGTGAAATTAATAAAATACGCGAGGATAAAAAATAACATTTAAAAATGAACACTATTTAAGCACGTGGACTCAGCTTAATGAACTATTAAGAAAAATGACGACATGACATTATTTTATGGCATAATGTAATTTTAGTTGCTTCTTCAGAATCTTGGCAAGCGTTATTTGAAACCTAGCAATATTTTAAAGATATTATACAGAATATGATCTATTATCATAAACTGAATAAAAAAAGCAATCATAAAAAGTATAATAAAAAATGTTTTTTTTTCCCTTTCTTTTCTTTTCTTTTTCTTTTTTTTTAAGCAAAAAAATATTCCAAAATAAGTAAAATGTCATCGCACTCTTGACAAAAAAATTTAAAAGGCATCATGGGGGTTCACATGTACTGCCTGCGGAAGTATGAAAACTGGGTCGCCAACCATGAATTTTATTTGGAAACTTTTCTTTGAATGATTCTGGTTACACTATTGCAGAATATTTATTTGGTTATAATAATATTTTGGCCTCTGGTAAATTAAAATTTTAATTAGTTGGTAAAAATGGTATAATATTTATGAGTTTCAACTTTAAAGGTAAACAAGAAAAGAAATAAAGTGCGAAAATTTTGCACGGGTTTGCTAGTTTGAAATAATTGTTTAATTTAATAAAAGACTTGTTTTGAAAATGATTCAGAACTCAAACAGGGAATTAAAGGAATATGTAATCCTGCCACACGGAAACATATTTAAAAATAAATAAACTATTTTGAACTGTTTTTAAAATGCATTTAAATAAACTTATTGTTATATTGAGCCTCTGTAAAATGTAATCATTTTCCTTTAAAAAATTAAATTGCGGAAAAAGAGAAGGTAGCGTGAGTGCCTTTCTCTTTTCCTGAAATCTTGAATATTTTATTAGATTTCGCTGAATTTCGTAACAGAAAAAAACCTAAAGAACAGGAATGTGTCAAATTTCTTCAGTGAATGAATAAAGGAATTACTTCGTATTTTTAAACTAATGAATTTTAATGAAAAATAGTTTAAGCATATTTTAAAATATGTCAGTTAGAATCAAATATTGCCATTTAATGTTCAATATTTTGAAAAAAAAAAAAAAAAAAGAGGATATATGCATTTAATAAATTTAACTATTATGTTAAAATTTCTAAACTTTAATTTCGGAAGTTTAGAAATAACTATTTTCTAGGTTTTTAGCGTGCTGATGTTATTTATTATTTACTAGTCGGTCTGCGGTTGTTTAGCACTGGATTTTTACACATGCATTTCCTAATTATTTTAATCATTGCGAGTTCTAACTACTAATAATTAGTTTACATAATATTTAAAACAAATAGCTATCATTTTACATCATGATATTTATATGTTTTGAAGTCCAAACGTCTCTAAGAAATTAAAAATAACATGGTAATCCTTTAATTCAAATATTATATCCATGTGTCTGTTTATTTTTTTAAATCATTATTTTTTCGTAACGTAGTTGAATTTTAGATTTTTAACTCATTATTATTATTTCCCTCTCATATGTTAATTCTTCTGCATAGTAACGAAAATAAATTATATTAAAAATAGAAATAAAATTTTTTAAAATAAAATCTCTGTAAATAGACTAATGAGTTTTGTGTATGTTTAATTTACTAACTGATACCCTGAACGAATGTTCTAAAAGTATGCAAATTATGGATAAAATTTTGTTTTCTTTATGTTAACCCATTGTTGCGATTGTGATATCAGTTTTTGCGTTAAATTATCAATTTTAATTATTCTATTCAGTCGAAATGCATGCATGGAAACCATGGATAAAATTTTACTTTTCTTTATTCCAATACATTGTTTTAGCTGAGAAATTATTTTCAGAGTTAGTTTTTGGATATTTAGGGTTTTAATATTAAGATTTCTTTAAATTAAGAACAATTGGTCTTATATTATTAAAAAGATAGTTCATCAAAATTAGACACATGTTTAATATTACAATAAAGCCAATCCAATTGACAATTTCCATCGTATTTTCTTATCAAAAACATCTGTATTTTGATTTGTAATCCATATTTTATGAAATCTCTTGAACTGAATTTTAAAATAACTAAAAAGAAAAAGGAAATATATATATTTATATACATTATAAAAAAATACTTTTATGAAGAAAAGCGTATATCAAATGTCATAAAACGGTACACGAAAGCTGTGAGATATTCTCCAGCTTTTAGTTGGTTCAACCACTTTTTTCTTTTGAAAATGTTATTTGATATTTATAAGATGTCACAAAAATATAGGAAATTCAATAAGAAACACCACACACCTCATTTTCCAGTTGAAAGTAATGAAATATTAATGTTATGGGATTATTTGAGCAAACATATAAACAGCTGTACGCTGTATGAAGTTGTTTTTCAGAAAGAGGAATGAATATCATTGAACGATAATATGTATGAATGTTTTTTTTTTTTTTTTTTTTTTTTTTTACGACTTAGAGGATTTTTTTTTTTTAGATAAAAGTAAATAAATAAAAGACAGAAAAAATATATTGATTAAAATACCTACACTCATTTTCACTAAAGGAATAATAAATTTGAAATTACTTTGAAACTGTATCATTTAAAAAAATGTTTAGACCTCCATTTTATTTGGAGCTAGCTGGCTTTGCCCGCTTCGCTGACAGCTATAGTTAATAGAATCGATTTTTCAATTATATCTCACATTTTTCCTTCCTATAGTTATTAATAAGTCTTGAAAAAAGAACAGTTATCATTTCCTACAAATTTGTTATTTTTGAAATGTATCATTTTTAAAACATAACTTTGGAAATACAACACTATTAAAAAAGAAAAATTGTTGTGCTAAGAATAGAGCTTGTTTTTATTAGGTAGACGAATAAAATATTAATATGTACCTATGCAACCATTGCTTTGTTCGCAATTTGTCTAAGTTTTGTTTGCCCTAAGTTTTTCACTTAACATAAAATTATTTGATTGTTATTTAGATTTGAATAAAAATTCATAGATGGTCGTAGTTGCTTAGATTTATGAATGACTCACCTTTTTTAATTTATTTTTGCAGATCATAAAAAAAAAAAATAATAATAATAGTATGCATTTTAAAGAGTTTTTTTTTTTTTTAAATACACTGTAAAAAAAAAAAAAAAAAAAAATGGAAGCTTTTACAGCAAAATATGCTGGCACCCATATTGCCAGCACATTCTGCTGTTAAATAAGGTAATTTACAGTGGAAACATCTGTAAAAAAAGACTCTTTTACGGCTGTTTCTGCTGTAAATAACTTCTTTTTTACTTTCCCCCCTTCATGCACCCATATTGCCAGCATATTATGCTGTAAATCTACCGTTTTTTTTTTTTTTTTTTTTACAGTGTAGTGTGTTAACATTTGCCTGTATTTTTTGTAATAGATGAAACATAGCTCTGGTTGGAAACTTTTGCTCGTGTTCTAAATTTAATTTTGGTTCGTCCAATTAGTTTTAAATTTGACATATATAATTATGAGGCAACTGGAATGATGTTTTGCTAATGAATTAGTTCTGATCTAATATAATTTATGATTCTTCAAGTGAACTAATATTTATGTATAAGAGAGTTGGAGCAGGGTTGATCCATGGGAAAGATTAAGTTTGTTGAGAGCACTATCTAGAGTACTGGAGTAGATTCATTAGAAGCCAATGACTCCAGTGCTTTTAAATTTTTATTTATGGGGTTATTGCATACGCAACAACAAAATTCATAAATCATTTTAAACCAAAGAAAAATCATAACAGTTGTACACAGCAGCTCAAAACAGTCAGTTTTTAAAGGGGGAAAATGCCGTTTGAGGACATCGGTTCCTCAATTCTGAATCCTTGTGCTGTTCTCCACCTACCCTCGAAGTTTGTCCCATGACTTCGGAATCCCCCTTTGTGTGTATATACATATATATATATATATATATATATATATATATATATATATATATATATATATATTTATATATATATATATACAGAGAGTCCCAAAATTACTGCGACAAACTTTAAATGGAAATAGGGGACATCATAAGGATTCAGAATTGCATAGGAACCCATGTAAACAAATTTCATCTTAACTCTTTAAGAACCGCGTGTTTTTGAGAAAATGTTTAATATATACAGGGCCTGGCTTTTAAATTTTTATTTTTTAACAAATATTTCTTTCATGCAAATCGTTACATAAGAAGATATTATAGTAATAATGGCGTTTCTAATCGATGTATTTAAAGCCCTGATTGTATTAATACGAATATTGTGTATTATTTTAAGAAATGATGGATCGTAGAAGTTTTTAAAATTTACAACCTAGGCGGGAGTTACAAATAACGGAAAAACTAGACTACACATGAGTCGACAGTACTTTTGGTTTTAAAGCACCAGAATGTATCCGCTCCTAAAAGGGTTAATATGATGTTCACGGTCATGGGTTGCTGAGTCTTCTTCAGTCATTCAACTGTTATCAACATCCACTTAAATCTTGTGGCTATACGTTTGTGTCGTTCACATCTGTTAAAAAATACCCCCAAACCCTATTCTTTTAGGGTTAAGATGACATTTGCGGGAATGAGTTCTTGTACAATTCTGAATCCTTGTGAAGTGTCCTGTCTCCTCTTACAGTTTGTCGATATAATTTTAATACACCCAGTATATATAAAAGAGGTTATCCAAATGGTCATTCATCGCACTAAAAGTTTGTATTATAAAGATCATACATAAGTCATTGGCAATATTTTCCGACAATGATGGTTATATAAGGGCTGTTCTTTAATGTACATTTTTTTTTTTTTTTTTTTTTTTTTTTTTTTTTTTTAAGGAGAACAAAGTTTTATACGTCAGTAGTTGCTACCGCACTTGTTACATAATTAAATATAGCAGTTTATTGCCTTTTGGGTCCATGGCGCGAATAAAATATCAAATGCTAGTAAAATAATTCATTTTTGCACCGCACTTATGAATGGAAAAACTGGGGGAAAAACACGGGAAAAATCTAATTACCAAGTGTTAAAAAAAAAAAAAAAAAAAAAAAAAAAATTAACGCAATCAACGGTTAGAAAATGAATGAAAAATAGTCATGAAAAAGAAACCGAAGAGTGGAAAGCGAGGTCTCGAGACTGATATTCTTGATTGAGCTAGGTAATTCCCGTCTACTATATGATTACAGCTACTAAAGTACCAAAATTTGATTGTACATAGCACAAGATATTTTATCGTGTATGTTTTGAGATTGTGTAGAAACAAATTAATTAAGATGCAATATCAAATATTTAGGCTCTTTTTCATATACTTAAGAAATGTTTAAATTATTTAAAAATCAATATATGAAATATGTGTCTTGAAAAAAAAAAAAAAAAATAATAATAATAATAAAATCCCTATTTGAAGACACGAGCTCTTTTTTATGATATATATCAAACGTATTTTTTGACATTTACATATATTTCTTCATGTTGAAAAAAATGTATTTATTTTTTCCTAAATTCCAGTTTAAATTAAACAAAAAATAGCTGAATAAAAAATAAATAATAATAATAATATAAAGCATATCTTTTTTTTTTCTTTTTTAAGTATGACTGTGAAATTTTGCATATTTACAGAACGCTTTTTCAGGTTACGAATTTAAAATAAACGATTCGAAAAAAAAAAAAAAAAAAAAAAAAAGAATAATTCCACTAATTTTTTGAAAAAAATTAAACTATTCTAAGCTTCATTTTAATAAAATGATAAAGAATATTAATTTAAAATAAAAAATAACTTTAGCTTTCTAAAAGTTTAATTTCCGCTATGCATTTCGAGAAAGCATATTAGAAAAAAAAATTATTAAATAAGAATTTAAAAAATATTTCTTTCTTTTAAAAGTAAAATATTTTGAAAATTTAATTAAAAATGGTCTTTTGACATCTTTATGATTTTAAGGCTAAGGATATTTAGTTAACACATATAGTTATATAAAATTAAAACTGAAAATGAAAAATATAATATGAGATGTTTCTTTCACATAAATAACTTATGTTCTAAGTTATTTTATTACGTGTAAATCGATTTTTCAACTGATATCAAAAACGTCTTTTAATTCCTTTTATCTTTATTATTATTACTAGTATATAACCCCGTCAAAAATGACGGAATGTGAACGATAAATCTTGAAAACAATGTTTAGATCATGAAGATTACCACGTGATCATTTAAATGTATTTTCAATTTTTGTTTATAAATCAAATGTGTTTCGATATTTTATAATTTTCGTTCTGAAATTAAAAAAATTCTACCCGATCAATAAATATGAATGACAATATAAAATATACAGACACGACATTATTTCATTATTAAAAACATGAAAATCTGACATTGACAGATTTTAATTTAGTGCCAGAGGCCTACTGCTAAACTTGTTAATATCGACAAATCCTTCTTTAGTTAATTCGTGTCGTGACGATCTAAATTCCATGATAAAGTTTTCATTAAATCAAACCAATGTGTTTCAGCTGCAGATACTGTAACAAATAACCAAAACTGTCCAAACTGTCTTATAGCCGCAAAACACCGTTTTTTCTCATTTTCCCAATGAGGGGGAGGTGTGCCTTGGGGGGGATTCATGTCAAAGGTGTGCCTTGGGGGGGGACTCATGTCAAAGTTCTACCTTGGAGGGGACTCATGTCAAAGTTGGGCCTTGGGGGGACTCATGTCAAAGTTGGGCCTGGGGGGGACTCATGTCAAAGTTGGGCCTGGGGGGGACTCATGTCAAAGTTGTACCTTGGGGGGGACTCATGTCAAAGTTGGGCCTGGGGGGGGACTCATGTCAAAGTTGGGCCTTGGGGGGACTCATGTCAAAGTTGGGCCTGGGGGGGACTCATGTCAAAGTTGGGCCTTGGGGGGACTCATGTCAAAGTTGAGCCTGGAGGGGGACTCATGTCAAAGTTGGGCCTTGGGGGGGGGACTCATGTCAAAGTTTTGCCTTTAGGGGGACTTCATTCAATAAATCCCCATATAATAAACCGACTGAAATAGGCCCTTAGCACTATTAAGAGTGACGTATAAAAATTCGACAACGCTGTACCGACTGAAATAGGCCTCTAGCACTAAAAAAAACTGCTCGCTGACAAAAAATATAGGCCCGACAACACAACAGCAACAACCCATCCCAGTGTTCCGTTAAGTGCTCTATTTAAAGTCCTCATAATAAGAATAATCTGGTGTGTTACTCACACGACTTTCTCTTACCCTGAAATTTAATACTATAAGTACAGGTTGGAGATTAAGAGGTAAGATACCGAGTACTGTTATGTAAACCTATGTTGAACAATTCAAATTAGGCTTCGGAAGAGTTTTATATGATAATTAGTTCTGACCCCCCTCAACCCCCCGTTTCATTAATGCACCTACATTTATACAGAATTTAATTTGGTTATTAAAAATAATTCTGTTTTTAAAAAATTATTTATTAAAATTATTGTTTAAAAAAGTTATCTTGTATGATAATACAGACGATTTCCATATTAGAGAAGTAGTATAACACTAAATATACCAAAAAAAAGTTGAATTTATTCTCAATATTAAAGTAAAAAAAAAAAAAATTTTTTTTTTTTTTTTTTTTGTTGTTAAAAATGAAAAAAATCGATAACTTTATTTTAAATTATCGCAGATCGATGGTTCAACCATTCGTTTTAAACGTATTGTCGAGCTCTTTTGAAAGATACCCATCATGAAAATTTTCTCCCCTCGAGGGGGGGCGGCGAGGCTCCTACATACACAAAAAATTTTTTCCAGTTGACTATCTCTATTACAAAAAATATATATTCGTTTTATTTGGTTTAGTGCAGTCTATAGATGTTAAATTCTACTTACCTGCGATTTCCCCCGTAGACGTAATGTATTTAAATACTTTTGAATGTCCCTGTACACGAACCTCTGGCTTCATCTTAACGAAAAGCTTACTGTAGCATCCCTATATGATACACATTTAGAATACCGAGTTTGGAATTTCTGCTACTATTTGTTCTTGAGATATGCTGATAACAGACACACAGACACACAGACATCCAGACAGACACACACACACACACACACACAGACCATTCGCTAAAAATATGGTTTTCGTATTCAGGGGACCTCAGAACATGTAAGTATAACAAAAACCCACGTTCGAAAATTTGACCCTAAAACAATACTTTCTCGACCCTATGGGTAAGAGAAAGTAAAAAACTATTCACTTCATTTTACCAAAATACTTTTTTTTTAAGACTATTGGAGATCGTGTTTTCAAATACGCAAGCAAAGTGTGACGTCACTGACCTTTCGTGGATGCTAGAAAAATGTGTTAATCGTCACTGACCTTTCGTGGATGCAAGAAAAAGATGTTAATCGTCCATTGGATTTTTTGTAAAAAATTATTAAAAATCGAGGAAATTTATTTCCCGATTTTAATACCTGTATTTGTGTATAGATATGCTATCGTATCCATGTGTTAGATTGAGTTATTTTGCTGTCAAATTGACAAAATTTTAAATTTCAAAACTGTGTCATCTTTGTCGTTTTTTGTATTTGGCGATTAAAAACATAATACGAAAATATACATGACAGATGTTTATTTTCGTAATATGTATTGTACGAAATATTGTTTCATATAATTCATCGCTCTCTTAATATAAGTTGTTAAAATAACCATGATTTTTGAAAGGAATTAAATATGTTCGCCAAAATAATTTGGCGATATTTTTTTTTTCCGCCAAGGATGACAGATATATTAAATCTATTCCGCTGCTACATATGAGTATCTTATATCAGACACTTTATTTAGACATTTGAAAACAAATTTGACTTCAAATTATGATAGAACATTTATAATTTTCCTTTTAATTAGTATATTAGTTGGATATTTATTGTGTAAATGTCATCCTTTGAAATGAAATGTTTATGTTTTGAATCGATTATGGAAGTTTGCCATTTTTTTTCTAGAGTTTTGAAATTTAAAATTTAAATTTTATCAATTTTACAGCAAAAACAACTTAATCTAACACATGCAGACGATAACTAATACATATCTATACCGAAATATGGGGATTAAAATCGGGAAATAATTTGCCTCAATTTTTAATAATTTTTTACAAAAAATCCAATGGGCGATTAACATAGGAAATCTTTTTCTTGCATCCACTGACGGCCAGTGACGTCATCACTTTGCTTGCGTACTTTCTAACTAACTATCCAATAATTACAGACACTCCATTCTAACCCAAATTCAACTCTACTCGATTCTTCCAACCAGCTATCTCACCCGCAACATCGCCAAAATATTCGGGATCCAGCTAGGGTCTTTCTCATTCTCAACCGAACATTTTATCTTGACTCGACATTATCATCTTAGACTACTCTACTTTCAATACTCACTGGTGACCTTTACTTGCCCAACCAAACATTCTATCCCAACTATAAATTTACACTAATTTCAAAACTAAAATCAACTGGCGACATTTACGCGCTGAATTCAACGCCAATCATACCTTACAATGTAAACAAACAATGAAGCTTGATAAAAATATTTAAAGACTTTAATATGCTTTTACAAATATTTTAAGAGTTTTAAGGCTTTAATATGTTTTAGAAATACTTTAAGCGTTTTTTTTTTTTTAAGAAACAGTCAAAGAGTCGTTCATTCGGAATCCATTTGGAATTTGTATTTTCTGAATGGCAACAGTTTTGGTTTGTTTTTATTTGGTATTCCGTTGCTTACAATCATGAAGTGCCGGCCAGGTGGTTCGGTCGGTAGGGAGCTGCCTTCCGAATCCAATGGTCCCAGGTTCGAATCCTGGTGCGGGCATGGATGTTTGTGATGTCTTATGTCTTCAAAAATATTGTACTTGTGTGTTTCTTGTAATAAAACTTGTAAACCCTTGTGGTGTGGATTTTTCGAGATATAAGCGGCCCTAGAGGCAAGCAATAAATCTCAGTACTCATCGAACCGAACCGAATCATGAAGTTACATTATTCTAATTATAGGTTCATGTTTATAATAGCCAGTGATCCATTATATTTAATTCAGACCTTTAAACATTACAACTGAATAGTTTTTTAAGGTTTTAAGGAAAATAAATAAGAATACGTGCGATACAAAACATATTATATGTATGTTTCTTGAAGTTGAACCACCTCAGTGAGTTGAACAAACGGAAAAAAAAAAAAAAAAAATGGCTGCCAAAAGTTTTTGTTTTGAAGCGGTACTAACCGGATTCGTTCATGACAGATGAGGATCATTATATATATTAATTATTATTATTATTTACTATTTTTAAGCTGAACTAGAAAAAATTGTGGTAAAAAGAGACCATGATGATTATGATTTCCTTTTTAAATATTATAAAATTGTAAACAAAGATAGACAGGTGCATGTTACATATTATTATTATTATTATTATTATTATTTTCGTTTTATATATATATATATATATATTCGTGTTTCTTTATGCCTATATTTAATTTAATCTAAGCTAGTAAATAATTGTATAGTTTTATTTTGCATTCCATTTAATTTCTGTATTAACTGTATTAAATTTATCTTGCTTTCATGTATAATTTCTTTCATTCGGTTTAGGTGAATGTGCCAGTGATATCTCTAAATTTGCTTGTGATTTGGCACAATGTTATACAGAAATTTATCTACAAATTGTATACATCATTAAATTACTGTCCCTGGAGTATTGTTTTAATTTATACTTTCATTGTAATATTTTGAATATAATATATATATTTTTAATTAAAACTTACATTTATTCATGTGATGTTTCATTTTCTTTTTGTGATATGTTTAAAAGGGTTTTTATATGTATACATATATATATATATATATATAAATCTTGAAAATTAGTAGAAATAAAACTTGAATTTTTTATATAAATCTTGAAACAGAAATTTTTGAAAAAATCTACGATGAATTTTCTCAGGTAATTTATTGTGAAAAAAAATTATTGGAACAACTTTATTAAATTTTGTATCATTGAAAATGTTTTATTTAACGGTATAGATTATTTTTTACAAATTCGTGGTATCCCGATGGGAACCAGCTACTCGAGTGCTTTCGCCAACCTTTTACTTTATATGTTTGAGAGAAAATTTAAAGACATTATGTTTTACAGATATATCCATGACGTAATAACTGTGAAAATTTTGCGAAATATACTGCTGAAATCTATCCCTCCGACTTACTTTAAACGGAACTGACACTGATGATAAAATTTCTTTCATGGATTTAAAAATTAAAAAAAAAAAAAAAAAAAAAAAAGGTAAAATCTGGTTAATTGATATTTATGATAAAAAGCAGGATTTTTGCTTTGAAGTTTGTAATCTGACGAATTGGTTTTCTTGCATTAGTCATACAGTTTTTAAAAGTATTATGTTTACCCAAACTAACAGAATTAAAATGATTTGCAGAAACCATATAGGCCTAAATATAATAACTCTTGAAATGCCTTAAAAACATTTTAACTGCCAACTGCTCTATCCTGTTTTCCTACTAAATAAATATTTCTATCTTCCTGAATATAATCTAACGTTGTTTATTCTTCATCTTGGGCGACATTTAAGAATTGGTAAGTGGCTCTACTAACTGAAGAGGGTTCTGTCATTTTGGTGAGGGCGTTTTTCAGTTTTCTTGTCATATAAATTTGTCCTTATATTTATTTATATTTTTGTATTTTTATATTGATGTAGTTACTATTGTTCTTTATTTATGAATTTGATTGCTTATTTTAATGTTTTGTATTAATTAAATTCTAGTCTTGAATTCGTTTGATATAAATTTTTACTTTCATCTATGAGAAGTCGGGAGCTAGAAATGTATTTCTTGGCTAAAAAGTACACATTTCTTAATAAACTTCTCTTTTTTCATTCGCTACATGGAGGAGAGCCCCGCATGAAGAAGGCCTCTATGTGTTTTGGTATTAATTTTCATTTATTATCAGATTGTTTATAATGTATTGAAGTACATATATATATATATATATATATATATATATATATATATATATTATATATTTATGGTAACGAAAGAAATTGACACTTAAATATATGACTTCAAAACTAATTAATGAAAATATTAATATTTTCGTTAATAAGCTTTGAATTCATATATTTGAGTGTGAATATTTACGTTATTTATATAAACATTTATTTAAATAATTATTTGTTTATCTGCTGCTTTAGCACATATTTCGATTGGTTTAAGATTTTTTTATGCTGTGATAGGCATCTATGTATCTATATACAGGGTTTTTCAGTACCAAATTTCAGAATGTCTAAGAGGTATAGGGTGTAAACCGATGACTCGGAATGATATAGCATTGTAGGGTCGGAAATTATTTCCTGACGCGATTGTGTAGACAAAAACATCAGAAATATAAAGATACTATATAAGTGAATATTCTTTTTAATATACAGATACCGAAATTAAAATAATATTTTATTGTTTATATTACAGAAATTTGTTAGGCTATCACAGTATCTATAGTATGCACAGTATGCATTGTTGGGATATTACAGTAACAAATATGTAAGTATTATCATCAGGTTATTAAACGTATTAATTTTAGTAGGATCAGATTTGTACTTACCTCTCTTTTAAACAGGCTAGTCGTAGCTAAACTAGTTGGTGCATCTCCTTTTACAATAGTATCAAGTTTCAAAGCCTGAAAAATTAAAATAGGTTTTTGAATTATATATATATATATATATATATATATATAAGATTTAAAAAGGAACTTAAAAAACGGCTATTGTTTTGTCTTCTTGATCCTCATGTATTTTAGAAACCGTTGAATATTATAGTTAAAGAAAATCTTCACGAAAAACTCTTTGTTCAGTTATAATTGTACCATCATAGGAATTCGCGTCTTTCTTTCGTTTTCTCTTGGAACTTCGACTTCGAATAATGCGGGACG
Source organism: Salticus scenicus (assembly GCA_963930645.1). NCBI lineage: Eukaryota > Metazoa > Arthropoda > Arachnida > Araneae > Salticidae > Salticus > Salticus scenicus. The sequence goes on from OZ005648.1 coordinate 133,472,687, forward strand.
GAAGCACACGTGTCTGTATGACGCATTTTCCGCTGCATAAAAATGGTTACTATTAAAGTGGTATGTCTTCAATTAAATTTACTATCAAATAGGGAATACAGATATAAAATAATATACAAACTCATAATAAATTAAGGAGTTTATTAGAATATGGAAGCACAAATTCATAAAAATTACAAAAGTTAAAGACAGTATTACACGATTAGTGGAAAGGTTAGAGATAGCAAGAATACTTTTCCATTTTTAATAGCTTTTATTTTATTTTTTATTTTTTAATTCATATTCTCGGTGGAGTCGCGCACAGACTACACTCAGACAGCGGCATGACATAATCAGCTTTCCTTTAGAAATCCATCTAACATGTCCTGAGGCAGTAATGTATGGTATCATATTTTTTTCTTTAAAAAATAAATAAATATGGAGGGCAGAGGGTATAATCTACTAGTAGAAGTTACTGCCAAAAGCAATAGTAAAGAGAAAAAAATAATAGACAAAAAAATTAAAGGAAGGAGTTAAATCAAAAGTCCGTTTTGGGTCTGCGTCTATTGGTAGGATCGTTGTGATCATACGTAGTGGGGAATATTGGTAATTTTTCTGGTATTCAAAAGCATTTTAAGCTCTTTAATGCAAGGATGATACTTACTCCCTCCCTTTTAATTCAATTACTCCTCCACCTAATATTAGCACGAAATGTAATTAATAAGATGGCTCTGAACTACATTTTGAGATTATACATTAGAAATGTGGGTAGGAGATATTTTTTAACAATTTTACTGATCAGATAAAACGGAAAAGAAAGTTTATATATTTAAAAAAAGTTGAGAAAAATGCTCTACAAAGATTTCGTTTGACAAAGACAAAATGTATCTACATAAATATTTTCCTTTCATTTTTCACGTTTTCACACACATCTAAAAATACGTTATTTGAAAAAAAAAAAAAAAAAAAAGTCTACATATCTGTTAGTAAAAAGAACAATTATTTAAGTAATATAATTCATGTTTGCTAGATTACTGAAAAATATATTGCTGTAGTCAGAAAATTTTGATCAAATGAATTGTATAACAGTTCTGTAAAGATTTTTGTAATATTTTATTGATAAATTTTTAATTTATCAATTTCTAGGAGATTTCATTAAAAAAATTCGAGTAATCTTAGATATACAAACAGGATTGTTTAAACACTGATGAGTAATTTCCAGCAATTTATATTCCTGACAAAGTGTTTTTTCTAGGCTTTGACTTTTTCTCTGTCTAATCTCGGATCAAATGACTTCTTATTGAGCATATAGTTCATAGCTTACTAAATCAACATAGAAAATTTACTTTTTCTACTTTAAAACTTGTTGTTAGCCGATATAAAACTACATATAGTCCTAGGACTCTATAGCATTAGCGTAGTCAATTGTCCTTATCCTACACAACCACAATCACAACCGACGTAAAACAAAAGTTTATGAACAAAAAAAAAAAAATAATAATAATAAGTTTCTATAAGCTTATGTCTAATTTGTTAGCTTTATAACTTATGTATACACTTACAAGAGAACCTTTTTAAATGTTTATCGTACTTGGAATCGAGACTAAGCACATTTTAATGCTTATTCAGAATATGTAGTCAGTTTTTTTTTTTTTCAAATATCCTTTTTAAAGGAATTATGACCTTAAATTTGATGAATTGGCGGCCTTTCTCATTTTTGGCGGAAAATTCCGCACATAATATATTTTCTAATTGTTTAATCCCGTTAAAATCTGCATACAGCTTACGGAATGAGTGAGAAAAGGAATATTTGAAATTGTATTTAATTAAGTACAAATACAACATACTGGATAACTGGCATTATTATAAATGTCTTAATGGTTGTGAAATAATTTATAAAAATGAGGAAAACTCAAAAATATATGACAATGAGTGCACTCCAAAAAGCAATAGCTGTGTCATCCTAAAATACAACGTTTCTTGTAATGCAGTTTAGAAGATAATTCTTGCATGCTTGTAAAGTCTGAATTGTTTTAATTTTTGAGTTTTAGATTATACCTTTTAGGATAATCATCTGTTTTTTTTTTTTTCTACAAATTGAAATGTTTTGAAGTATGAGTATTTTATTATAAATTATATATTTTAAATATTCTTGTTGCACTTTTTAATTTTCTACAGTTATAAATAAAAAAAATATATAATTGGTATTCAGCTATAGCAAAAAATTCTTGAAAACTTTTCATTAAACAAAGCTACGATAAGTAAAATTGTTTTCGAAAAACTGCCGGAAAAAGAGAGCACGCCACTTTCATTTTTCGCCAAAAGTCGCCAAATTGTTAAATTTAAATGGTCACCATTTTCCGAGAAGTGAGTTTTGCAAAAGAAAACTGAATACGTACACTGAATCAGCATTAAAATATGTATATAATGCGCCTAGTATCGATTCGAAGTATGACTAACACTTAAAGAGGTTCCTTTGTTAAAATTTTGCGGCTTACAAATATCTTAATATCATTTCTCCACAAAAGCTCAAAGCTAAAGCACCAATGACTTTATTGTTTGAAAAATAAATTTGTATTTCCACATAAATCTATTTATTCTATTATGCATACATATCATATAATTGTGTTTATTTGCCGCGTAGAAGGAAAAAAAAATGCTAATAATAAAATTAATTATACTTATTGCATCTTAAGATAATATTGAATATTCCATTAACAATATTAGGAAATAAGATTAGAAAATCGCGTCATTCCGATTCCTTTATAAAAATTAGGAAAAAAAATCCTAAAACATCTGCTTTATGTACATTTAACGTTGTCTTTATATTAATTTAAGAAGAGAATTTTATGACAAAATTAAGTTTATCATATGCTTCTTTTTAAAGTAGTGGCATAAACGACAGATATTTCCAAGAAGATGTATCAATTAGTTCTAATCTTAATGTACAATCAAATGTCCCTTGATATTTAATGACATGAAACGTTCATAAGAATAAATATTTTTTCCATTCATGGTTTAAATATAAAACCGAGTAATTGGATTATTACATATTTGCATGCAGATATCTTGAATAAGATAAAAAACATATTTTTATTTTTGAAAAGACTTTACATATTAAAGAACGTGTAATTTTTTTAATAAAATTATTTTTTGCAAATAAAAGATAGTTACGCCATAATGTATATATTAATTGCTTTTATGCAAAATAAAAATAGATATAAGTGTATAAGTAAATGTAAAAGCTATATTGTTAATAAAGAAAAAAAAAATGTACTAACAATTATTTATAAAAGCAGTCGACCTTCCCCCGCCTAGCAGTCGATATTTCCAAATTAACTTATTTTCATTTTTGATGTTTGCATATTATCTTGACAAGCCATATTCGCCAAATAATGAAGATAAATAAATAAATAAATAAAAATAAACGCAGCTAAATGTGGCAATAAATAAACAATAATGAAAAAAAAAATTACTTAAAATTTAACAGTGTTTTTGATCAAAATAATAGAATTTGCGTAATGAAATGCAATTTAAATTTTGTCAGAATCGGCATGTGGTGGTTTTTACACAATATTACATTCGTTCTTTTAAATTATCTTTGAAAACTGTTTTGTTTGTTTCATATCATGAATAAAATTTATTTTTCTCATACATTGCGGCAATTGTGAAATCATTCTTATCTACTTAATCATCTTTATACCATTATTTTATTCATTCAACTAAACCAAAAAATAAAAATTTATTTTTTTTATTTCAATGCATTTTTGAAGCTAGACTTTAGTTTCGAGCGATGCATTCGGGAAACTTGGGATTTAAATATTAGACGATACAGAATTCAAATGCAAAATATATAAATAAACTAAGCATAGAAACTAACTAACTAATAATAATAATAATAATAAATTTTTTCATTCTATAAAAAAAAAAAAAAAAAAATATATATCAGTTACTAGAAAAGAACGGCAGAGTTTCAAATAAGTAAATATTAATAAATAATTTTTCTTTTATGTGGTTTGTTCCGTATTCCATGTTCTGTTACCATTTTTTTTTTCTTTTTCCACGTAGGTTAAATCTCTTGCTAAAATTTTATTCGTAATTTTTATTTTGGATAAAAACTAATATGTTGTGGCCACTACAAGATTTTCCTCTCTATTTTCCTATACAAATTCATTCTGTAAAAATATTTTATTAAAACTATCATTTATTAAAATTATCTAATATAATGAATGCAGATGATTTTCACCTTAAAAAAAACAACACTAAATATAAAAATAGAAAGACAATTTTATTCTATAAAAATAAAGTGTTAAAAAATGCATTTTCTTAATGGTTATCTCATATATCAAGTTTCGTACAATTACTACGCCAGAGATACAGCTTTCCCGTTCTCGGAAAAATTGTAGTATAGCAGCACCACTTATTGGCTGATATGCATCCAAATCTCAGTAGGATAATGTCATATAATGGCCTTCTTACATATCAAGTTTTGTTTGATTATATGCAATAAAACCTGAGCTATAGCCTTCCCTGAAATTGCGGAAATCGACGTATAGCAACGCCCTCTGTTGAGAGATTGGTTCCAAAAGTTGTTAGACACTAATTTATGTCGAGGCACATCTAGATGTATATTTATTTGCAATTCTGTGCAGTCGGTCCTGAGGCATAGCTTTCCCTTAAATTGTTGAAATTACTGTATAGCAGCGTCACCTGTTGAGCACAACAAAAGTTAGTACTCACTAATTTATGTCAAAGTGCATCTGCATATAAATTTATATGCAAATTCGCCCAGTAGTTCCTGTGATATAAACTTCCCTGAAATTGTAGAAATCGCGGTATAGCAGCGTCACATGTTGAGCAATTGACACAAAAATGTTGATAGACACTAATTTAGATAAAGGCGCATCCACATGTAAATGCATATGCAAATTCATGTAGTTGTTACTGAGATATAGTCTTCCTTGAAATTGTAGAAATCACGCTCTAGCAACGTCACATGTTGAGCAATCGTAATAAAAGTTGATAGGTACTAATTTTGGTCAAGGTACATCTGCATATAAATCTATATGCAATTCTCTGCAGTAATTTCTGAGATGCAGACGCCACAAAGTGTTTGTCTCTCTCTCTCACACACACAGACATTTTCTAGAAATGATCAAATCGTGTTCTGGACCTGTGAAAAATGTGTAAATCCATCAAAAATCGGAAGTCGAAAATTTTTATGAAACCAATGTAATATTTATTTTAATTACTATATGAAAAATTACATTTCTTGCAGTATTTTTAATCATGGATATTATTTATTTACAATATCGAAATAATTATCTAACCATGATCATTAATCATAAATGACATATGCTGAAAAATAATATATTAAAACTAAATCATGAGTGTATTTTCCGGTGTCTTAAAATACTAACGTAGTGATTAAGAAAAAAAGTATCAATGATGGTTTTGATTGTTTTCGAAGGATTAAAATTTTCTGTATATTCGATATTCCTGGCCATGCTTGCATTCATTTTCTTAACCAAAAAAAAAAAAAACTTAGAGGTTCTCTACACAAGTTAAACTGTTTTTGATGCTAACTTAATAGGAAATATTATTCATTATTAAGTCAGTAAGTATTAAAAAATATATATGTTACTCATATCTATTTATTAAAATTCATATATTTTTATGTATTTAAGGACGTTTCTAAAGGCATGATAGTGAAGGATGTATTAATAATAAAAATCTCTTACTTTTTGATACTTTTTATAAACGATAAACATCTTTTCTCACTTCATTTAGTTACGACCAATTTTGATTTCTTTTCAATGTCATTTCGCATTTGTTTTGACATGCGACTGTTACATTTCCATGTACCATTGTACGACTGTTATATTTCCATGAAAATAATTTTAACAATCAGATTATTTCAAATTCTTTAATATTCAAATCAACTTTATTTTTCAGTTCAGAAAAATACGTAATAAAAGCGTCTCAAAATAATAAAACAGGCTTTGAAAATTAAGGCTACGATGAATGTTATTCGGATGAAATTCTGATATTATTATGAAGTCAGTTTGTTATGACATTAACAATCATAAATTACATTTCTGACTGTACTGATAAACAAAGCACCTGAATATATATGTGAAACTATCTGAATGCTAATTGGTTGCATGTGAACAGAGCTATGAAACGATACTCCTTGCTTACTAACAATTTGTGAAACTCAGTGGTTAGAATCAATAGTTACATAGAGTAATAGCTAGTACTACATATGAATGTGGATTTGAACACTTCCTTTTTACATTTCCTTTCATTTTTTTTCTTCCTTTTCTATGCGTTAGTTCTATTATTTACTTATTTATTATCATTAATGATTTTTATAATAAATGAATAACTATTGAAAACATTACTGTTGAAAAGTTATTTTCATTGTTTAAATAACCTCGAATGTCAATGATAAGTTTAAAATAAATCCTCATAGTTAAAAAAAAATAGTTAAAATTCTGGTTGAAATATTTTTATGGTCATTTATTTCAATACATTAAAAATAAAAGTAATTTTATGCATGATGCATTAAAATTATTTTTGGTTATGATTTTAAGTTTCTGTTACATTAATATCTCTTGATTTAACAGAAACAGAGAAAAATGTAATTTTTATTTAAATAAAATAAAAATATAAAAGGGCAGTTTGATAAAAATCTTCCTTCGATATATTGAATTTCCAATGTTGTCTTAAAGTTAATTATTTTTTTTGCACTAATATATATATATATAGATAGATAATTTGAATAATTTATTACCTTTATAACACTTAGCAAACAAAAATAGATGAAAATACCAACATATAATTAAATTTTAAATGAGATTTATACATATATATATATGGAAATTTTTATTGTATGGAATTTTTTTTTAAATAAATTAATTATGCAGTTACCAATAAAAGAAAAAATGAAATTTAATACGTTATATCATTGGATCCAATTTCAATTATAAAAAGTTTTTACACCAGAAGATTATTTAGATTGGGAAAAAAATATTTTTGAAAAGTTGCTTTCTTAAATTTATTACATGTTGTTTAATCGATAATTTGTATTGTTTTTACCAATTATCTATAATTTCTTATAGAAAAGAGCAATATATGATTCACAGAATATTTTAATAAGTATCTGGTAGTTAAAAAAACACACAACATAAGAGAATGAATGACCTATGAAAATTATATAAATAATGCTTCAGAAATTTAGCTGGAGGGAAAAAAAAAAAAAAAAATAGGACCAACGATGCATAAAAGCTATTGAAGTCGTTTTGATTGGATATATCTGACTAGGAGGCCTTGGAGGCTCTCTATATCTTAGAGGTCTGCATGGGCCGGATTTCGATGCCCGGGCCCAACCCGGTCCGTACGAAAGCATTGCTTACCCGGTCCGGCCCGGCCCGATTCAAAAATATGTAAAATAACAAAAAAAAAAAAAAAAAAAAAAAAAAAAATGAATGCCTTTTTATGAAAAAGATTTTTAGAATGTGTTTTGCAGAGGTTTTATATCACCAAAATATAGTACGTTCTTAAAAAAAAACTGCTGAACTTTTACAAGATAATTATATATAAACAGAAATTCATTATTATAGAAAAGGCACAAAGACAAAAAGAAAGGCAAATCGAAAATATTAGCATTCATCAAACAATAAAGGAAAGTATTTAAAATGGTTAATACTAATAAAAATGAACTTTCAACCATTCCCTCTTATATACCGTAATGTGTGCGAATCTTTCATATGCCCGATAAACAAAACTTTAATGTTAATCCAACCATATTCAATAGAAAAGTTGCTTTTGCCCATGATAAAAATGATGCTACTTTCGTCCACTGGAGAAAAGGAAAAGGAGCCTTAGAGAAAATGTTACAGCGGAAAGATTTTTATAGCCTTTATACCACCTGAACTCAGCAGATCATAAATAACAAAGCCTTATACACAGTAACGTACCTAATTTATTTTGTTATGTACATGTACGCAAACTGGTAGTGACATGCATACTATTTTGAATAGGAAACAATCTAATATTACTTTAAATAAAATATATTAATTTTGAGGCATGCTAAAAATATTTGCGAAAAATCACATTTCGGACAGACAGAGTGATAGATAATTAAATTGAAGTTACAGACACTTTTTAACAAAATAGAGCTTTATGTGACATACCAGTCTGAAAAATTATGTAAAATAAATGACTGAAGAAATATTTTATCATTTTCCTTTTTCGTTGATTAACGAGGAAACCAGAAAACAATTCGGGCCGACACGGCCCGGAGAAAATGTCATTCAGGCCCGGCCGGCCTGAATATACACAAAAAAAATGAGCCTGAGCCTAAAAAAAATTTTTAAGCCCGAGCCCGGCCCGGCCAGAGAGCAAATTCAAAATTTCGGCCCGAACCCGGCCCGTGCAGACCTCTACTATATCTGACCGATAACCTTATGAAAGCAAACACGATTTCTTTTAGCTTTAATAAAAATTTTCTTCTTAATGCATAAATGTAATAACGAAGGTAGAATGCATATTGAGAATGTGAGAAGAGAATCACACTGACTTGTCCTATTCTCACAAATTCCACTTGTCTGGCTTCTTCTTTCCTCCGAGATGTCTTCGTAGTGTCTGATAGAACATCACTGAATGCTCTTCTGTTTAACATTGTCTGAAATTAGAAGAAAAAAAAACCTAAATACTTATTAAACTTTATTACCACTTTCAGTCCTCGTGATTTTAACTGAAATCAGGACATTTAGGATTTATTTTTCTTACCCTCTATCACTGATTCTAAATGAAAACTATTATTATCGATGGACATTTTTCTACAGAAAAAAAATATTTTAGATTGTTGCACTTTTCTTCTTGATAAATCAAAGGAGGTTTTACTCTATTTTTATAAAGATGTCGAAATCAGTTTCATTTTGGTGGCAGTTTAAATGAATTATCTTTTTCAATTATATTTTATTTTATTTTTTAATATTTTTAATTTGAATTTTAATTAGCTTAATTAAGTATTTCTTTCCAAAATTTGATATTTTTATTTATTAAAAGTTATTATTTTAAATGTCATTAATGTTTATATTAAGTTCAAATAAACACCTCTTAGTTGCTTTTTTAAGTATATTAATTCATACTCTTCCATTATTTCTATTTTCCAAAAATTATTTATAGATTTTTTTTTTTTTTTTTTTTTTTTAATTTTGAGTAATTTTTAAGACTAAATTTAAGATTTATTGTTTTATATATGAGAAAAATATTGAGAGTAAAAGGCTTAACAGATATAAGATATGAAAATACGTTTCAAAAGAATCATAACTTACGTTATGTATATATCTTTTACAATATTTATTAATAATTTATGTATATAATCAGATGAATTCTTTTTTCTATATATATTTTTTTAAAAATTAGAATATAATCAAAGTTATAATATTCAATTGTTTTTATAATTAACAATTTCATAAAAAAAAAAAAAAAAAGGTTACAGTTTTCCTTAATACTAACAAAAGTTAATCTATGATATATATGTACAGTCGGTAACAAAAGTATCCGAACACTAGTAAAAATTCCTATGTAAAAAAACTAGAGTTAATACTGTTTTGTTAAAGAAATCCTTGTCTAATCATGTTCTTAGTCTGTCTAAGAACATGATACGACAAGGATTTATTTAACAAAACAGTATTAACTCTACTTTTTTTATATAAGAATTTTTGCTAGTGTTAGGATACTTTTTTTACCGACTGTACAACGGTACTTTTTCAAAACGATTTTATTAACCCTTTTATCGTTTGGTAACAGTGTTAAAAATACTAAATTGCATTAATAATTATTTGCTGTGTTTACCTTTTTATTTGAATGGAACGAAATTACGAGTTATTATGATGTATTCTTTTAAAAACGGCAGCTGAGAACACGTATGGTCGACGATTATATATTACAAATATTTCTGAAGAGAATTTGTTGAAAAGATCTTGCCCATGAAATTTAATTTAACAGAACATTTAACACAATAAATTGCAAAACGTGTATAAATCTTACACTGAGAAAAAAATATACCGCCTTCAACAAGAATGAATAAATGATCATTTTCTAAATCCTTAAACTATAAATATAGATTTTCGAGCTATGCGCATAAGGCACGCCAATAAACGGAATAGGCGAAATGGTCGAGAATTTCTAATCTACACATTTCTAGATGGTGAAACAATATTCTGAATATTCTGAATCTTGTATTACGAGAAATTCTCGCTTAATTTTCTAGAACTGGGTCATAAACCAAGATTATAGCTGCTGAAACCCGCCTCTTGTATTCACATTTATTTGGCGATATTTTCAAATAGGTTTGTCCTCCATAGTATAGGCAAACGCCCAAAGAATTCTGATAGAGGTCTCTAGAATTTGCTTTCGAAGGGGACAAGAAAATTTTTATAAGAAATTTATAAGGATGACATGGAACTATTTTTTCTAGAGCCACAATTTAGATTCTAGATGTCAGTTACAGAATTTTTTCTCTGTGTATTGGCGTGCCTTATACTCATAGCTCGGAAATCTATATTTCTAGTTTCGTGATTTAGAAAAGCGCCACCTATTCGTTCTAGATGAAAGCGATATATTGTTTTCCTCATTGTAATACACTGTTAAAAAAATGCAGAAAAAATACAGAAATTCTCTGTAATTTCAGAAAAAAAGGCGTAAATTACGGAAAAATTACGTAGACAAAACGTATTTTACGACTTTTTTTCTGAAATTACAGAGAATTTCTGTATTTTTTCTGCATTTTTTTAACAGTGTATTCAAATAGTAGTAAACTTTTAAAATGCAACTGAAAACTGTTCGAATACCAGATAAGCAAGTAAGTGCAAAGATCATAACAAATCTACATTCCTTTATATCTACAGGAGATTTAGCACTTTATAAATCAAGAGATAAAAGTAAAGCACATTTCATAAAATACTCTTCAACCACGTTTCTAGTGACCATGGGAGTCTCTGTGCAAGTGCTGAAGCAAGGAGCCTATTGTTAAAATTGAGGAGAAAACTATAGTGTTTGAAAGAAAATAAGCGACAAGGGAACGCGAAATCACTGAATTTAGTACTCCTCTAAGCATTTGGAATCGCCCGCAGTGCTAAGCGCAGGAAATATGATTGCACTAGATTTACGACTTTATATATATGGGAACCTTCAAAGAAAACATACATTAGATTGCAACCAATAGATAAATTTATCAGGATTTAAATTAAAAGTATAAATGCCTTTTCAGTAATGCTTCGCAATGTGCAAGTTGTTGGTGTCTCGTTTCCAAATATAATTATATGATTTTTTAAACCGAATTTAATTTTGCATTTTGTTTGACCAATATATGATAAATTTCACTGACAAGAGATATAATAAGAATACTCCAACGGTTATTCATAGCTATGAGTTTTTGTAACATAAAAAGGTTGAATTTGTTAAAAAGTATGAAAATTATTTTACAAACATACTGTTTGAGGGGATTAGCAACGGCAAATTTATTTTTGGAAAATTAGATGAAACAATACTGATACTGGAAGAAGATATAAAAGAAGATACAAGAGTGAAGAAAACTCCATGCTAAAAGTAGGCCTCTCTGTTATGAAAAATTTGTAACTTTTGTGAATAGCAGTAATGTTTAGATATTTGATTTTTGAGTTGAATTAATCAAAATTCGTTTTATTTATTTATTTATTTATTTATTTAATTTTTATTTTTAAATTTCTGTGTTTTAGTAAACACTATCGCTGTTTTAAGGTGCTTAGTTTATTAAACATTGCTTATTTATTTTACTTTTATTTTCATGTGATACAAATACTCACCAATACTTCTGTTTCTGAGCTTTAGAATTTGAGAATTAATCTTCCGTAATGGGATCCATTATCAAATGTTGATGTGAAGCACAAACTATTCTGACAACCAAGTAAATAATGGATAGCATATAATCCTTGATAAGGAAATTCATATGCTTTATATGTATATATCTATCTACATATCTATATCTATCTATATATATATATATATATTCAAAATTTCTATGGAATTAGTTTATAAAGATAATACATTTATGGCAAGATAAATCATCTTATACTTATATATTAATTTTTTTTCTACAATAAAGAAAGAATTAAAGCTGATGCCTTTTCAGATGATTAATCAGATATTAATACTTTTATTTTTACATTTGATTTATTTTTAAACTGAGGAGTTATAAAATTAATTATTTTTATTTTGTAAAAGTTTTATGTAGTTTTATTTTTAACTGTCTATCAACTAATTGTACGACTAGAATTACTTTAACTTCTACTTTTAAAGCAGTAATTTTTTAAAGTTGTAATGCTAACGAATGTTTATTATTTATGTCGTTAATTATTTATGTAGGTAAATTATATTTTCTTTTTCCTGTTAGTAAGTCATTTATCTTTGAAGTTTCTTTTTACCTCTCTATTATTATTATTATTATTATTATTATTATTATTATTATTATTTATTATTATTATTATTATTTTTTTTTTTGTATATTAAATACTTCGCATCCCTGTTTTATTGATATAGCCCTGTTTCGATGCCCTGTTTAGGGCATTGAAACCTGTAATTTTTTTCTTTATGTTTACATATTTACAGAAATACACTTAATTCTTCATACAATAATCAACCAATGACCCTGAAGACGTTTTGTATATTGTAAGCTTTCAATATTTTGATTCGGTATGATTATCTTTTTCCTTTTAAAATAAATCTTCCATTTCTTCATGCAATAATTTTCATTTCATCATATACAAGGTTTAAAAAGTTTTTTATATTATATATATGTATATATAATGGGCACACACAGGCTTCAAATCCTTATTTATAAAAAAAAATAATTATTGGTACGCAGCTATTAATGGATAATGACAGTATTTGTGTATTAATCTGATAAAAAGAATTAAAAGAAATCTTACCAATGAAAAAAAAAAAAAAAAAAAAAAAAAAAAAAAAAACATAGTAATTAAATAAGATTGCAAACATATCTCAATATAATACATTTGCAAAATAAAAGTAACTACGTAGAAAAAGTTTAAGTTAGAGTGCATATATTTATTTCAATATTCGTTTATTCTAATAGTTATTTATTTCTGTTACACTGAAAAACACCAGACATGTTGCTTTAACGTGATGTGAAAGATATATCCTTTACGAAATATTTAAAGATAGAAATTTGAAATATGAGTAAAAGATTTTCGGTACAATTGGTTAAAAAAGTAAAATAAAAATTGAACCAGATATAATCGTGTCTTTTAAAGAGATTTTATGCAAAAAAATTGAAGTTTTTTTTTCTGGATAAGCAAAATGATTCCAAATGGAAACAAGAATTTGCATTTCTATAAAAGAAAGAAAAATACAGGTTTTAAAATATCAAATTGCAAGTAAAGGAATTTAGATGGATATTTGGATATTTTACATTTTAGTTATCTCACGACCATCTTTTATAATTCTAAATATTTCACTTTTATTTATTTTACCTACTTATTTTACATAATTTTAATTTTTTACACAAAATTCTGTAAGGCTGTTTCATACACATAACAAAACTATAAAGCATATGTATAATACTTTATATATTATTTTTATTGGATATAAAACAAAAATATGATATAAAAAATTCTCAACTCCTAAATTGAACTGTCTTATGAAGGATATGTATAAAAATAAGAGGTATGAAGAAAAGTAATGTTTTAATGTTAAATTTCAACGTTTTGAATGTCAAAACTTGCCACTATTAACTTCCATAATACATCTTTATTTTCCGAACATATATATAGTAAGAAAAGTATTGCAGTCATGATTTGCGTAGATGTTGAATATCGCGCAGCTCAAAAAAGGTTGGTCTTAGAATGTTGCAAATTTATATTTGTGACTGTCATGTTGTCTGGAGATACACCTCCAACTTTGAATTTGACACGATCTCCCCTTTTAGAAATAGCTACGATTTTACACGATTTTTTGGGATGTATCTGTGTGTGTATGTGAGTGGACACGATAACGTATTAGCGCTTTGTTAGATTGAGCTGAATGTTGATACATAGGTCACCGTAGTACGATTCCTATAGATTTTGGTGAATCCAGCATTTACAGTTTTTTTTTTTTACAGGGGCATAACAAAAATTCTTTCATTATTGGTCTAAGGGTTGAAGTTATTTGCAGTGCGATAGCAGCTAAATGCCTTATCAATTGAGCTCAAAAATTATACACACTGAGAAAAAAATATACTGCCTTTATCTGGAACGAGTAAGTGGCCATTTTCTAAATCCCTAAAGTAGAAATATTGATTTCCGAGCTATGCGTACAAGGCACGCCAATAAGCTGAATAGACGAAACGATCGAGAATTTCTACTCCAAATATTTCTAGATGATGAAACTATATTCTGAATAGTATGATTAGTATGAATCCTTTGTATTGCGAGAAATTCTGGCTTGATTTTCTAGAATCGGGTCATAACCAAAATTTTAGTTGCTATAACTCGCCTCTTGTATTCGCAGAGATTTATTTGCAGAGATTTTCAAATAAGTTTGACCTCGAAAATAGAGGCAAACGCTCTAGGATTCTAACTAAATCTAGCACTTACAGATTTTCACAGGGACGCAGCAAAATATTCTTTATCGTTATGAACTATAGGCTCAAAGTATTTTAAATGCAATTGCGTTAAACGCCTCATTCGATTGAGCTGATTCATTTCAGACTTCTATACTTTGGTTTATTACTGAAACGTCTGTAAAAGTCTGCATTTTCAGAAGACTCAAAAAGTTTTTGGATTCTGTGTGTTTGTCTATTTTGCTGTATGTGTGTACCGCGATAGCCGATTTACCCGATTTACTTACAAATTTTACACATTTTCATGAAGCACACGGAATTTGCTGTGTAATTTTCAGTGTGTATCAGGTTTAGAAATTTTTTCGGGTTTTATCATGGTTTTTTGGGGTTTTATCTGGTTTATTCAGGGTTTTTTGGGTTTTACCAGAATTTTTTCAGAGTATTTTCAGGTTTTATCACATTTTTCAGGAATATTTTCCATGTCCCCCTCCCCCCTTTTTTTAATTGAACATAATGTATATAATTCATAATAAGATAATCTACAAAATTAAATATTAACTAAAAATCAAATTTTTTAAATTTCTAAAGTCTTTTTATGATTAAGTTAAAAAGAAATTTTTAAAAATTAAATAATTGTTCTTTAAATTTTCTAACAAAAAAACGAATTTTAATGATTATTTATTATGGCTTTATTAAATTTTTCATGGTGAATATATTTTCATACAATATTTTTACATTCCGAACACTATAGTGAAGAAAGTATTGTGATGATGTCAAAAATCCGAATATGAGATTTTCATGTTTCTATACGTTTCGAGGTCCACTAAGTCTGTTTTCACTATTTTTACGATGATGTATGTATGTGTATGTATGTGTGTATGTATGTGTGTATGTCTGTGAGTGAACACGCTAGCGTCTAAACGCTTTGTTCGAATAAGCTGAAAGTTGGTGCGTATATTGTAAGTCACCATAGTACGAACCCTACTGATTTTGGTGAATCTAGCACTTATAGTTTTTTTACAGGGACACCAGAAAAATTCTTTCTCATTATGGCATATGGGGCCAAATTTTTAAAAGTGCGACAGCGTCTAAACGCTTTATTATTCTGAGCAAAAAATTCGTACACATGTTATAGGTTGCAGTTGTACGAACTGTATAGATTTTGGTGAATTCAGCATTTAAATTGTTTTTACAGGGGCACAAAGAAATTTTTTTTATCATTATGTCCTATGGGCCAAATTTTTAAAAGTGTGATAGCGTCTAAACGCCTTATTAATCTGAACAAAAAATTTGTACACATGTTATAGGTTACAGTTGCACCAACTGTATACATTTTGGTGAATTTAGCACTTACAGTTTTTTTACAGGGACACAAAGAAAAAATTCTTTATCATTATGGACTATGAAACCAAATTTTCAAAAGTGCGATAGCATCTAAACGCCTTATTCAATTGAGCTGAAAATTTATATGAATAATATAAATCACTGTTGCATTAACTATAAGCATTTAGGTGAATCTAGCATTTATAGGTTTTTACCAGGACACAACGAAAAATTCTTTATCATTATGATCTTATGAGCTCAAAGTTCAGTAGCGTTAAATAAAACATCGTGTAATATATGGAGAAAAATACTCAAACACTCTATTATGGTTTTCTCTCTTTTGTTTGTTTAAAAACTCCTCTTTCTTTACTTTATCTACAAAACTGTTAATTACTCAATGTTCGGAAAGTCGAGTGGAGTCACTCCAGATTTTTATGTCTGACGAAGGGTCGTATCTTCTTTCGACCAGAAACAACTGTTGTGAGTCTTGCTATTTTATGGTGTTTATTCAAAGTTTTGTACTTGTTACTTATTACAGTTTTTAAATCGTAATTACATATTGGATAAAATTTCACTACAGATAAAGTGGTGTAAAAAAAGGGCGGGTACAAAATTTGCGTCCGAATAAATTAAGTTAACTTGTCAGCATGTTTTACTCCAGTTGATGACGAGAGCTCTTAATCTCCAGATTTTGTAAAATAACAATAATTTCTGCTTTTATCAAATGAGAAAAAATATTACCAATTTTAAGAAACAAATAGTTCATTTTTCTTGAACAACAAAGACCAAATTGTAAATATACTATGAAAATATACTATGTATGAAAGTATATATATTTTTTTTTCATTTTCGTGGAAAAATCCTCAAAGTTATATTTTGCTCAAAATTAAAATTGAATTTAATTAACTTTGTAGTAAGCTTCTTTTTAAAAATTTCGATTATTCAACAATTTATAATGATGAACTAAGCTCCTGTATCTATTTTTCGCTAGAAAACACTGCTTAAACATGTAAGATGTAAGTAACGGAATTTAACGTTAGCTTGGAAGCATCAATTTGCATAATTTGTTTGAAGAATGTAAACAAGCAAAATCAGTGCCATGAATAACTTTGACATTTATTATGGTAGCATATTTTTATTTTTTATTGTTTTGAACATTTCGTTTGCCTAATTTTTTTCAAATATTTTTATTACTATCGGTTTTTATTTTATTTTTTTTAATTTTTTTGTCAACATATGTAGTAAAAAACATTGCGATATGTTTTTTTTTTTTTTTTTTTTTTAAAGAGAAAATTTTCTTGAAACACTAAAAAATTTAATTATTTGACATATTTATACATTGAATTTATACACCGAATTACTTCCTTCATAAATACAATAAAATAATAAAAAGTCTCTTAAAATATGTTTTTGTCTTATTCTTTAAGAAAAATTATTTTAAAACTTGCCGACTACAAACACCATGTACAAATTAGTGATTGACTCATCTATATTTTTGCACTAATGTACTGAATAAAAATATGGGTAATCTTATACTTACACCACGGTTTTCAGCCATGTGCTCCGTGGACAAATCTTTTTATTAAAAAATCTCTTAAAATATGTTTTTGTCTTATTCCTTAAGAAAAATGACTTTAAATCTTGCCGACTACAAACACCATGTACAAATTAATGATTGACTCATCTATATTTTTGCACTAATGTACTGAATAAGAACATGGGGAATCTAATACTTACACCACGGTTTTCCGCCATGTGCTCCGTGTACAAATCTTTTATTAACATATCTAAAGTCCTTTCTCTCTTCTGCGCAAATGTTGGTGTGTTGAATGCCGCTTTCTCACCATTTATCACTGGAAAGAAAAAAAAGAAAAAATAGTTATATTTATTGCCCTATTAACAAGTATTTTCTTTTAACGATTAGTTTATATATTAATAATTAGTAAAAAATGAAATTACTAAAGAAAAAAGTTGAAAGATTTTATTTTATAATGCAATATAATTTATTTTTAAATTGATATATATATATATATATATTTCCAATTCAAAGATCTAGTTTATCAGTAAAATAATTCTGAATGAATGCGCAGCTACTGTTTGTACTATGATTATAAACAGTGAAGGAAAATGTATGCTTTTGAAAAAATTTTAAATTTTAAGTTACGTTTCATGAACAATATACAGAAAAATTTCAATGTGAAATTTTTGAAATATTAAATTTATGAAAATGAGTATGTTCTTTTTAAAATGTTTATTCATTTTTTGAATATTTTTTTTTAAGGAATAAATTTTTTAAATAATTTTCTTGGTGTTTATTTCTTTTAATCCAAATTGCGCTAAAAATTCTCTTTTTGCTTTTATTGTAGCAAAATATAAACGATGGCAACTTATAGTTATCTAAACAGTACTATTACTCATTGAATAATGCAATTTACTCCATTTTCAGAATCAGTTGCTTTGATTTGGGAAAAATAAAAAATAAAATAAATAATTCAATGAATAATAAAAATGAAGGCATATTTTCTCGATTATTTCATTTTCATTCCATTTCATTAGAAATTCATACAGTCAGTTTGCAATATCAGCATAATAGAAAAGTGGTTTGAACATCTGATTTGTAATACTAGAAAAGTTAGAAGACAGTCTTTTATAGTTTCAAAAGAGAGATAAAATGAGATTATTTATAAGAAAATCCTATAAAAAAGTAGTTACATTTTTCAAAAACAATAAAATTCACGAATTTTAAATTCTGTGTTTTCTAATGAGAGTACTAGGCCCAGAAGCGGCCGAGCGTGTCTGCGTTCAAAGCTGGTAGACGTGAGGTGTTGGGTTCGATCCCAGGTCACGTTCGTCTGCCTAGCCTTTCGGAGATTTCCGTGGTTTTCTCCGAAACTTGCGTAAATACGGGTTAGGGCCCCTTAGAAAAACCCTGCACGGAGGGCACTCCCCCTCAGGCCTAGGACCTACAGCAGTCAATCGGCCTTATTCCCAAATCCAATCCAATCCTAATGAGAGTACTGCCATCCTAGAATATCCCAGATATGATTAGAATTTTCGTGATCAGTTTAATTCTGACAAAGCATGCATATAAACGTTATTGTTATTTGCCGTCTCAAGTAACAAATAATTCGAATTATTCTGTATTTTAAAAGGTTTGATCTAAGACTGAAACACAATGTTTAATAAGTTTCACTTCTTTCTAAAATACAATATAGGTATTTCTTATTTGGCTCATATCCAGTGCTTCTGAAATGCCTTATTTAACTCATTTATAGTTTATAAATTAAATCTGTGAAATATGCTATGCTTTAAGTGCAGAAGCTTTTAACTTGTGCTCCATGATCCCTTAAAAGGTCTAGTTATTAAACAGTCATTACGCAAATTTTAAATGGGTTTTAGTTCAATTCATTTTTTTTTCTTTTTAAATAAGATGTTCTGTAGTGAAAATAATAATATCTTCATTTAGTATTCTGAATAGAAGCGTCACTTAATATTTTAACATAATGAAGTTTCCGAGTATCTAAAACATCGCTTATGAAAGTGGATATATACATAGCAATGTTACATTTTGAACACAGACACAAATATTTAGAATAAATTTAGAAACAGAATGTGTCCAAATGGAATACTTTTACTATATATATATATATATATATATTATATAAAGTTAAGTCTAACACGTTTTTATAAAGCTTTTTTCTTTTTTTAATTATTTAAGATTTTTTTTTTTTTTTTTTTTTTTTCAGTTTTTAATGTTTAGTATACACAAAATTTGATTACATTGTGTGTTCAACACATTTTCACTATTGACAACTTGTTCTTTTTTTAAATATGTATAACTGAATTAAGAAAAAACAGTTTAACTACAAATTAAAAAAAAAACGTAAATTATTGAGTATTTTAATTAAAACTGAAAGACCATTTTCTTCTTAATGAGCACACATTTTGAGTTAGTTTTAGGATAAAAATTTGGTGGATAAAAAATAGTCTATTCATCTAATGAAAAATTTAAAATTAGAAAAAAAAATATATAAATTATAAATATTAAGTGAGCTTTGGATATAATTCTTGTTAAATTTTCTGATACCCTAAAAGAAATACGTTGAAAAAAAAATGTATTTTGTAATGTTCCTGTAAACAAAATCATTCATTACAATACTTCTTTATTTAAAAAATAAAAATAAAAAAATATATAAAAAAATGCTTACAATTAAGTCTATTTTTTTTATTCACAAATATATTTATTGACAACTCATTAATGTCTAAATACAATTAAATATCAATGATATATATATATATACATATATATATATATATATATATATATATATTTATTTATTTATTTAAATGCAATTAGATGTTTAAATAACAATCTCAAAACAATTTGACTGTAATTAAAATTCATTTAATATTAAAGGGGATCATTAAATGACAAGTCTTTTCTCTCTCAGACAGACTGATTGTATAGAAATTATTTAATTATACCCTTTAGCAGTAAAATCCATTAGATGATTTGTAAACATATTTTCCTCGGATGAGATATATATATATATATTTTTTTTTTAATCTAACGATTTTCTACACTTAGAATTCATTTATTTAAAAATGATTAAACAATAAATGTTTTATTTGTTTATTTATTTATTATTATTATTATTATTTTAATCGTAACCTTATTTTCCATGTTTATTTTATGAAGGATGAAAACATGCCTGAGTAAAAATATGAACATAATTCAGAAAGCCAATTCTCCGGATTTTATGAAAATATTTCTCAATATTAATATGCTAAATGTTCGCTTTATATGTAAAATATCTTACTAATGAAAATATAGCATTGAGTAATTTGATTTACTGAAAGAGAAAAATACATTTAAAAAAACAATAGAAGATTTAACACAATATTTTTACTAATATGACAAATGCAGAACTAGAATTTCGCAATATACATGGTATACATTATTTAATAAAGCAAGAACATGTGTTTGTCTGTATTTAAATCATAATATATTTAATACAAATATTAAACCTTATTTAAATTAATGTAAAGAATAACTTTAAGGTTAAATAATACAGTCACAAAAATGAAGATAGAATTCAGAACATCTGTAAAATGTGATTTTAAACCAATGTTTTGCTGGGGAAAAATATACCATCTCTATCTAGAACGAATGAATAGTCATTTTCTGAATTCTTAAACTGGAAATATAGATTTACGAGCATTGCGGATAAGGTAAACAAATAACCTGGATAGATGAAATGATCGAGAATTTCTAATCTATACTTTTCTAGATGGTGAAACAGTATAATAGATATTATGAATATTATGAATCCTTTATATTGTGAGATATTCTCGCTTGATTTCCTAGAATTGGGTCATAAACGAATGTTGTAGCTACTAAAACTTGCCTTTTGAGATCGCATTTATCTGCAGAGATTTTTAAGTTAGACCACGATAATATATATATATATATATATATATATATATATATATATATATATATTTAAAAAAAAAGAAAGAAAGAAAATTCTGTCCTCGATAGAATTTAATTTAGTACGACAGGACTAATTCATATATTGTAATCTTGCAACTATAAAAAAAAAAAAAAAAAAAAAAAAAAGCCACCCTGGCTAATAACAAACTCGACATTTCTCACATAATATTATTGTATCTGGTCACTGTATCTGGAAACGCAGATGTAATGGTTATTATGTGAGAAATGTTGAGCTGGTTATCAGCCAGGGTGGCTGAGAGGAACAGCATCCGAATGTTAAGCGGAGGGCCTGGGTTCAAATCCCGGCTACGGTATTTTTCACATAGTTGGTATAAAAAAAGAAAAAAAATAATCCTCCTTATTTTTAAAAATGAATTTTCATCTTTGATGAGTTTATCAATAAAATTTCTAAATATTTTAAGATAGTTTAAGAAATTATATATACTGAAATTGTGACAACACAAAATCGCTGTCTGAAAGAAATAGTTCTGTCATACTAAAAACTATCTAGAATTCTAATAGGAGATTTCAGAACTCGCTAGCAATGTGAACTAGAACTTATAAGGATGACATCGAACTATTTTTACTAGAGACACTATTTAGTTTCTAGATGTCAGTCACATTTTTTTTTCCTGTGTAGTATCATATTTAGGCAGTTTACTACATATTTTTTCTCATACATTTCTACCGTAATTATCTAAATTCTTCATATGAGACATAAAGCTGGATAAAACCATGTCTATTTTGACGATGAAATTACTTATATAGAAGAAGTCTTCCCATGATCCCCTTCTATCTCTTTAAATGTACGCAATTTTCTACGTATTGGTATTGATATTAATTTCGGTATTTTAGTTTTAAAACAAGTTTTAAAATTTATTATTCTAAACTCTTTTTTATGCATTAATGGCAATAATGCAAGTTCATGTGAAACATTGCCGTTTTCCACAAAGTTATGAAAATCTTTAACTTCAAATATATGTCAAAACACTGAAAGTAGAATGTTGAAAATCAATGAAGTTCTGGCCAGTATCATAATTTATATTTAAAAACCGATTAGATTGGTCGACAATAAAAATAATTATTATAATTTACGTTTACGCAAAATTTTGCATTATTCAGTTGTGTTAAGAAATATTTAAAGTTTGAAAATAAAATATTGAAATTAACTAGAATTCTGAAAATTATTATTATTTTTATTTTAAAAACCGGCTAACTTTTTTACGACTATTCATACTTGAGATAATATCCTTTCAGATAACAAACTAACGAACAAACTTACAAACCTACAGAAAGAAGACACATTTTAGTTTGCGATTTTCTGCATCATCATCCTAACATTTTAAAAGTGTTAAAAAGTAACAATATCAAACTTTGAAATTTTCTCGAATAATTAAGTTTACCATAACCGTAGCCTGATGAAGTGCTAAAAAAGATTACACAAAAAATAGAAAAAATCACCATTTCTTGTACAATTTTTATCTTTATCTTTTTTATTTTCTATGTATTATTTCTATAATTGCTTTTTATTCAAATACAAATATTTTCTAATTTTTATTAAAAAAAAATAGAAGAAATCACCATTTTTTGTATCTTTCTCTTTTTTATTTTCTATTTATAATTTATATATTTATTTTCTATATAAATATTACATAGAGCTATAAGGATACATATTAGAATTCTTGTTTTAGTCTTTACAAAGTGGCAACAGAAATTTTTTTAGAAAAGTTGACTGACAAAATCTCGCTGTTAATGAAGGATGTGAAAAAAATATTTTTTTAATCCATAGTATTTGGCGGTATAAATGTAATAGTATTTGGCGGCCTTACTTTTATATTTTAATTGAAGTTATGATTAATTAATCTAATTTTGTTGGTGATTTATATTAACTTTATATAACTTGTATTAGGAGTCAATATAACGAACATTACACGGAAACGTTTTATACTACAGGGTGTTTATAAAGTCCCGGACCCATTTTCATGTTTAATAACTCACAAAATAATAAAGATAGATTAAAATTAATAACATAAATGGTTAGGTAGACTCAAAAAGTTTCATGACCCTTGTCAATGAACTTCCACGTGTGCCCCCTTCGTCGCACGGAGAATATCAAGTCGATAGTCAATTTCACGGCAGGTAGCGGCAAGCATGTCGGCATCCACAGAGGCTATTGCGGTTGTAATTCTAACTTTTAGGTAATTATTCAACTGCCGCTCGAATAAAATATCACATACAAAAGTACTACATAGAACAAACACATCAAAAGTAAACATAACATTGCAATAGTTGCCAAAAACAAAAGAGAGAAAAATGCAATTAATAAGCAGACGATATTTAGAAGTACAGATATTTAGACATGGAAAATGAAATTGTCTGAAATTAACCACACGCGCAGACGATATTTACAAAAGTAAAGATATTCAAACCTGAAAAGAAAATATATGAGTTATTCCATCAATAAATGCCATAAGTTTGTTTATATCTTCATTATTTTATGAGTAATTAAACATCAAAATGGGTCCGGGACTTTATAAACACCCTGTATTGTGTGTAAAGTGAAAATTGAATGTTCATGTTCTTTGTTATCGTAAAAGAAAAAAAAAAAAAAAAGAAAAGAAAAGAAAAGAAAAGAGCATTAAAAATTATCAGCATAATTTATTATTTTTCATCAAGCATCCATTGTATAGCTTGAAATCGGCTGATAGAAACTTCTTGAATATGTGGCAATGAAAAGCTACTAAAATTTCTTAATTATTTCTTCGAGTTTCTGTATAAAAGTCAAAAGATACAATTTAGATAGTTTACTTTAAATGATTCACTAAATGCTAAGGAAAGAAAAACCTCTTTTTAAAAAAGATTTTCATTGTTCAGAAATTCAATTTTAGCTCTAAAATATGAAAACATATGACACCTAAAATTGACATACAGTTCTTTGAACATGCCAAGATAGAGCCAACCAATTTAGTGAAAAGTATTTTTTCTAAAGTGTGAGATTTTTTACTCTCCACAAGAGTGACCTTTCCCCCCCACCCCCCAAGAAAAAACAAAAATCAATTGTATACAAGAGGTTACATATTTTTTCTACGCAATGACTCTAGATCGAAGTTAGAAAGAATTACACATTCGAGAAGTCCTGGTAGCAGGCGAGCATCTTACCATTGAACCACTGGGCACGGATATATAAGGTTAATTAACAGGTCCACATAAACATCACACGTGATGAATTATATTTATAAATTTTCCTACATAACTACGAGGGCAGTTTGATAAGTCCGTGACTTTGAAATGAAAAAAATCAGTATACATACCAAAACGCATTTTATTTTTCTACATAATCTCCTTTCATAATGATACACTTTTTCTAACGATGTTCGAACTTTCTTAATCTTTCCAAAAAATAAGACTTCTCAAACTCCTCAAAATAGGCATTTCTGGCATTAATGATCTTAGAATTTAAAGATAATCTCTTTCCCACCAAGCCATTTTTTTTTTTTTAATTTGGAAAAAGAAAACAAAGTCACTGGGAGCCAAGAGAGGAGAGTAGGGTGGATGAGGGATCAATTCGTATCGTAATTCAACCAATTTAGCGGCTACGATTACACACGAGAGCGCTGGCGCATTGTCGTGATGAAAAAGCACTTTTTTCTTTAACAACTGTGGCCACTTTTCTTTCAATTTTGCATTAAAACGGCCTAATAAATCAGCATAATACTCTCCGGTGATCGTGTTTCCCTTTCCCAGACAGTCAATGAGAATTTTGCCTTTTGAGTCCCAGAAAACTGTGGTCAAAATCTTTCCTGCCGATGGAACTGTTTTTGCCTTTTTCGGAGCACGTTCATTAGAAGAAGTCCACTGTTTAGACTGTTCTTTCATTTCTTTTGTATAGTAATCTATCCATGTTTCATCAACTGTAACTTAGCGCCTCAAAAGTTCACTTGAATTGCGCTCGAACTTATCTAAACACTGCTTTGAAATGGTTACATGAGTCCGCTTTTGATCCACTGTCAGCAATCGCGGCACCCATCTTGCTGATGACTTTTTCATGCCCAAATGTTCATGCAAAATGTAGAATACACGTTCATTTGAAATATTTACCTTCTGAGCTATCTCACACATTTTCACACGGCGGTCTTCTAACACTATATTAGAGATTTTGTTGACCATTTCTTCAGTCGTGATCTTAATTGGACGTCCACAACGCTCGTACGGCAACAACGAAATTCCGTAAACCACTTGTGAACCATACCATGTGATGGAGCAGAGGCCCCATAATATTTTTTCAACTTTTCTTCAGTTTCGGTAATTGTTTTTCCGCACAAAAAATAATGTTTTATCAACACACGAAATTCTTTTTTCTCCATAATCAAAACAAACACGCCAGTTGTTTGATTTTGAATCCTAGAACACAATGTATGTAAAATATCGTCTGCAAATTTCACGAATGTTGCCACAGATAATTATAAATTGAAAATATAATAGTAAGAGTGCGATCAGAGCGCTACCCTTTTTAAAGTCACGGACATATCAAACTGTCCTCGTACATTTACAATATAAAAATATAGGATTCTAAGATACGTTTTAAAATATTAAAAATTAGAATTGTTAAGAATTATTAAGAATTAGAATAGATTTTTATTGTTAAAATTAAAATTATTTTTAATTACTAAAATTAGAATTATTTAAAAATCAGAAAATATACTTGAAAACAGATTCCCTGAGATCCCCAATTATTTTTAAAGCAGCTTAAAAAAGTAAATGTTATTCGAATGTGCATGAAAAAAAAAAAGTACCGTGTTTTTCTGATCTGCTACATTACATCAGCTTCACATTGAAAATTTTAATCAATAAGTAAAGTTGTTTTCAATCCACGTTTTGTCTTGTACGAATATACCCTTTTCCGTAAAATAAACTTTATCTTGTAAAGCTCATTTATTTAACCTGCGGTATATACGCAGGAACGGTAGTTCAATCATTGCATTCAAAGCTGCAGATTTTCTTGAAAAACTGTCAGTTCCAAAAAGTGGTAAGTTGCTCGCCTGTTTTAAAAATATAAATTTCTATTGACTTTAAGGCTTTATGCATTAAAAATTTGCATTATTCTTTTCTTTTATACTTTATATATTTCAGAATAAAAAATATTTCGATTACGATTTTATATATGCTTTACTACTAAAAAAGTTTCGATTTTGCAGTTGTATGATAAAGGTTTTATTATTTATCAAATTATTTTTAAATATTAATATTTTACTTTTATATTCATCTAAAATCTTAAATCAATTCTATTAAATAAATACATACGTAAGATCAACAAAAAATCGATTTTCATATTTCATTAGAAATACGATCAATAGATGGCGTCAGCAGTTTCTCACTTCACAGTTCACAGAGGGTTAATTTTGCAATTTAAATTCGATAGCTGAGACTTCACTTTTTGTGATAGAGGATTTACAAGTTACTCTTTCACTAAAAGTGAGAAACTTCACATATTTTGAGCCAAAATAGTGGTTACAATTTTAACGAGTTCGATTATTACGCCAGAAATTTTAGAAAGAAATTAATTATTAAACAATATTATTAATTACATTGCTTGATTCATATGTTTTCTTTTGAAGCAATATTTAAAAAAATTTTATAAATTAAAAAAGCAGAAAATTGTTATGAACTATTAAAATAAGATTTTTTACCCAAGAACTTCTTTTTATACTGGCATAAGTTTGAAATATTTAATCTTTATCAGGATCTTTTCTAGATTTAAAGACAAAACTAAAGCTTTAAACTAATGTCAGCATTTAAAAAATTTATAAGTAAGAATATTTTTTTCTTTATATTAGCTTTTCAATTTGTATTATAACAAAATTTTATTAAAGAAATAACTTTAGTATTTTGAAAAATACAGTTTATAATTCCCTTAAATGATTGCGTTTAAAAATCGTCTGCATAGAAATTTATCCTTCTAAACTTTTATCATTACAGCTTTTCTTATTTATAAACTAAAACAAAACACCTTTATTGTGAATCCAAGAAGCAATTGCAATGCTTCACGAGCTAATCAATTGAAAACATAGAAGTATGAAAAGTTCTATTCTAAATGAATTACCTTCAAGAAATATGATTGATTGCATTTTTAAAGGCATCTTTAAACTAATTCAACATTCAAATCTGAAATTAAAGTTTCCAGACGGCAGATTTCTTAATATGATGCAAATCTTTGAGCAGAACTTGTTCTTCTTGATTCTGATTAAATTTGAAGGCACGCGTAACGTTCGTAAAAGAATTCGAATTTAGCCATTTAGTTGTTCGACTGCGATAAATTCATTTCCTTCAGTAATATGCTCGTTACCGGGAGATTCATTAAAATACAATTAATTCTGTAGTCATCGCAAGAGTGAATAATCTCTTTCAGGGAGATATCAAAATGCGAGAGCAGAAATTCAACTCAGTAATTAGTTTTCAAAATCATATTTTTCATTTAAATTATTAAAACTCTGATTTTATGCAAATATTGAATGCACTTTCATATAAATAAGGGGATTTGATTTTAATTTTTGAGAACATAGGTATTCTAACTACTGAATTGTTTTACTTATTTAAAGTTAAAAAAAAAAAAAAAAAAAAGATTTTATAAATAGTTTGATTTTTATCTGAATAAGTAAAGTAAATAATGTGTATTTGTAAAGTGATAAATGTGTTGATATAATTTTTTCTTTCATTTCACATTTAAACAGGTGAAAGATTAAAAAAAAAAAAAAAAAAAAAAAAAAAGGTTCTAGTATAAAAAAGTAATTTTTATGGAATATATTTTGCCAAATTAAATTTTCTTTAATTCAAACGTTAAAACCTTATAATATTTTAAAACTATAGAAAATACATATATAAATTACAGATGTAAGTTATAAATATAAATTTGCATATGAAAAAAAGAGTCAAACAACAAAACAAGTTCAAATTTAAGTCAAAATGTTAAATAAAAACTAAAAAAAGCAGTAAATGTTATGTCTATTATCCCTGAATCAGTTATCAACAGCTTTTTATAATTTAATATTTCCTTAAAGCACAAAAATACTTCCTTAGATGTATAACACTTGCAAACAATAATAACAAGAACCACATAACAGATTCAATTTAAATTTCTAACAATTAACCCTTTCGCACCGACTGTCACGCATACATGTGAGCAAGAAACGCACTCATTACCAGGGCGGCACGCCGCACAGTGGATCGAACAATGTTAAAACACGAACATAGACCCAAAAATCAACCTCTAAATAACTGATATTTTGCAGTGAAATAATTTAAAAGAATGTCTAAAAAATACAAATATATGGTTATTTCTTCAATTACACGAAGTTTTGTTGTATATAAATAAGTTTAAAATGAAAACTTTCAGAAATAAGATTTTTCGATGAATTTCAGTGACTTTATTTGAATAGCCATCGAGTGGCACTTACGATAACTATGAAAAAATACGAAATAAAAATACTTTTAATAATGTCCTAATAAAAGTTTAAGGTATTTCTGCCAACATTTTGTTGGTTTTTTTATGTTGTGATTCACGCATGAAATGTGAATATAAAATTAACAACAAAATTAAATTTATAAGTTGCGTAACTTTTTTTGTCCAAAATTGTCCAAAATTTCAAACACATTTTACTACTCCCAAAAGTATGCATTTTAATCTGTGAAAAGGATTTGCGCCATAAATTGCCACTTTTAGAGTAAAATAAATTCTTATTCTGTTTACCCTCAAATTATCAATCGAGAAATTTATATGAATAAGTGTATTCATTAATGACAGAAAATATATTAAAATTTTTATCGTGAAAATATTATAGAATTTAGATGATTAAAATAAATTTAATAAATCAGAAATTATTATTATTTTTTTTAAATATTTAATAAAATAATTAATTTTACTTTAATGGTACTGAAAAGTACCGTTGGACCTAAAAAAGGAGGGAAATGTAAATAGTTGCCGTGATATGTCATAAAATGTTAAAATTAAGTAAATGTTTAACGTTAAATAATCAAATGTTAAAACTAAATAATGTAATAACATATTACGATTTAAAGTAAAAGTTCCTGTGTTTCAGGAAAAAGTTCCTTCCTTTGCACATTTCTTTTATTCGTTCTCATGCTTGAAATCAGGGGGTCAGATGTTAATAACAAGTGATGTAGCAAATCTTCGTTACAAGCTTTTCGATTTATTTTTCTCGTGTGGTATTCTCTGTATTTAAGAAACTCTTTATTTCGGGCTTCGCTAGCTTCTTCTGACAACTGTCCAATTGGAATAGAAAAATTTTCTATTATGTCGTTTCCATGAATCAATAGTTTGTGAACTGAAGCTGGCATATAGTACCACACATATTTTGAGACACATTGTTTCGCTGTTTCCAGTGCAAATTTTCCAAATTTGTCTCCTAAATTTGCCTTCCAAAATTGTCCTTCTAAAAATAACAGAACCTAGAAACAACGTTTTTTAAAATTTCTTTGATAAGAATTCACTTTATTTGCTTATTTGTTTAAAAATTATTTCTGATAGCAAAATAAAACAAATAAAAAATCCAGTTCAATCAAAAAAATTCATTAATTATTGATCGCCTGCCTTCCATAAATCTTTAGTAAAATAAAGACAAAAGTAATTTTTTTAATAGAGTTTGACAGTAAATGCCTGCATGAGTTTTCTATTGAAAAACTACATAAAAAAAAAAAAAAAAAAAAAAAAAGAAAGAAAAAAGAAGCAGTAATCTAATGATATATTTATCATTGTGTGCTAAATTAATTGTGTTACAAATATAGATTTTATTAAAGAAATTTTTATTTATTTTCTTTTATTCTCTTCTTTTATACAACATTTGTTTCTTTACCAGGTATGTTTCTAAATACCTATTTGCAGCAGAAAAATATGATACCGCTTAACCCCTTTATTAAACCATTTTTTCCTCAAATGGCACATTACACTATTTTCAAGAATAAAATTTGATGTAAAGTAAAAAATCTGGAGTGACTCCACTCGACTTTCCGAACATTGAGTAATTAACAGATTTGTAGATAAAGTAAAGAAAGAGGAGTTGTTAAACAAACAAAAGAGAGAAAACCATAATAGAGTGTTTGAGTATTTTTCTCCATATATTACATGATGTTTTATTTAACGCTACTGAACTTTGAGCCCATAGATCATAATGATAAAGGATTTTTCGTTGTGCCCCTGTAAAAACCTATAAATGCTAGATTTACCAAAATGCTTATAGTTAGTGCAACAGTGATTTATAATATTCATATAAATTTTCAGCTCAATTGAATAAGGCGTTTAGATGCTATCGCACTTTTAAAAATTTGGACCCATAGGCGAGGCCATAATGATAAAGAATTTTTCTTTGTGTACCTGTAAAAAAACTGTAAGTGCTAGATTCACCAAAATCTATACAGTTGGTGCAACTGTGCCCTATAACATGTGCACACATTTTTTGCTCAGATTAATAAGGCGTTTAGACGATATCACACTTTTAAAAATTTGGCCCCATAGGCCGTAATGATAAAGAATTTTTCTTTGTGTACCAGTAAAAAAACTGTAAGTGCTAGATTCACCAAAATCTATACAGTTGGTGCAACTGTGCCCTATAACATGTGCACACATTTTTTGCTCAGATTAATAAGGCGTTTAGACGATATCACACTTTTAAAAATTTGGCCCCATAGGCCGTAATGATAAAGAATTTTTCTTTGTGTCCCTGTAAAAAACTATAAGTGCTAGATTCTGCAAAATCTATACATATTGAGTATCTGTGACTTATAATATGTGTATAATTTTTTTGCCCAATTGAATAAGGCGTTTAGATGCTATCACACTTTTAAGATTTTGGTCCCATAGGCCATAATGATAAAGAATTTTTCTTTGTGTCCCTGTAAAAAAACTATAAGTGCTAGATTCACCAAAATCTATAGGGTTCGTACTATGGTGACTTACAATATACGTACCAACTTTCAGCTTATTCGAACAAAGCGTTTAGACGCTAGCGTGTTCACTCACAGACATACACACATACATACACACATACATACACACACACATACATATATCATCGCAAAAATAGTGAAAACGAACTCATTGGACCTCGAAACGTATAGAAACATCAAAATCTCAAATTCAGATTTTTTACATGATTACAATATTTTTCCTCACTATAGTGTTCGGAAAGTAAAAATAATATTCAGTAAATGTTTTATTGACCCAAGCCAGTATGCAATATTTTAATAATTTAACAACTTATTATTTTCTGATACATAAAATAATTTTCAACCATAAAGCATAGGTTTGCAATTGCAGATATGTAAATTTCGAAGTATTCAAACAATGTTTCACGTTTTACTGAAAAAAAAAAAAAAAAAAATCTGGAGTGACTCCACTCGACTTTCCGAACATTGAGTAACTAACAGTTTTGTAGATAAAATAAAGAAAGAGGAATTGCTAAACAAACAAAAGAGAGAAAACCATAATAGAGTGTTTTTTTTCTCCATATATCACACGAGGTTTTATTTAACGCTACTGAACTTTGAGCCCTTAGATCATAATGATAAAGAATTTTTCGTTTTGTCCCTGTAAAAATCTATAGATGCTAGATTCACCAAAATGCTTATAGTTAGTGCAACAGTGATTTATAATATTCATACAAATTTTCAGCTCAATTGAATAAGGCGTTTAGATGCTATCGCACTTTTAAAAATTTGGTCTCATAGGCCATAATGATAAAGAATTTTTCTTTGTGTCCCTGTAAAAAAACTGTAGTGCTAGATTCACCAAAATCTATACAGTTGGTGCAAATGCGACCTATAACATGTGTACAATTTTTTTGCTCAGATTAATAAGGCGTTTAGACGCTATCACACTTTTAAAAATTTGGCCCCATTGGCCTTAATGATAAAGAATTTTTCTTTGTGTCCCTGTAAAAAAACTATAAGTGCTAGATTCTCCAAAATCCATACAGATTGAGTATCTGTGACCTATAATATGGGTATAAAATTTTTGCTCAATTGAATAAGGCGTTTAGATGCTATCGCACTTTTAAGATTTTGGTCCCATAGGCCATAATGATAAAGAATTTTTCTTTGTGTCCCTGTAAAAAAACTATAAGTGCTAGATTCACCAAAATCTATAGGGTTCGTACTATGGTGACTTACAATATACGTACCAACTTTCAGGTTAATCGAACAAAGCCTTTAGACGCTAGCGTGTTCACAAACATACACACATACACACATACACACACACATACATATATCATCGTAAAAATAGTGAAAACGGACTCAGGGGACCTCAAAACGTATAGAAACATCAAAATCTCGAATTCGGATTTTTTACATGATTATAATACTTTCCTCACTATAGTGTTCGGAAAGTAAAAAAAATCTGGAGTGACTCCACTCGACTTTCCGAACATTGAGTAACTAACAGTTTTGTAGATAAAATAAAGAAAGAGGAATTGCTAAACAAACAAAAGAGAGAAAACCATAATAGAGTGTTTTTTTCTCCATATATCACACGAGGTTTTATTTAACGCTACTGAACTTTGAGCCCTTAGATCATAATGATAAAGAATTTTTCGTTTTGTCCCTGTAAAAATCTATAGATGCTAGATTCACCAAAATGCTTATAGTTAGTGCAACAGTGATTTATAATATTCATACAAATTTTCAGCTCAATTGAATAAGGCGTTTAGATGCTATCGCACTTTTAAAAATTTGGTCTCATAGGCCATAATGATAAAGAATTTTTCTTTGTGTCCCTGTAAAAAAACTGTAGTGCTAGATTCACCAAAATCTATACAGTTGGTGCAAATGCGACCTATAACATGTGTACAATTTTTTTGCTCAGATTAATAAGGCGTTTAGACGCTATCACACTTTTAAAAATTTGGCCCCATTGGCCTTAATGATAAAGAATTTTTCTTTGTGTCCCTGTAAAAAAACTATAAGTGCTAGATTCTCCAAAATCTATACAGATTGAGTATCTGTGACCTATAATATGGGTATAAAATTTTTGCTCAATTGAATAAGGCGTTTAGATGCTATCGCACTTTTAAGATTTTGGTCCCATAGGCCATAATGATAAAGAATTTTTCTTTGTGTCCCTGTAAAAAAACTATAAGTGCTAGATTCACCAAAATCTATAGGGTTCGTACTATGGTGACTTACAATATACGTACCAACTTTCAGGTTAATCGAACAAAGCCTTTAGACGCTAGCGTGTTCACAAACATACACACATACACACATACACACACACATACATACATCATCGTAAAAATAGTGAAAACGGACTCAGGGGACCTCAAAACGTATAGAAACATCAAAATCTCGAATTCGGATTTTTGACATGATTACAATACTTTCCTCACTATAGTGTTCGGAAAGTAAAAATTCATTTAGCCTATTAGAAATAATTAATTTTACTTTTGGCATCTTATTCTCTTAGTCAATCGCATACTTCTCACAACCCATCGTATTAGCATAAGCAGGATTGTCACAAACAACTACTTTTTAATTTTTTTCCCACTAGAATTATCAAAATAATTTTCATAGTGATGTTTTTCCACAAAAAATGATACACAGGAATCATTATTTTAAAAAATTGGTGCCAGGTGAATAAAACGATAACGAATTTGGTGGGGAAAATATTCCCTCGGCCTTATAAAGGGTTAAAAAAAAAAGCATGGAATCGCTTTAACTATCATACATATATACATATTTAAATCGAAATGTGACAAAAAAAAAATCATACATAGATAATAATAATACCATAACGTTCCTATGTTCGCCTCTGCCTATACTTCGATCCACTGTGCGCCGGCGTGCTAAGGTGTTTTATCATTCACTGACAGTCGTCATACATTCGTGCCAGTCTCCTGGAACGCTTTAAAGGCTATAATTTTTGGCACTTTGTGTGTCCTTAGGATTTGAGATACATGTAGATTTTACTTTCTATTCAAAAGAGAGTAACATGACTCGCATGCATGTATATTTTGATTATATAAACATAAGGGAAAGGAATGTTTTCGAATGGCATGCCTTATGCCTTATGCTCTTTAAATAAAGGCATGTTTTATTTTTTATTTATTTATTTTTTTTTTAGTAGATAAGGAAGTTTCGTTTTCGCTAGAGCATTGGGTATTTGGGTTTGCAGTTTTTAATCGATAATTAGATCTTGCAGACATGAAAATTTTCTGTTTTTACTGTTACAATGTTGAAATGTCGAAAATGTTTAACTGAACTTGAAATAACAGAAATGATGCAAAATATTTTAGATACTGATTCTGATACAGACTCTGGGTGTAGTGATCAGAAAATAATTAAACAACGCGTTCATATTTTGATAATTTCGTGGATTTAGGCTTAAAAGATAAAAAAAAAACACTCTCCCGCTCTGGACAGACGCTTGCAAAAAAAAAAAAGAAAAAAAAAAAAGTGCTGGCTTGAGTGATAAACGCGCGTTTGTGCCTCCCGTCGTGAAAGGGTTATATGACTAACATTCAAGTGTTTTGTGTAGCAGAGCTCAGTCCGCAACAAGCAAAATGTAATACATTAATATATTTAGATATAATCTTACATATAGGATTAAATACAAGGTTTTCCTAAACTCATGATACATACGTTAAGGTGTTATAGAACACAATTGAATAATCACAAATAAACACATAATCTATCATTTGAACATAGATTTTAAACAACTTCGACATTTCTCTTGTATTATGAAGATATTTTTGTACTATTAGGGGGACCGGGAAATAATGTCGTTTTTGCGCTTGTCAGTATTAGATTGTCATTTATTAGCTTATTGTGTTCCTAAACTTATGTTACAGACATTTCAAGGTTAGAGTGATCTGTTTATTCGTAAATAATTAAAGATTAACTCTTCTTTGGCAGTTTATAGTGAAATGGTAAGCCAAATATCCGATGAGGTACGTAATCAGGTATCGTTGGTTTTTCGAGTTTCCGATGGTTAGTAAGGTAACAATGGAACCTATGCACGAGTGGCAGTGGCTGCAGGCATTTACCGATTTAAGCAATTGGTATTGGCTGATAGAGAAGTAAACAAAAGTTTCGAGCTTAGAGTTTAGCGAAGAAAGTTTATATAACCGCAATGACGCGCGGTGCATGAGGTCCTTTGTTACCAAAAAAAAAATTGCAATGGGAATGAAACATTCGTAAGTGTCAACAGTTGTTTTCTAATTCTAAATCCATTAATTTTTATCTTACTGACTGGTTTTGATAAAAAAGACAAACAACTCTAGAAAATGACATTTTAAGGGCGGAAGTGGAAGCAAATCCGTGTCAGACAATCGAGAAACTGTCAAACATTCTTAATAAACCTAAATCGACCACACAAAAATATTTGCAGCAGATGGATAAAGCAAGCAGAGCAGCTGCTTAGGTTACGCTCAATCTGTCTGAAGGAAACAAAGCTAACCGATTGACCACATGCACGTTACTGCTTCAGCGGCCCAATACAGAACCGTTTTTTGATCACTTGATCACTGGAGATGAAAAACGAGTCCTTTATGATAATACAAAAAACTAAAGGCAGTGTTTCTCTCCAAATTAACCGCCAAAAATTACAGCTAAGTCTGATTTACAGACCAAAAGGACCCTTTTGTTTGTTTGGTGTAATATTCGCGGGGATATTCATTTTGAAGTACTGAAACCTGGACAAATTGTAAAAAGCAGGAAACAATAGACTCCAAGGGTTTGCTAAATTTTTTTTAACAAAAATACAAGAATACGTGGTTACAGCGAAAATGGTCATCGTGACAAGAGAAAAAGAGGAGCTTCACGAAACAAACACCTTACGGATAATTAGCGGCACATTTTGGAACTACTCTTTTTTCCTTGTCAAGCAAAATTCCATCGTCTCACGATTGTTATGACAAAAATAACAAGTCATTCTGACAAGTAGATTTAAAATTACATCGTTTTGAAATTGTAACTTTAATTATAATCAACCTGTATATAATTTACCAGAAAAAATAATTACCATAAACAGATATACATTGTAAAAATAAATAAATAAATAAATAAGATAAGAAACGATGCCATAAATTTCTTTTTGCCTTCAAACACCAAGATCTACAGCAATTGCTCCTAATATGTTGTAATTTGGGATGCGATCTTCTGACCATCTTCTGACAATCAAATATTTTGAATTATGACTTATGACTTAGTCTTTATAGTTTAAGAGTATGTCTCAAATAAAGTGAATATTTTTATTGAAATTGTGGATTATAAAAAAGAAATTAAAATGTTCACTTAAGATTAATTTTTCTTATATAATAACCTTTTCTGACACTACTAACAAAAAATTTATCAAAAGTTTATCAACAAATTTATCAAAAGCAAAATAATGAGAGGCATTTTATTATTTGGTAATTCTGTGACAGAAGAAAATGTCAGCTTCACAGAAATATAAGATTTTTTTGTCCCCTTTTTTTGCTGCAACCACTATTTCCTATACGGAAATCTTTATAATATATTTACAGCTATATTTTTCATTAAATAGGATCCTGATTATTGCTAGAAAATATTGAAGGAAACTGAAATATCTACATGTGGGATTGACACTACATTTACCATGAAAATCCCTTATTATTATTACTAACAATAGCCTTTTCTACGCAAAACATTTTTGTGATATTACCTACATACCTAATATGATTTTCAGAAAAAAATCATATAAATAAAATCACCTACTGAAAAATTTTTAGTTTTCTTGTTTCTTTTTTTCTTTAATAAAAGGGATTTAAATCTTTGATATTAACATTATAGTTTCAACTGTAGATTTTTTTTTTTTTTTGAATTTTTTTTTTTTTTTACGCAACTAAGTTAAAAATCCTTTAAAATAAATTTAATTATTGTAATAATAAAATATTATCTTAATATGATAATTTCGATCAATAGATGGCGCCATTACCATGAAAATAGCCAGAACGAGCCAACGAAGCAGTGCGTTGCCGCTTTGTTTGCATTGCAGCATTTGTGTCTAATTTATTTGCCTGAAGAATGGTCATCTTATCTTTCGACTCAAAACAATTGTTGTGAGTTCTTGCATTTTATACAGTTTATTCAAAGTTCTGTGCTTATTATCCCTAAACCTATAATGAAGTGTTTTCATCGTACTGTCGGTAACAAAAGTCTCCGAACACTAGCAAAAATTCCTGTATAAAAATTGTACATTTAATACAGTTTTGTTAAATAAATCCTTGTCTAATCCTGTTATTTGTCAGTCTAAAAACAGGATTCGACAAGGATTTATTTATCAAAACTGTATTAAGTGTACTTTGTTTTAGATAGGAATATTTGCTAGTGGTCGGAGATTTTTGTTACCGACTGTAGGTTCGTAAACAGTAATTGATATCTTACTCTTTCATCTGAAATTTGTCCTTATATTATTGAAATGCAGAGCAAGAAAAAGGTGCATGAGTGCCACACCAGATTATTTTTTGCCATAAAAAATAACTACAATTTACAACACAAACAATTTACTCCATTGTTTTAAAAATGCAGGAAAAATACTAAAACCCGAACTTTTAGTATAATATGTCCAAATTATAAGAGTTTATTTTTTCCTTCTTGCAAATTTTCAGTTGAATTTATAAATATCACATTTGATTCCAATAAATTATATAAATTATATAAATTTAATACATGTATTCCCAGTATATTCAGTGTGCTTAATACATTTTAAATATTAACGATGCGTTATGACAGCAGTTTTGAAATCTCTGAAATCGAATGTCTTTCCTTTAAAATTCTCAAGAAACAGAAAATAACTTGCGTGCTTAATTTTACTTCAGTTAGAAAATTTGCTATCTTAATGAAACTATTTTAAATAAAATATTTCTGCTTACATTCAGACACTTAGATTAATTTGAATACAGATATGACATTCCAGGAGAATTTAAACTTTTAGACAGAATAAAACAACTATTTACATTTTATAATGAAGATTGTTAGAAAATTCTTTCAAATATTATTAATTTTGCATGTTGTCACATTAGATGAGTAAAAAAATACTGTGTTAAAAGTTAGTATGCATAAGTAATATATGGTAACTTATACGGAAATACTTAAACAAATCAGTTTTTAAATTCAACTTTAAAAGGAAAATCTTATTTTAATACTTGAATCAATTAGATTATTTCAAATCAAATTACGTAATGTACATGGATCTATTTTGTAAAGCATGCATTTTTTGACAGTATAAAGAGTAAATGTGTCTTCTTTACATGTAATAATGCACCTAAAGAGTAACAGAATTATGGATAGCTGGAATCATGCGTGGAACTTTGAAAAAAGCAGCTGTTTGATAATAAAGGAAGTGCTATACGCACGAAACAAGTATTAGTCAAAGGCAGTGTGGGTAAGAGTGCGAATATAAGAATATTTGACCGCAGGCATATAATCAGGGTCTGACGAATGGGTAGATCTCTCTCGGAAGTAGAGCAGATAACTGATTTTTCAAGGATAACAGTACTAAGGATGTACCGTAAGTATCACAAATGCAGTAAAAATGTCTTTGACAGGAGATCCAATGTAGAAAATAGTGTATAGATGAAGGACATCCAAGACGGCTAGCTTGCAATTTAACAGCGTCTAGAGGAACCTTATTCTAAAAATCACCCTTCAATGAGTAGCTCGTGCATAAAAACGCGTTAGCTGTCCCACGCTTAAATACGCTTCAACTCTATGTTGTCCAAATATCATTGTTCAAAGAGAGTCTTTCTGTTCACTACACAACACGACTAAACGACTAGAAAGAACACGGGAACACCACTAATGGATCCTCTAAATGGGTAAAAATTCTGCTTGGAAGGACGAGTCAAGAATCATTCAAGTATATGTCGTTGGAAAAGAACTTTTGTATCGTAAACCATATGGAGTAAGGAGTATCACTGCCAGCAAGAGACACCGCAGTCTTGTGGATGTAGCATTCTTTTCTGGTAACTGCACATGTACTGAAATGGAACACGTGGTATATCTGACATGGTTTCCTACAAATGAACGTTACTGTGGCATTCTTGACTACTATATCCATCCGCATGTTCGACAACCCAACGCAAAGATTGTGAGATCGTCTTTCAGTAAGATGATAAGTAAGTATCACATCGAGAGTAATACATCAGGTAATTCGGTAAGACATCGTGTTAAATTAAATTCGAATAATTGGATGGGTATTCCACATAACTACACAAGATCCATGTTATAATGGTTGCCTGACTCCAATCCAATGATGTGAATCTGGGATGAAATTCAAAGAGATTTCTTTGTCTTAAAACATTCTCCATGTGAATTTCTTTACTTATAGGAGAGTGGTAAAGAATCGTGAATAAATACGTGTTTTCATCGCCCTCGTGTCTTGTCAATTCTATTCGAAGACGAATCGTAGCATCAAGGTAAAAGTGACGCTGCACATAATTGGCAGGTGTACTACAAAAAATTGCTCTTTAGCGTTTATTTGTATTTTAAATCACAATTAATTAAGAAAATGGTAAAAATTTAAAAATGTAAGTTGATATAAAGTATTACATAAGCTATTTGTTTTTCTAAATTTTACGTACTCTTTATTGGTTTCTTGAAACCGCAGATTGACGTAATTCATATCTGATAAATTCTAAAATGACAGACTTTAAAAGGTCAAGAAAACCTGGGAGAAATATTTCCTCTAAATAGTGATTATGTAGAGTACTTCTGAAGAATATATCTTGCTTATAATAAATCCGAATCCTTTTGTGTGGCTTTTTAAACGAATGTTAAATACTTTTATACCATATTGTGTAAGAAACATGCTTATATGTGTATAAAAATTATCTGTATATTTTATTTTGTTTACTGCAGTCTAAAGATATTACAACATGCCAACAAAAATTCCACCTATAGGCATAAGTTATTTAGTAAATCTTGAATATCCTTGTATAAAAACTTTTTATCAATAAAAAGTTCCGAGTAATATCGCCATATGATTACAGATTTAGCTTGATGAGTTCGTACTTCTTGCGTTTATTTTATTTAAACTTAGAGTGATAATAGACACAAATAGAGAAACTCTCCCACCAACCGCTTAAAACACAAATTCAGATATCGGGAAAAACTTAAACGTTCAAATAAAGCAAAAAATCAATTAAGAAAATTGACTACAAAATCATATTTTTAAAGACCAAACGCTCAGATTAAATGAATCAAAAATTAAAAAAGCTGATGTTACACCCCAACTACTTTTTCACCTACTAGTTTTAGAAACATCTTTATTTTTGATATATTCTTGTAACTCACCGTTTGAATATTATATTTATATTCACAAAACACCACATTCTCTCTCATATACACATACGCACGGACACTTAGACAACTTAGACAACTTTTGAAATCTTATTTTTTCACTCAAGTACCTCAAACCATGCACCCAACTCACTTTCCAGAAGAAAAAAAAAAAAAAAAAAAAAAAAAAAAAAGACATTGTTCTGCATTTTTGTGAACGAATTCCTTCAGAACATGATAAATGCAGACCATTTTCATTCTAGTGAAGCATAACGTTAAATATCCAAAGAAAGTCATTTTTCTTCTCTATGTAGCATTTTTAAAAAGCAAGCTCTTTTGAAAGATACCCGTAATGAAAATTTTCCCTTCTCGAGGCGGACCCCTCCACAGAAGGAAGGGATGCTTCTACATATACAAAAACTTTTTGCCAGTTGATTATCCGCATGTTAAAAATTTAGAAAAAGCGGGATAGGAACGACACTTTTTAGACAATTTTCACCAAAAATTCATTGACACTAATTTATGTCAAGGTGCATCTACATACCAATTTATATGAAATTCTGTGCTGTAGTTTCTGGGATACTGTTGCAACAAAATTTACCACAGACGGACTTTTTCTAAAAATTGACAAATCGTGTTCTAAACCTCTCAAAACGTGTAAATCAATCGAAAATCCGAGGTCAAAACTTTTTATAGAACCAATACTTTCTTTCATTGGAGATAGAAGTAAGTAAAAATCTTGCGTGAAACAACCACACGAATTCTATCACCCACTATTACACGTATTATATGCATTATTTTAGAGATAATGCAATCAGAAGACATAGAATTGACCTAACGAAGTAGACATTTAAAAATTTTTCGGTAAGAAAAACTTGTTACATAAAGACATATAAAATAAAATTTACACAGCCAGTTAAAAAAATAAGAAGAAAAAAAAATTGGTGGAGTTTTTTTTTTTTTTTTTTTTTTTTTGAAACACCAACATCGGATATCAAAAACTGACCTACCTAATCAGAATG
Source organism: Salticus scenicus (assembly GCA_963930645.1). NCBI lineage: Eukaryota > Metazoa > Arthropoda > Arachnida > Araneae > Salticidae > Salticus > Salticus scenicus. Next base: position 133,514,421 of record OZ005648.1, read on the forward strand.
ACTGTTAATTTTCTTGTAATAACCCCGTTATACACGAGAAAGGATATCTAAAATAGATTTTTGCAACAGTTTTCAAGAAAATCGTTAGAACGTTTTTGAGATACCAACTTTTATCAAAACTTTGCATACTCGATTACTGACCGGAAAACAATAATTACATACAAAAGGATATTTAAAAGGAGTTTATATGGCGAATTTGAAAAAAAAAATCGTAAACCAGTTATTAAAGGAACGCAGTTGCGATACCTGAAATTGAGCTATTTATACAGGACGACTGTCAATTTTCTTGAACTAACCAACTATATCATTCGAAAGAACATCTAATAGAGTGTTTATGTAGCAACTTTTAAAAAAATCGTTCGAGCCGTTTTTGAGATACGGACTTACGGTCCCACTTCCGGTTTCCGATGTCCCACTTCTGATTTTCCAACTTTTACCAAAAATTGGAAAATTCATTTGTACATGAGACTTGTCTCAATTCTGAAGTTTCTTAGTTCTACCTTTATTAGCTTCGAAGATATGATAGCCAGAATATTCCCCACATACATACACACGCTGACCAATTGCCAAAAACTTCTTATTTGGACTCAGAGAGCTTAGAACGTGTAAAACAGGTGAAAACTCGATATCGAATTTTTGGACCAAATACAATACTTCCATTACTTACGGTAGTCTGGTAATGGAAGTAAAAAAGAACTTTACAAAATATAGGTAACAGAAAGCAAAGAGAAAGTTTTATTTATTTATTATTTTAATACCTTTTTGTGATTTTTTGCTTACAAAAAAAAAAAAAAAAAAAAAAAAAAAAAAGATAAAATAATTTTTTGTTTAATTTTATTTCTCGGAATTCATATCAAGGAAAAAGATAAGTAGAAATCAATTTAAATCAGAAACAAGGCTTTTCATTTGAGACGCTTGTTGCCTTGGTTTATGCTTGAGTGGAGAAAACGACATCTCAAGAGAATACGAGTTTAAAATTTCAGGCGAGAGACAAAGGTTATTTGCATTTTGAAATGAAATATGTTAGAAAATTCTTTTAAATGTTATTAATTTTATGCTTTGTCTGATAAAATGACTAAGCAAATGCTATCTTTAACAATTGATATATTGCAGCAGAATATGCTTATTTTTAAGGAAATGCTTGCACAAAACTATTTCTAATGTAAATGCAGAACTACAGATTTCGTTATTTTAATTGTTGAAACTTATTTGTATTTATATGATAGTTGTGAAATTTCAGCCCATTATAAACTGATATATTACATTTCGAAAATTGTACTTTTACATGATCTCTAGTAAGCGCAGCAAATCTTCTGCGTATTTATATGAATTACTTTAAGTAAATAGTGGATGTATATAAATATGATTTACAAATTATGAATGAAAACAATAGATGATTTTAAACTTAAAAGTAAAAAATAATAATAATTATAATAATAATAATAATAATAAAAGTAAAATAAAGAATAAAATGAAAAATAAAAAATAAGAAAGGAAGAAGAAAAAGAAGAACTTTAAAATGCATCTCAATATAATATTGCTCTTTTTTCTTTTAATCAAACATATGAATAAAATCAGTTTAAGGAAAAAATGTGTTAAGATCTTCTTTTATTAAGTACGTTAAGAATATTTTGCTAAATTAAAAAAAAAAAAAAAAAAAAAAAAGTATATTTTATTAGAGAAAATAGATGAGCAAAAAAATAAATAAATAAAAATGTCGTAATGTTTTAAATTATCCTGTTTTAGCAGTGATTTTTTTTTTTTTTTTTTTTTTATTTAAAATATTTTTTATTAGATATTTGTTTAAATATATGACTAATATCAGCTAAAATATAAATTCTATATTGAATTATGTTTATAATTATTATTATAATTAATTTTTTTTTTTCAAAGAAGGTTTTTCATTTAGATATAATAATAATAATAATAGTAAGATGCTTTCTACTTTGTACATAAAGGATGAAAAACTTGCTAAAATATAAAGAATGAATTTGGTTATTTATTCATAATTAATTTTAGAGTTTTTTGTTTTATTTATTATTTACTAGCAGGTTTTGCCTAAATCGCTGGTCACTATACACATAAAAAAAAAAAAAAAATAGACACTCTCTTTTTTATATTGCTTTATAAAAGATAATAAAATTAAATCCATTGAACATGCTCAAAACCTCGCTTTAGATCCTCGCTGCATTCGACAGCCTCTTTCTCCCCCGCATAATCTCGGGTACATATCTCCCTATTGCCTGCGACAATGTCTTACCCACGGAGTTCAATTTGGGTGCTTATCGGATGACAGTTTCGAAACGAACAGTATCGAAAAAAATCGAAGTAGGCCTTTTATATTTAAATCCTAATTACACATGAACAATATTATACGTTCTATGTATAATATTTTCTTTCACGTTGTTTTTTATATTTTATTTCATTTATCCAGTACTCCTATTACTCACAACGATTTTTCACGCAACTTTCATTTGAACTGATTTTTGATCCAATTTCTGGAAGCCGAAATCCGAAAGACATTGCTATAGTTGAGTCAAAAATTGTTCGAAAAACTGGTTTGCACGGTGTACAGTACATGATCAAGGCGCACCCATTTATCGCTCTTTTGACGGGGACGACGTCAAGTCTCCAAGAAAGAGCGAATAGAACAACAATGAATAATTTCTCGTTTGCACTGTCTTTTCTCGGTGTGTATTAGGAGCTTTCTTCTCAGTGGTTTATCCCAGTAAAAGAAATTGCTCGTACGAACGATTTTTTATGACTAGCTAGAAAAAAATGTTCGTATTCCCAATTCCTATTACACTGGACGTTGAGGTGATTTGAGCCAACAAAATTGGCTCAAAAGTTGTGCAAAAAATCGTTGTGTGTAGTAGGAGTATAAAAATACAACAGTTTCACGCCAAATATAAAACTATAATATGGTATGAGCGCTACTTCTACTGTATGAGACAAATATATATAATCGATGCAGCTTTCACAGCTTTATGAAGTACTCGCCCCCTGATGAGTATTTTACTACTAATTTTAAGCATTTTTGTCCAATTATTTCTGTGGTTAATTATTTGTTTTCTCTCTCATCAAGTTTAATGGTCCTTTTTTATTATCATTCATGTCGGCGTAAGTATTTTAAGTTATTATTGTCTCTTATTGGTTCTTAATCTAAAATGCAAAAATTTTGTGTCAGTCTTTCCTCTTAGTTAAATTCAGTTCTATATTTTTGTGTGTTGGTATTGTTTTAGATTTATTAAATGCTAAATTTTAAGATAAAATTTTATTGTGTTATCTATCATTTATATATATATACATATACATATATTTGTGGTTTTTTATAATTTCCATTTTAAATATTTTACTATTAGTTAATAGTGGTTAGCATGTAGAAAAATAAATAAATAAATGTGTAAACCTGATCATGGTGCAGTTTTATTGTAGATTTCTCTTGGCGACTTTTGAATTTTTATCGCTATTTTGGCCTTTTTTTTTTTTTTTTTTTTTTTTTTTTTAAATAATTCCTTGTATTAAAAAGGTGAAGTTTTTGAGTATTCATTTTGCTAATATTTTAATGATTGCACCTTTTCTTTAATTAAAAGAAAAAAAAATAAAACCCTTCATATTCTGTTTATTTTTGTAATGCAAGGCTAGGTTTAAAATAGTGCTTGTAGAAATAAATTTTACAGTCTTAAAAGTTCATTTTCTCTATAAAATGATACAGTCAGACAAAAATGGATAATTTTCGTGATTATTGTTTTTTTTTCTGTCTTTTTATTTGTTCTTCTGCAATATTTTCTAATTTATTTATATATTTGATGCGATACTTGGCTTAAAATAGCTGCTGCGAAAGTAAAGTCCTTGGCGGAAAATGTCCGGACTACTTCAGTCTTAAAATTTAGAAACATGTCCTGGAGGATCTATAAATAAATATCTTCTTAAAATGATATTTAATTAGCTTTCATGCCAAGCATACTATTCGTGCTAAAAATATACTATTTAAAAATATCTAAAATTGAGGTATTTTAAAAAAGCTCATTGTGACAGAAAATGCGGAAGAAACATATTGAGTTGTTATTATTATTATTATTATTATTATTATTACTTTTTTTTATATATTTAATTTTAATTTTATGATGACGTCATTTAGTTACATAAATAAGAAAATTTAATTTTTGTAATTTTTTTTAGATTAATCACGTGACAATATATTCCTTTTTTTGTCAAAAAAAAAAAAAAAAAGAAAAAAAAAAAAAAAAGAAAAAAATTAATTCGTAAACTTTTTTGGAAACACCTAAATTTAAGGATAATATTTAAATGGCTAATTTTAAAGCTAATCTAAGGTTATTATTTTCATATTTTAATTAATTTTAAAAATACATATCAAAAATTTGAAAATCGGGCGTCGAGGTGCACTTGGACAACTCGTGGGGCACCTTCGTGTCCAGTCTGTTACAGTCCGAGCTACCGTTTTAAGTATTATTATTATTATATTTTTTCAAATTTATATCTAAATATTTTTTTGTATTGATTACATCTTTATATTACAAAAATATAATTTAAAAACACATAAGTTCTCGTATAACGAAAAGATCTTTCTTTTTATCATATTACATTTAATAAAAATTAGTCTGAGGGAAACACAGTTCTTTACTTTCTGCTTTTATCTTTCACTATTTCATTTTCCAAACTTCTGGGATTCACATCCCAGTATTGAAACATAAAGTGTGTAATATGTTTTTTATACATCAGAAGCTTAGAAACTGAAATAGTGAAAAGTAAAGACAAAAAGTAAGGAAACGTTTAATTTCTGCATTGAGTCTCATATTTTTCACTTCTCTCCATTTTCGTATTTGAGTTCGAATGACACGAAACTCCAAATATTAAAAGCCTTATAATGAAAAATTTCAACTTTTTTTTTTTTTTTTTTTTTAATAATAACAGCTGATTTGAAAGGGAGGTTCAAAGAATATGTACCTTGAAAAGACACCACCACATTGCATATTTTTATTAAAATGTGAAAGTTTCTGTAACCTCCATGCATCGTTTCATTAATAATTTCTCCATAAGCACTGGATATAAAAACTCAATTTTTAATTGGATGTTATTTTCCAAATCAAATAATGTGAAAGAAATATATATATATATATATATTTAATTTGAATTTTAATGGGGATAATAAGGTAGATATGTTCTAAGAAGTATTTCTAAAATTCTTCTAATACAAGTCTTTTATGATTTATAATAAATATAAAATAGGAATATTTAAGGAAAAGAAAAAAGAAAAATGCAGTTGATCTTGTAACTGAAAATTTTAACTGATGCTTTTTCGAAAATTTTTCTCCAAAAATAAAATCTTTAGAAAACGTGGAAAAATGCAAAACATTTTGAAATTCCCGTTTCCTCAATCTATTTCTGCCTTAAGCTTTAAATTCAGCACGCACAGTGTGTTCGTAAATCATACATTCACGCAAAATACCACTTTTTTGCTTTTAAAGATTTTTTAAATAGGGGAATATGGAAATAAAACTTCTAAAATAAGCTGTTTATCATGATTTATGTCATGCTGTTACAGCCTGAAATTTTAAAAAGCACATTCAAGTACATATTAATATTTAGATATTCGCAAAGTATGTTTTTTAAAAGTATTTTTTGAAAATTCAAAATAAATATCTATATATTTCCTAATTTAAAACTAATCAAATACATTAGATACAGAAAAACTTGAACTATGACGTAGTTTTATTTTTGGTTACTTACTAAGGAAAGTTTGTAAATACTTTACATCTAAAGCGATTCAATGGAAAACAATCTTTGTAAAAATAATATTTGAGTTTTAATTTTTTAAGATTTTATTCTAAAAATTTATAATTTTACGTGGATGTAACGTTTGAAAAAGAAAATGCTTGTGACCAATTTCTGTAATAATAATTAATAAAAAATAACAAAAATATATTTTTAAAAGTTGGAAAAAAAAATTGTTTGCCACAACAATATTGGTCACATTTTCTCCGACATATAAAGTCACTTTTCTGAATAACAATACAATGTGCAAACATTAAATAAATTACCGACTAAAATATCCATTTGGCATATGCCGAGAGAAAAATGTCCTCTCCCTTTTCAGAATGTTTGTTATTACATTTTTCTTTCTTGCTTTCTTTTTTATTATTTTAAAGTAAGATGGTGATTAGGAACTTTTTTTGCTGGCTATTAATCCTCGCTTTCCCAAGATGGGGTCATTTTGACCCCATTTTTAAGATGAAATTTAGTTAAGCCCGTCTCATTCAAAATGTGCGATAATTCGCCAGATATAGCAAACGTTATTAGTGAAATGTTGCAACTTCTAAACGATACAAAAAAGGCGTGGTGCTGGTGATTTTCGCCAAATGTGCTAAGCGGCACCTGAAAGCAATTTTTTCTGCAGTAACGGCCTGATCTTGCGAACGCTAGGGTTGAAGGATGCAATGCCCTGTTTTCCCCTTTCATATTTCTATCCCTTAACATAATTTATACGCTTGAGTTTTTTTAAACAAAGAGGTTTATAAATAGGACTTTGGCAACATGTAACTTCTCACTTCTTATAGATAGTTGTCTAATAACAACAAAGTTCCGTGAAATTGTACTTTTTTTTTTTTTTTTTTCACTTTGTTGGGTACCCTCTAACGAGTTTTGATACACTGAATTCAGAAATTCTTGTGTTTTCTTCCTATCACGTAAGATTTAAGGTATAAAGTAAGGATGAAGAATGGAAGAATTCACACAGAGACTGTTACAAATTCGAAAATGTTTATATATTTTATACAGAAAAATATGCTATTATTTACACATTAACTTTTAAATGTGTTTCTTCACACCGAAGTTCCCTTTGGAGCTTTTTCTCTTCTGCATGGCTTGAGGGCCTTGAAGAGGTGTGTGTGTGTGAGGGGGGGGGATTCTGTATGCAGTGTACAACAATAATCTGGTAACGTGTTAACACTTCATTGTCCATCATACATAATCTATATTTCTTTGATGTCTTGATGATATAGCTCTCTTTGTTTTTCACTCAGATCACCCAGGTTTTCTGGGAAATAATTTAGATGAGAGTTAAGAAAGTGGAGCTTCAAGCTCAAAAATTCCCATTTTTTTTTTTTTTTTTTTTTTTTTTTTTTTTTTGTACAAAACTGTGCCTGATGAAAATTTCTGAAAAGTTTTTCATAATCAGCTTTAAAAAATACACCAGAAAAACACATCACCTTAAAGATTTTTTTTTTTTTCTTTTTTACCCCAGAACTGTGTAATTAAAATCTTAGTAAGTAGATAATGATTTTTGATAATTAAAAAAATAGTCCTTCAGAAATATAATTTTGTGGATAATCTACAGCAACTATGAATTATATATATTTTTATAAAATAGCCGGGCAACAATTTTATTCAGAATTTTATAAAAATAAAATGAAATAAAATAAAGTAATCCATCTATTTATGATGTTTTATAATTAAAAAAAATATTTTATATTTTAAGGATTTTCTACTGTCCATGTCCATTAAATGGTGCTCCCCTAATTGGAGGATCAAAATTGTGAGGGCATAACTCCGAACTTCTCCTTGGAGTGAATCCCGGATCATCAGCAATTACTCAAAGCTCAGCACTAGTGTGACGTAAAAACCCCAATCAACCAACCAACCTTTAAATTGTGAATTTTGAGGATTTTTTTTTTTTTTTTTTTTTTTTTTTTTTAAGATTTCTAGACTTAAAGATATTTTATATGCTAGAGGAGTTTTTCAGTCAAATTGGGTTATAGTTGAAACGTTTTTAATAAGTAATGTAAACAAACATTTTACGTTACCTTACATTTTGTAAGATATCTAACTAATAATAATGAAATTCTTTACAAGTAGACAATTTTTTTTTTTTGCTAATTATTATTATTTTTTCTAAGTGCAATTTTGTGGTTAATCTACCATTAATCTCATTTTTATATTATTATTATTATTATTATTATTATTGTATAACACCGTCGAGAAAGGACGTTAATAAAATTTATATATATATATATATATATATATATATATATATATATAAAAATCAGTTATTACGAGGATTAATAATTCATATTTTATTTTATTTTATTTAATTTTATTTTTGGAAGTTTAAGGGAAACGAAAAAATAAGGAAAATTACACAAGACGAAAATCTTTTAATCGCAAACGTACATTACACAATTTCGTTTTAGTTTTATTAACATTTCTTTTTTTAAAATCCGTTTTAAAGGTTAATAATAATCCAATTTTATATTAATTTAAAGTCATGTTATATATGTCTTTTTCACTGATTTTAGATAATGAAAAAGGGAAAGATATAGAAATACTTTTACATTTTTGCAATTTAATTATATAAAATATAATGCCGAATAAGTTTAAGAATAAATCATATTATTTCAGAATAGGTTTAAAACAAGGAAGTTTTCACACTAGTTAAATTTTGTGGGCTTAACTTCTCGTTTTACTGCGGCGTAAGATTTCGCTAATCTATGTAGATAATTAAATAAAATATGAATGTCGCGTAAACTTTTAGATTGTGTACTTCTTTCTTCAAAATATTGGACTAGAGAATATTTTAAAAATGAACAGTTACTTTTTACAATTTCGAAAAAACACTGATTTATAACTTATTCTTGTTCTAAAGGTGCCTACTTTTTAAGAATATTAGAACACTTAATGAATATTTTCCCATTTTTTATAATATGCACATATAATGAAACAGTAAATTGTAAAAAGAAGTATTTGTCCAAACATATCATCTCTATACTTGTATATATTTAGATAACGCAAATGTTATTGTACAAAAATTTAAAAATATTTAAAACTTCTCTCTCTCTCTCTCTCTCTTTTTTACTTCCTTATAAGAAACCCTTATAAGGAAGGGTTAAACCTTATAAGCCTAACCTTATAAGGGTAACCTTATAAGGGTAACCTTATAAGGTAAACCTTATAAACCTTTCCCTTTACTTCCTTATATCCTTTTTTACTTCCTTATTATATATACTTCCTTCCGTATAAGAAAATATAGTGATCCCAATTTGTGAAATGGATTTTGTATTTCGCATAGCTCGAAAATAAATGATCGTAGAATGTTGCAAATTTATATGTGTAACTGTTATGATGTCTAGTTTTACACCTGCAACTTTGGTTTTAATACGAGTTCCCATTTCAGAGATATCAACGACTTTACTTGAATTTTCGTGACGTCTGCATGCAAGTATGTGTGTGTGTGTTTCTTGCATAACTCAAAGACGGTTGGACGTAGAACTTTGAAAATTAGTATATACAAGTTGATTCAAAATAAGCTTGACCACTTTCAGAGCATCAGAATTTTTTATTGAATTAAGTTATTCACACGAAATTTTCAAAGTGGTTTCCTTTAGCATAGTACACATTACGTAAACGTTTAGGCCAAGCCAAAAGAGCTTTTTCGATCATATTTGGGATATTTTTTCAACTTCCTCTTTCATTGCTTTTTAAAGCCCTTGAAGTGTTCTTACTTTACGTCTACTTAATTGTTTTTTCTTTTAAGTATCCCCATAAAATATAATCGCAAGGTGCACAGTCAGGGGATGATGGTAGCCACTTCTCAGGAGGAAGAAAATTTATTTTTTTTATCTCTCAGCCATTTTATAGTTTATTTTGCAGTATGACTTGGTGCAGAATCTTGGTGAAAAACAAAGTTTCCTTGAGGGTAAAGACGTTTACTTTCTTTGATCATGTGCTTCAGAGCTTTATTCTGATAGTATTTAGCATCAATTTTATCCTTTGGTTCTACAAAAAATGGTTTTGTTAAACCTTTAGAGGACATTCCCATCTATATCATAACACCTGACGGTCAACTTGCCTTTTGCAAAACAGCTGCGTCTTCGCCAAGCTTTTGGCGTGAAATATATTATATCTTTGTTTTTCCAGTTGTGGATGACAGATGAAAAAGTGCTTCATCCGAAGTTATCCATGTTTTGTATCTATCTTTGCGTAACATCAAATACAGAGGCCAAGAAAGTTTTCTTCGTTTTTCTACGGTCTTTACAGACATTTGATGACGGACTGGTTTATTCACTTATTTATAGCTTTTTTTTTTTTTTTATCTGACGACAAATTGTCGATTGCGATATCTGTAGTTTCTTTGTTAAGGTTCTTTAAGGCAGAGGATATTCTATAGCGATAAGTCTTTTCAGCTTCTTTTTTTCTTTTTCACCAAGCACTTCCTTTCGTCCACATTTTTTCCCTGGAGCTTTTGATTACCAGCCAAATTTTATTTCTTGTCGATTTTTAGATAGTAACCCATTACAAAAATATCTTTTTTTATTTTTAAATGCTTTATTTATAACAGAATTTGAGCAACCATCCTTCAAAAGCTTTAGAATTTTGTTTCGGGTTTGAGGATCTAACTTCGGAGCCATAATTTACTCCCACTAATAAAAATAGCTAGACTTGTAATTTAAACGTCTCACTTTTAAAATAAAACTGGTTGTAAAGTGATTAAAGTTTACCATAAATAGTTACGTGCAATTAAAATTGGTCATACTAATTTTGAATCAAACTGTAGGTTTTTTATAACATCTAGTTGTGCACCTCCCTTTTAGGACTTTCTATGATTTTCCGTTTTGGAGATATTTAGGAAAATTATATTCATAATGACCAAAAATATAAAGGTTTTGGCCATTATATATGACCCAGCATCAGAGATATTTCAAAATAAACTAATGATAGAGCTAGTAATGATATTGTTATGAAAGTTGAAGACATTTTTGAGTGTAGAAAGTTATGCTTAAAGACATAAGGAGGTTCTTCTCGACGAATGCATTTTATTTAATGAATATTCAGCACGTAGATAGAGCCCGTAATTTTATTTCTGTGAAAGTTGCCGGCATTTTAGCGTGTAGAAAGTAATTCTTAAAGAAATAAGCAAGTTGTAGTCAACAAATGCACTTTATTTAATTAATATTCAGTAAACAGTTAAATAAATCTCTTTTTTGTGCTAAAAAAATTAATATTCTTGAAACAATCGAATGAAATGGCCACTTTTTACTACAGAAACCAAATAAACGTTGTTAAATACACTGCAGAGCATAAATTTCGCTAAATCAGGAATAGGCGAATATTTGGAAGTCTGAATGGAATTTGAATTCATGTAAAATATTGTCAGTGGTTTATGAAAATTTCAAGGTAGTTTTACGCGAGAAATCAATACGTCATTACAAAATTTCCAGAACTAGACTCCTATTGATGTAAAGTTTTCAAATTTTGTGTGTCCCTTATTACCATTTTTCGTCACATTTGAATGTCTAATTTGACACTAAGTCAAAGCCCACATTCGCGGAAATGAAAAAAACTTTCATCTGTTTCCAGATGTAATACCGCGTAGAAAGTAACACGTAAAGATATAGGCAAGTTGTAATCTACAATCCTCAACAATTATTCTTTTTTATTCTTTTTTACAATCTTGTGAGTCATTTAAATATTTTTCGAAGAATTCAGTTCTGCGCAATAAACAAATGAGTTTTTCCATAATATTTCAGAACTCTGTTATTAATGAAGTTAAAGCTTCCAAACTTTGGCGACATTAAACTAAAAATTTTCGACAAATTCGTTCACCAAATCGCCAAATTCGATGCCAAGACCACCTACGCTGGCTACTAATTTGAGGTATGGCGAGATTAGCGGTAAAATTTTGGGGTAAATGTTATTTCAGGATAGCCAGAAACCATTTCTCAATTTTTAACTTAGTTAAATATTTTGGTAAAATTTATCGTTTCCCTGCACTAATTTTTGGCAATGGGAACAAAACTGGACCATCTATACTCGAATGATTTTCATTGTACTGTCAGCTGTGCATTTACCAATGAGGTATTCTGTAAAAATGATATAGTCGGTAATAGTATATTTATCTCGGCGACATATGTAACCACTGTAGTATCGTGACTTTTTTGGTTCAAGTAGCAATTGCTTTTTTTATTTTTTTTATTTTTTTTATTTTTTAAGGAATGTTTGTGGACTGGAACCTGCCTGTTTATTTACGAATGGGTTACCTCACCGAAAACTATCAATGTTTTCATAAGAATATGTATATTCCTATGATTGTATAAGGGAGTCATGTGTTGTCCACTTCAGATTTCTTTTAAGTCATTTAATTATATGGATTTTTTTTTTTTTTTTTTTTTTATAAATCTGCCATACATTACATACAGTTGCTATCCCATTTAAGATGACAATTATTTTCAATTATTGATATAAATTTCAAATGATAACTAAGCCTAATTTCACACACACACACACACACACACACACACACACATATATATATATATATATATATAGATAGATAGATATATAATGGCTTAACTAGGGACTTCATATCTGTATTCAGAAGAAATAGTTCGGTAAATTATCACAGAAAAGAATGATAAAATTTATAATTAACTATTTGAACATTTTATTAATAGAGTTCACAATGATAATAAACTAATTTAAAATCATAATAGAGAAATAAAATGGTTATTTTTGTTTGTATAAACGTATCTTTTTTTTTTAAATTAAAAATAATCAGCCCATTTTTCTTATAGTTAATTATGTGCATTATATTTTGTGCTAGTGACAAATTTTTAATGAAAAGAAATAGGAAATTAAAATATGAGACAAAATTTTAATTAGCTACGTTAAAGAATTCGAGCTACATTTTCTGAATTCAATTATATTTTGATAAATTTTAATTAATCTTCAGAAGGCTCAATTTTATTACAGTCTTTTTTTTTTTCTTTCGTTTTTTTTTTTCTTTTAATTTTATCGATGGAGATTTCAATATGTATTTTTAATAAAATCTCTAAAACAATTCACAAAACTCTGTGTTATATCGAAAGTATTCGCGTTGATATATCCATTGTGGATTGGTCTAAATAAAGAAAATAACAATATAGAATTATAATTAAAACTAGTATGCTACGGCACAGATAATTTTCTTCTATAATTTTCTATATAACAACCCCAAATACCAGTTAATATGCACTAAAATTAATCAATATAAGTTCGCACAATAAAGATTTTATAAATGTAGTTTAATACAATGTTAGCCAATAAATATTGAGATACATCCATCTGAAAAATCGCAGAATGTAATGAACAGAAATTTCGCCTGTCTTCCAAAACGGAATGAGAATAATTTTTCATAATGCTTATGCCATATATTAAGTTGGTGCATTTATCAATTATAGAAGCAGGGATATAAACAACCCGTGCAGAAACATATTAAAACGTAGTAGCGCCATCTGTCAACCGATATGTACATGCACTGAAATTAAATCAACATAGTTTTTCATAATTTCCATCTCACATACTCAGTTTGCTGTATTTATGTATCACACAGCAATTCCTTTTACGTAAACGGATTTAAATTGTAGCATGTCAATGCGCATTTGTCGGCTAATACGGACCTACATTCAAACAACATAGGTTCAAATATGGCTCTTATATACATCAAGTTTTGTTTTCTTATACACTATTGGAGTTGAAATATAGCCTTAGTCAAAATCAATGTTAGTTAAATTGGTTCTTACCAGTAGGTGTTCCAGCATTTTTAGTGGGCGATAGGAATTTTAACGATAATAGAGTCCTTTCTCCCTTCTTTTTAAGTAAATTGACTTTTTAAAAACTTTGACATTAGACATTATGGGATATAATTTGCTATGACTGTGCTTTATAATTTTTATAAAGTAAAGTTATTGATTTTCTTTCTTTAATACTATTACTGTAGAAATGGTAGGTAATTAGAAAATTTTATTATAAACAGATTTAAAAAAGTGGACGGCAGACATAAAATGGTTGACTACCTCTGGTTTAAATGTGAAAAACTGCAGCGTAGCAGCACTACCTGTAGGTTAATGTATCATGAAACTAAATAAGCACAATTATAACTCAGAAACATATATATTTTTTCAAAGCTTTCACTTTATGTGTATATAGAAGAAAGTAAAAATCACAGACCAACATATTATTTGCAAGCAAGTTCTTCTAAATCAGTTAATAACCGCTGTTTTAAAATACTGTGTCATATTTATTCATAAAAAACTTAAGTCTAATTATTAAAAAATAAGTAATATATTCATATTACTTATGTTATAAATAACCATAGACATTCAATAAAATAAGGATTTTAAAAATGAAATGACTTGAAACGAAAATGTGTGGGATAAAAAAAAATGCTGTGAAAATATCCTATATTTTTAAAACATATTATTTTCTTACAATCTACTCAAAATTTTCTTGTAGTATATCCAAAATTGATAGCAGTGGATATAAAACTGTTAAAAAAAAAAAAAAAATCAAAGCAGTCTTTGGGGACTGCCGATAGAAGTGAAAACTAAATAACTTGTGAATTGTATCGTCCAGCTATTAGACTAGCATATTAGCACTTTATCAATGTGTAAAATAAATTTTAAATTAAAAATGACGTCAATTTTCGTGAGATGCATAATTTATTTTTATTTTATTTATTTTTTATTGTTCACGTTTAGATAAATGTATTTATTTTCCTGTTAGAAAAAAAAAAAATAAATAAAACTCGTATTTTTTTTGGCAACAATTAAATTACAAATAAAATTTAAATGGCTAATTTCTTGCTATGATTAGCTTACAAAATTGCTATTTTATGCATAAAAATAACAAAAACAAAGATTTTTTCGGAATAAAAGGCAGCCAACTTTGTAAGTTAGGGTATAAGCTATCTCCATTACAAATTTCATCGAAATCCGTCGAGCAGTTTTGGCGTGAAACTCAGTTAAATAAATTCACGGACATTCACATTTATAATATATATAAGATTATTTGTATCATACAAGGATGGAAAGCGTCAGCTGACGATGACGGAAAATCAGGAATTTTTCTTCACCCAAAAGTGCTCAACGCGCCTAAAGAAGTTTTCACTTCAAAAAAAAAAAAAAAAAAAAAAAAAAAGATAGACTGGGTTGAGACTGCTTTCATCAAAATATGTAACATTACACGCAATAAGCATTTTAATCGACCGGAATGCTGAAAATTAATATATGTATACATATATATAGAGAGAGAGGAGAGAAGGGTATTATGGAATAGTCGGGAAATATGGAATACCGAGGTTTCGGCTCTGATTAGTGCTGCTATCTCTTCAAAATACTATGAGTTACTCAAGAAGGATTCCCATGAAGCAATACAGTAAGAAGCAACCGCTTGTTGCTGTCGTACAATTCTCTATAGAACAAAGTATGTTTTGTGATTTTTAAAAGTTTTTTGCTGGTAAGTTTTCAAACATTTAAACTTACTAGTACACATGTGATTTGAACATTGATGTTAAACCTAATGTATGCTCAAAGAATTATATTTTGTTATACATTGGTCGTTTTTTAGCTGAAAATAATTTGTCCATCAATTTAAAAGTTAATTTTTAAAGATAGCGTATCGGGTATTATGGAATACTAGGTATTTCATAGTATCATCTGAAATTGACTTCATGTATTCAACTAAAGAAACAGAAAATAAAGATGCCGAATGTATCTTCTGTCACAGAAAATTCTCCGAAGATGATTTTATCTAAATTAGTTTTTCTATGGTTTAAACAGTTTATACTACCTATTCCATATTACCCGACTATTTCATATTAACCTAAATTTGTAACTTTTTTTTAAAGTAAACTTTTTATAACAACAAACAATTTTTTTCCCTTGAAAATCCATTGCAAATAATTACACTATGGACTCATCATGATTTTGGGGATTTTTATTAAAAACAAGTAAAGTTATTTTCAGAAATGTAAATGGTATTCCATAATACCCTCCTCTCATCTCTCTCTATATATACATATAGTAAATTCAAAAGAAAAGAAAAGTTTAATTTGCATAAAGTAGGCGCCTAAAGCCGCACTGAATTTATATACAAAAAGATAAATTATTAAATTTAAATTACGATAAGCGAAAATACAAGTCGAATGTATAAACAACCAAAACAAATTCTTTTAACAGTGTTAATAAACAAGAAAAGGGTTAATTTCAACACCATTCAATCCAAAATTTCGATAAATCTGTGTCTTCTTCATCAGCAGGTGGCAACACTGCCATTAAAAAAACTAAAACTACTTTCATTTTCACTTATCATATTTTAAATATAATAATTTTTATATATATATATATATATATATATATATTAAAAATTAATGATATATATTATACGCAAAAAAAAAAAAAAACGTAATATATATATATATATATATATTTGAATAATAATATACATGTCTGTTCTGCAAGTAAAAAAAAAAAAAATGTTTATTATTATTTTTTATAAGAATTATAATGCAACATGAACTTAATCATTTCTAGCTGTTCATTTACTGGAAAAAATCTCCTTTTATAATATTATTTGGTTATCTAAAAACAAGTTTGACACATGTTAGGTAGTCATGATATATTTAAAAAGAAAATCATAACACTCCTTAAAAAAGCAAAACAACTAAGAATTTAAGGAAATACACTAAATCAATGACCTAATATAATATTACTATAATACTTAAGAAAAAAAAAATCCTTAAAGTTGAGTCAGTAAATAATATCTACATAACTATCTCTTTTTATTTTATGAATTCAGAAAATTTTCCTGCTATTTAGATTGGCAAATTATACAAGAAGTATGTTGGAAATTAAAATGCAGATGCATGTGAATGTACAAACGTACTTTGTAATATTTATAATTTATTACGGAGTAATGTTAGTTCCACCCTTTATTCACAACACTAATTTTAAGCAGCTTTTGTCTTCATATTTCATCGTAATTACGTATTGTAGTGGACATTTTAATACAAAGGAGTGTGAAAAAGACGCTGGAATTAATATTACGCCGGAATAAATTTTAAATATTATCAAGTATACAAAAGCGTAATAGTCTTAAATTATTAAAATAAGGTTTCTAAAAGAAAATTACATGTAAATGTTTTCGCTTGAAAAAAGCCAGAAATACTTAAAAAAAAAAAAAAAAAAAAAAAAAAAAAAAAAAGTTTTGAATGATTTTAACTGATGTGTATACATATTTGTTTTTTCTGGCGTTTTATTTCATACACATTTTTAAAAAAAAAATAGTTGAATGTTATAGTTTCAAATGTATAAGAAGAGTTTTTGAACAATTTCAGTGCAAAATGTGAATCGTACAAAATGAACATGTAAAACAAATGAACACAAGAGAAATGTGTTGTTTTTAAATTCTTTTAAATGCATAATATCTTTATTGAAAAACACTTATTTGATACTTCTATTTCACTGAATTATATTAATTTGACTTTTGAATATTTATCAAGTGTTTTTAAAACATGGATGTGACACTTCTACAAATGAAATAGATTTTTTTTAATTTAAACAAAATGACAAAACTTATAAATGGCTTACATAAAAAAAAAATCATCATAAAATAGTTATTGATTTGTATATTTTGAAAACAGTTTTGAAAAATGAAATTGTAAATACCTTTATTGTAAATTTCTTTAAAATAATATTAATTTCCAAAAATTAAATTACATTTTCAGTAAAAATGTAATTATACTTAAATTTGTATTTGAAGGAAGTGTGTAAATAGCGATTTTCACTATATACAATTTAAGAGATATTATTAAAATGTCGTTACTAAACAGAAAGTTTCGCTAAATTAAACATAATCGTTATTGAATGCAATTGTATATACTGATTGCTACGTAGACAGGTAAAAGCTTTAAACATTTGGAATTTATTTAAAATGAAATTGTGTTCATAAATACGAGTATTGTTATTTTTATTTAAAAGGCAAGTTATAAAAATGGAATTATTTTTCCTATAAGAATAGAATTATAATTTTCATTTCAAATGCAATTATAAGTCGCAATGTATTTATTATATGCATTTAACGAAGCTATTATTGAAATGTCGTTATTAAAAATAAGGTGCTAAAAACATGGAAATAAACTATTAATTATTTGTCAAGCTTTGCAAATAACCATATAAATATACATAAAAAAGAAAATACCGCTTAAAAAAATGCTTTTTTTTTTTTTTTTCAAATAAGGATATGTATATGTTTTTTTTCTTATTAAAATATATATATACTGCAAGCAACATGATACTAATTAAATATAATCAGATGCATGCATATATTTTTGTTTCAAATCGAAAAGCTTAATTAATTTCTTTATACTGCAGTTTGCAGAAAAAAATTTTAAATGTCAAAGTTAGTTTTTTTGATTGTCGCCATTTATTTAAAATATAATTGGTCTCTTAGAGGATTAATGATTATATAATAGTAAATAAAAGATTATTTTTTAAATTATCAAATTAATTGACTGTATGCGTAATTTTCTACCTTTAAAAATGTCACGAAGAATAAGATTAAAAAAAAAAAAAAAATTACAAGGTGATATATAGCACATAAGTTATTAAATAATAATGATACAATAACAAAAACTAGTTAAATAATAAGAATAAAGTACTAAATAATAATAAAGGAATAAGAATGAATACCTTTTTAATACTGGTATTATATTAGACGAGACGTAGCTAACCTTCGACAATAGATTCAAAGGCCCGGGCCTAATCCCCTCCCGAGCTTCGATAACTTTTTCTAATTTATTTTGACCTTATATTTCCCCCAGCGTTAGATTATTTTTATTATTATTATTATTATTTCCTTTCTCACGTTTGTGTTTGTGAGTTTTTTTCTTTTTTTCCCATGCTAATTTCTATAGAATTTTACACTCATTTCTCCGTTTTCTACATTCTAAAGGGAGGTTAATTAAATACATGTGTATTTTATATGCATTTATTTATGTAAATGCAAAATTAATATACATGTCCACCCCACTTTAGAATATTAAAAACGGGGGAAAAAAGGGTGGGGAAAATCCATAGAAAATAGCATGGGATGAAAACGAAACAACTTACAATCACAAGTGTGTGTGTGTGGGAGGGGGGAGGCTAACACCGGAAGTAATAGACTAGAAAAAATAAACGATGTTGAAAAAGGGTTCGGGCTAGAGGACCTGAATCTATCGTCTAGGGTTAGCTACGTCTCTCCTAATAAAAG
This sequence comes from Salticus scenicus, assembly GCA_963930645.1. NCBI lineage: Eukaryota > Metazoa > Arthropoda > Arachnida > Araneae > Salticidae > Salticus > Salticus scenicus. The sequence continues at coordinate 133,533,504 of OZ005648.1, forward strand.
ACTTGTAACATAAAACATAAGACTTGAAAGCTTCAGTTTTTTTAAAAATAACAACACAGGTGTGCGAGGAAATGTTTTTCTTCAAGATGATGTACAGCCCTGGAAAAAATGTTAAGGCCAAGGGAAAAACTTAATTTATTTCACAACCGCTGATATGAGTTTTATGCAAATTTGAATATAATACGAGAAAAGGCAATTTTAACTATATCTATAAAAATTTTTCAAACAATTAAATTATTTCTTATTTTAAAATTTCTTCTTCTTCTTCTTCTTCTTCTTTTTTTTTTTTTTTTTCATATATGTAAAAAGCTGGAAAAAATGTTAAGGCATTATAAGATATTATTTAAAAAACATCTAATAATCTAAAAACTTCGCCTTATTTCTAGTTAATTTAATCATTTTTGAGATTATAAAATTTAAAAAACTTTAAAGTCTGGGAAAAACTTCAAAATATTTACAAATACATATTGAAATTTTATGTATTTTCAAACGCAATATGATGAATGGCAGTTTTAAATAAACCTATGAAAATATTTCAAAAATTAAAATTACTTTTCATTTTACAATTCCCTTTTTCCTTTAATATATGTAGAAAACTGGAAGAAATGATACACATAAGATAGTATTAAAAGAACTGCTAATAATCCAAAAAATTGCCCTTCTTTTCAATTAACTGAATCATTCTCGAGGTCATAGATTTAGAAAGTTCCTTCAAAGTGTCTTTTGGTATGCTTTTTTCAGCTCTTTTCAATGGCCTTTTTCAGCTCACCTACGGTGTTGTAAGTTTTCCAATTTCCATAAATAGACTTTTGCTGCTAACGGTACAGCACCATTTTTTTTTTTTTTTTTAACGAAAGATCAACTCAGAAGCCGATTATGATATTTCTGTAGAAAGTTTGTTGCCAGAGGCGTCTCTCATAACATCTGGAGACTACAGTATATTTCAGCAAGATAATGCGCCAACATACACATCAAGCTCCACAAAATCCTCGCCTTAACTAATCATGTATAAGTGCCCCTTTAACCGTGTCGAGTTTTTTAGCATATCTGTTTAATAACTCATAAAATCAATACTAAGTGAAGTAGAAATAAAGCATATTAGTTTTTGAAATTAATGGATATTCAGTAATCTTATGTCCTAGGAAAACATATCATATTTTTCCAAAATTTGCCACATTAGCCTCTTATTTCAACTATTAAGTGACGGAAAAAGCCGTTTGCAACGGTTAAAGGGTTAAATGGCTATCAAGAAGCCCTGACCTGAACCCAGTAGAAAATTTATGAAGCATTCTGATTGGTGAAATTTATAGAAATGGGAAAACTTACAAAACCGTAGGTGAGCTAAAAATGGCCATTGAAAAGAGTTTGAAAATAATTAAAAACAAAAGCACGTTGATGAAACTTTCTAAATTTACGTCCTCGAGAATAATTCAATTAATTGAAAAGAATGACAAATTTTTGGATTATAGTCGAACCTCGTTAACGTGAATCTCAAGGGGGATATTTTTCATATTATCAGTAGTCCATGCTATTAGTAACTAATCTTCATATAACTAAAGTAATCTGGATTTTGACGGGAATTGTGGAAACAATTCCTGTTAAAAGTAATTCACGTTACCTGTGTTCACGAGGTTCGACTGTACTAGCAGTTTTTTTTAATACTATCTTATGTGTATCATTTCTTCCTGTTTTCTACATGTATTAAAGAAAAAAAAAAATGAATTTTAAAATAAAAAGTAATTTTAATATTTGAAATATTTTTTATAGATTTATTTAAATCTGTCATTCATTACATTGCGTTTGAAAATGCATAAAATTTCAATATGTATTTGTAAATATTTTGAAGTTTTGTCCCAGACTTTAAAGTTCTTTAAATTTTATAATCTCAAAAATGATTAAATTAACTGGAAATAAAGCGAAGTTTTTAGATTATTAGATGTTTTTTAAATAATATCTTATGTCGCGTTAATTTTTTTTCCCAGCTTTTTACATATATGAAAAAAGAAAATAAATTTTAAAATAAGAAATAATTTAATTTTTTGCAAAATTTTTATTGATATAATTAAAATTGCCTTTTTCTTGTGCTATATTTAAGTTTGCTTAAAATTCATATCAGCGGTAGGGAAATAAATTAAGTTTCTCGCTTGGCCTTAACATTTTTTCCAGGCTGTATTATTCTGGTGTATTTTTGAGAATGTTAATTAAAGGAAAACAACTCAAAAATTTTGACAACTTACAGTTTTAACAAAAAAATAGGATTGTTTAAGCTTAACGCTCCCTTATTTTCAAATTCCAACTAAGTTATTTTTTGGAAAATCTGGGTGATGTGAGGGACGAACAAGAAGAGATATACCATCAAGACATCTAAGTAATGTAGAGGCGGTATCAAAGATGATGAAGTGTTAACATGTTAACAGGTTATTGTTGGATGCTGCATAGAGAATCCTCCACCCTCCCCTCCTTAGACCATCAATCTATGCACAAGAGAGAAAACTCTAATGGGAGCTTCGATGTTAAGAAACACATTTGAAAGATAACGTGTAAATATCAGCCTATCTTCAAATATTTTATACGTAAATAGTTTCGAATTTGTTATATTCTCTGTATGTGAATAATAATAATAATAATAATAATAATAATAAAAATGCATTCTAAAAAATTATTTATAGCACATACAAACAGAAATCACGGCATTCTATGCTTTAAACACTGTTATTATTTATTTAAAAAAAATTGCCAAAATTTTACTATTAATTAAAGCGATGTTTATTATTAAAAATTAATGGTATTTAAAATATAGGAATTTACGATTGATGTATAAAAGACATATGTGTAATTTCCATAAGAAAAAAAAAAAATTAAAACTCAAGAAAAAATCATAATATACCTCAAATTTCTAGGTAATTTTCAGTACAGATATAGACGGAATGGTACCGTGTTAGATTAATCATGGCTGAAAGAAATTTTAATATTAAACTGTTACCAAAAAAAAAAATCTTCAAAATTTGCTTGAAAAACAGAAATTATTTTACAAAACTGTACTTAAAGAAAATCATGCAGATAAATACGCAATCCGTATTACGTTTACAAATTCTGATATTTTTAATAGATTATTTGAGAAATTTCTACAAAGCCATGATAAACTGCGACGAAATACTAGCGTTGGGTTAAGGCACTCACGGTGAAACATGTTTAAATTAAAACCAACCTGCTTATTGTAAATTACTTCCAATTTTAGTCTATTGTCTTGGAACCTATAAGAAAAGGTGCATCCATTTTTACATGCGTAATCTAATAATATTAAATTGGCCTAAAATTATGATTTTTTTTTTCTTTTTTTTATGAGATAAAAATTAACGCATGCAGACTGTTTTGATATTGGAAAACACATTTTCAAAGCACATAGTGGCAACAAGAAAATCAGTTTTCGTTCAGAATAAATTATAACAAATTCGTCTTATGTTTTCATCTCTATTTTAATATTGAAGATTAACAATAAGAAGCAGCATTTTCGCGGCATATCGTGCCTTCTTTATTTCATGAAAAATAAAAGTGACACAGTAAAGAAAAATAAAACTCGTGTTGTATGTAGAGAAGGTATTGTGACTGTTCGAATTTGTAAGAAGTGGTTTACAAAGTTTTATAACAGAGATTTCTCTTTAAAAGTTGCACTGCGTTCTGAAAGACAATTTGAAGTTGAAAGTGATTAAATTGAAAGGTTAATTAATGCTAAAATAACTAAGCGTGAGGTATCTATAATAATCTCGTACTTATATCAAATCAGGTATTGTCAATAATTTACGCTAGCTTGGTTTGTTAACCGATTTCACATTTAGATCCCGCATATTCTTAGACGCTCGAAACAATAAATGCCCAAATTTAAGTAGTTATTCCACTATTGCCGTTGTTCAATTACAAGGAGTCGGTGCGCGTGCATTCTACTTCGATACCTCGAACTTCTACTGTGCACAATCTCCCCAACCACGACATCTCTTCTGGATTTAATGTACTGTTAACACGCGGTACCAATTGTTTCAAAAATAAAAAATTCATCATAATGAGTTTTTTAATAATATTTGTTTCAATTTAACCTGTATATTAGTTTATATATTTTATTAATTGTAAATTGCGTATTGAAAAACATCGTTTTATACATAATTTTTTCTCCACTTTATAAAGTGATACTCTGAACCAATAAAAAGGGCCTCTTTTGTAAATAAATTATAATTGCATTATTCTAATAGCAAACGCAATATCACGTAAAATATAAAATATTCAATATTGATAAAAAAAAATCAAAAAACTATTATATAATACAAATATTGTAAATCGGAAAAGCAATAATAACTCAGTATTATGTGAATATTCGTTTCTTTGATTAAAATTTAATGAATTCTAAAACTAGAAGAATATTCATCTGCAAATTAATTATATACTGCAATTATTTTGACTATTTTCTAATATGCAGGCAGTAAATGAATTAAAAGCTCGGAATGTGCTAATCCAATTATTTAACGTTTCATGACGTTCAATTAATTTTTATTTGACAGAGTGCGTGCCTACAAGAGTATAAGGAATTAATTAGAAATTACGGAACTTCGAAAGGATTAAAGTAGAATTTCAAGTATAGCAGATGGAAATGCATGTTTATATTGAAAATACTTAGGTCGAGAAAACTTCTCATTCGTATTTTCGTATGTTTTAATTTAAGAACATAAGAAAGTTTTTAATAATTGACAATGTCATGTTTAGCAAAATTTTGGATATTTATTAGGCATATGAAATTGTTGTGAGTAAAATACTTTCTGATAGGCATTTTTAAATAACCACAATTTTTATTTCATTTAGAGAAAACAATGCAAAGAAAATGCATTAAAATAAGAGTTAAAAGATAATTTGTCAAAACTCTAATTTAGTAATAATTTTTCACGAGAGTTTGCTCTAAATTGAAAAAAAAAAAAAAGAAATGCGAAATTTAAAAAGAAAAATATTTAGATACATGCACGCATGGAATGTGCACTTCCTATGTGTTTTATTTATACATAGGGTTATATATATGTATGTATAAAATTAAGTTGCATGATCTTTTAGTAAACCTACTATTCAAGAAAGAATCTACTATCGTATTTAAAAATATGCAATCCAGAATTAGGTAAAACAGAATATCTCACCTCTCATAGTTATGGTTACAATGATAAGATTTCGAAATTTTTGAAAGACAAAACCCCTTTATTAATCCCGTTGGAATTTTCTGAATGAAAAATTATAAATGGCGTTGCCTAAGCTAATGTAAGTGGAAAATATGTGGTTTAAAAAACGAAAAATAAATAAATAAAAAGCAATAAGCACAAGAATTGGAGACAAACAAGTCACGGAAAAATTAAACAAACACACGCACACGTATGCACACACATATATAAATATATATATACACTGATGGAAAAAAAAAATCCCAACACCAAGAAAAAATTATTGTACAGTAATGAAATTTCAGCAATACATCTGTCTAGGTAACATATTTAATTGATTAAAGTTTCAAGATCACAGGTAGAGCCATTGGCGAGAAGAGCCATTTCAAATGTGAAATGTTCGTACATTAGTAACCGGTGTAACCGCCAGAATTTCGAATGCAAGCATGCAAACGTGCATGCATTGTGTCGTACAGGTGTCGGATATCAGTTTGTGGGAGGGAGTTCCATGCCTGTTGCACTTGGGCGGTCAATGCAGGGACGGTTAATGCTGGTTGTGGATGACGCTGGAGTTGTCGTCCAATGATGTCCCATACGTTCTCGATTGGAGAAAGATCTGGTGATCTAGCAGGCCAAGGCAACATGTCGACACTCTGTAGAGCATGTTGGATTACAACAGCGGTATGAGGGCGAGCGTTATTCTGTTGGAAAACACCTCCTTGAATGCTGTTCATGAATGGCAGCACAACAGGTTGTATCACTAGACTGACGTACAAATTTGCAGTCAGGGTGCGTGGGATAACCACGAGAGTGCTCCTGCTGTCATACGAAATTGCTCCCCAAACCATAACTCCAGGAGTAGGCCCTGTGTGTCTAGGCCGCAGACAGGTCGCTAGCAGGCGTTCACCTGGCCTCCTTGTAACCAACACACGGCTATCACTGCGACCAAGGCAGAACCGGCTTTCATCAGAAAACACAACAGATCTCCACTCCGTCCTACAATGAGCTCTAGCTTTACACCACTCACGTCGCAAACGGCACTGGTTTGGAGTCAGTGGAATGCACGCTACAGGGCGTCTGGCTCGGAGCTGTCCTTGAAGTAACCGATTTGTAACAGTTCGTTGTGTCACTGTGGTGCCAACTGCAGCTCGAATTTCAGCTGCAGACGCAGTACGATTAGCCACAGCCATACGCCGAACACGGCGATCTTCCCTCTCAGTAGTGCCACGTGGCCGCTCGGAACCCGGTCTTCTTGAGGCAGTACCTTCCCTTGACCACTGCTGCCAACACTCATGCACAGTGGATACATTCCTGCCAAGTCTTTCTGCAATATCGTGGAAAGAAAACCCACCTTCTCGTAGCCCTACTACACGACCTCGTTCAAACTCAGTGAGCTGTTGATAATGGCTTCTTCGTCTTCTTAGAGGCATCCTTGACTAACATTAACCCACTACGTCAAATCTCAACTGTAAATAACGATCACGAACCTTACAGCGCTTATTTAAAGCAAACCTCATTTGCATGTTCATAGTGTCGATACTAGCGCCACACTTATGCGCTTAGCTCGAAATTTGAATCGACGTCATCTCTCAGATGTATAAACACGCCTACCAAATTTCGTTTATCTAGCACAGCTCCTTCCTGGTGTTGGGATTTTTTTTTTTCCATCAGTGTATATATACTTTTAACGTCGTACTTTCGCAGGGGCAAGTAGATTATGTAAGAAAATTTTATAAAAATGTTCCGAAAAACAAGAGATAAAATTTGATTATCCAATTGAATAAATTTGAACAAAAATTAATCCCGAAAAAATTTGGCATATAAAATGTCATTGTATATGAAATCGAAGACATCAAACATTTATGAAAAAATAGTTTACTCTTATGAAGATAGAGTTTCAATACCAAAATGTTGGCTTAGAACTTCAATATAATTTTTATTAATTTTTTGGGGACTTGCTTATTCCTATTCTTTGTGCTTACAGCTCTTTTTCCAGCTCAGTGGACGGAACAATACCTTGTGTAATTTTCCTTTCAGAAAATAGCAATGTGTTAAAAAAAAAAAAAAAAAAAAAAAAAATGGTGTTTCTATACAAAAGTTTTGAAAAATTTTCACTGTGTTCATAACTGAGAGATTTATCTATAATTATTCATCTCATTTTTAAGCCTAATCTTCAAACATCCAAATATAAGGATGCATGTAATTTTCTAAAATGACACTTTCATTAGAGATTATATTTTTCTTTAATAATCAATATGTATTTAAATTATTGCAAGATTTTGATGCACAACATTAATATTTGTCATTGACTTGTTTATGAGATGCGTTAATGTATGAAAATTCTGATGTTTTTCAGGTCTGTATTTAACAAAAATATAAACCAAGCGCTATAAATGGATTTTTCTTCAATGTAAAATATATTGTTGCGAAACACCTGTCAATTTTCTTGTATGAGAAAGTAGTTCGTAAAAAAACAGGCAGGTTCTACTCGATGTGTGCTCTTTATCCAGCACAAGTTCTTAAATCAGTAAAATAAAACTGTGATTACAACGAATATTATCGAAACAATACAATATTACTCTTAATTTATCGAATATTCTAGTAGCAGTCCAATGAAGCTGTCACAAGCTGAAAAACAGTCGCTTGTTCCAGAGGATTGCTCAGAATAGATCTCTGAACAGTATTGACTCGCAGTAACCTTACTCTTTGCCGTAGAAGTCAACTCACTCCTATTTATACCTTTTGGCGATAATGCCACCCAGAATCCCATGGAAAGTTCTAGATCTGTGCTCCCGTGCATAGTGCAGCTACGAAACTTCAGGAATCCTTAACTGCTACTTTTTGCCAAATTCGGTCGCTAAGTGGACATATTTATCGTGAAATCGACAAGGCTGACCTTAATGAAAGTGAGTGAACTGCTTTTTTTTTTTTTTTTTTTTTTTTTACGTTTTGCCTGTAAAACTATTTTCACTGCAATAAGACAAAAGATGCAGGGGAAAAGACTTAATCCGTTGTAACAACATAATAAACTGAAAACGAATTTTATTAATTTAATTGTGTTCGATTTTAATTATATGAATTTGGATATAATACAATTTTAATAATGCATATCAATAATAATAATAAAAAAATCTGATTGAATATTTTTAATAAAATGTACACATTTATTTCGGAAATATTTGTTATGGAAAGTACTGGCAGAAATATTTGGTGATTAAAAACCAGATCATCATATAACACGTCTCATATACTAAATAACATTTTAACTTGGGGGGGGGGGGGTCTTCAGTTTTTTTACACTTACTTACAATGTCCCTCTGTTTAAAATTAGAACTTTCGCAACTAAAGCATAATTAAGGCGTTGACACAAAAAAGGAGGTAAATGAAAAAATCATCAAAATTCACTTTTTTGACTTTTTGCCTTGAAAAAATACTATGGTGACAAGTCAATAGTATCGAAAAGAAAAGAAGGTTAATGACTCAAATTGTTTAGTTATAAGAGAGTTCAGTAGATGCCACTGGAGTAACCTTCTTTCCACTTGGCAAAGGAAAATAAATAAGTATCCCAAACGGTTTAGTTGTTGGTATTTACCTCCTTTTTAATGTCAAAACTCAATTTTATTCTTGTGAAATAATATCTACATTTAATAAGCTGGCAGATGAGTTTTTTAACAATGTACAGAATTATTCCAAGAATACATATGTTGAATTATGATGCATATGCATATCTTAGTTCTCAATGATGGTTTTAAATAAATCTTCGTTTGTCAAGGCTATAATGAAGAAATGGGATGAAGATATCTAAAGTAAGAAGTGGCCACGTACGTATAGCGATCCAGGTTCGATCGGCGCTGAGAAGAATAAGAAACGATGTCTTCTTCTTGAGAAAATGCATTTTTCTTTATTCTAAATAACCACAGATGCATAAATCAATTTCTTATAAAATACTTATTACGAAAGCAACAATGATAGACAGTTTTTGGAAGAGTTGCAACGTTTATTTTCTTAATTGCCTTGAAAAAATACCAAACGGAAAGGAAGCCATTTCGATTGATTAATAATTTTGAGAATATTTTTAAAGCAACGTATTAACAGCATGAAGAACAAGTTGTAACAGTCTATATTTCGCCAGGTAGTATTGTAAATTTCTTTGAGAGATAATGATAAAAAGAATAACACCTTTTCAGATTGTCAGACAGCAAGCTAATTAATTTATTTCGCCAAATCTCCTTGGCAACAAAAATGAATTTGGCTGAACATATTTTAATTTTTTTTTTTTTTTTTTGTATTATAAACCTAAAGGAGTGATTCGAGATTGGCCGATAATTGAATTACGTCACATGATATCATTAAATATTGCCAGGTACCCAGAAATAGGCTAAACGCGCAAAATTTAACGATAAAAACATTAAAAATGATTTCCAGCTATTTTAAGATATAACGGAATTTTCTTCGTCTGATTGGAGACCGGATGTTAAAACCGCAGATGGGTTTTTCTTTCTTTGGTATTTTTTTTATTTAATGATTACGTGGTGAAAAGTAGAGGATAAGATTTATGCTTTTAGAATACTGGAACAATAAATTATACGAAATTACAGATTAATGGAAAAGAAATAAAAATAAAATAGATTAACCGAGTTAAACAAAATTATATTAGATTCTTTTAGAATAAGAAATAAATGTTTGCTTGCATTTTAAATAAATAAAATGTAATCTATAACATTATTATTTTTCATTTTAAAAAGAGATATGTGATTTTTCAACATCACAAAGGCAATGAATAGTTAGTTGTTGATGCATTAGGTTAAAATATGTACTTGCCGCTGAAATACATGTATATACACTTGTATACATTGTAATGTACTGTATAGTACTGGATAAAAATATATTCTATAGTCTGATCTAGTTTACATTAAAATAATATTATTTATATAATATAATAATAAATAAATAAATAAACGTTCCTACTTGCGATTTTATTATCATTGGAACATCAATTTTTACAATTCAGTTGAAAAAACAATATAAATAATTATATTCTAAATTCAACCAATTTCAGAATATAATGAAGTAAAATACTTTAGTATGCTGAAATTTTAATTAGATATTGAATAAATATTTCTTTCCCGATATTTACATGAGATTCGTCTATTAAATTTATCATAAATTACTTTTCTTTTATTAGACAGCGAAATTAACAGATTAACACGTTAACATTAGCTTCTCTTTAGTTATATTGTTTTAAAGTTTATCCAACTAAAAAAAAAAAAAAAAAAAAATACAGATGGATGTATGATTAAATAAAATAAGAATAATGCAAATGATTTAAAAATAATATTAAAAACGTTTTTTTGTGTCCATTTGTTTATGCCATTTTACAAATTTAAAAGAATTAACCAGGCTTCTATGTTGAAACAGTAGAGACCGTTCATCCTCGAATTATGCATTATCTCAAAGGAATTAATGATAAAAGGTAATAAATTGTTTTATCAAAACTTGTTAAGCTTCAAAATATCTCAGTTAAATGGTGAAACATTCTTTTAAAGACATAATCATGTAAAATGCTTTAGAGAATATCATTGAAATAGTTTTAATCAAACAAATTAGCATTGCTATTAAACATCTTAATTTGTTCTAAAGCAGAGAAAAAACAATATTTTAAAATGACAAAAAATATTCTTTATTCGATAAAAACTAACTTGTTTTATTTTCTTAAAAAAAAAAAAAAAAAAAAAAAAAAAAAAAGGAAAAAGAAAATTACATTAATTTTTCTACTGGAAGGAACGATAACGTAAAAAAGCATTCGCATTAAATTAATGCGATGTAGTTGAATTAAGAATAAAAAATAAAAGTATTATTCCACTGATAAAGAGCATGTAACTTTTTACAATATATCTGGGAAAAAATAAAGTAAACGTTAATTTTAACGCTAAGTAAATAACTGTTTTTAATTTAGAATCCTATAACGTAAAAAAAAAAAAAAAAAAAAAATTGCAATATCTTAAAATATTCAGGGGAGGGGGGAGAGGGAGAGAGAAAGAGAGAGAGAGAGAATATTTGTATAATATTAATAGATGATCTGATGATTTGATGATCACATGAGCTCTTTCCTTTGAAAAAAAAAATCACTAAAACTAAAAGAAAAATACAACAAAAAATATATAAATACTTCTAAAAGAAATTTATCATAGATAATTAATTGTGGATTTTAGGGATCTTTAAAATAGTTTAACATTCTTTATATTTATCACAGGTTTTTCATCATTTAAAGAAAAATAAACAGGACTACATCATAATGTGACATTTTCAAATTCAAATATAATAATATAAATAAACTATTAGTCTTCTTCCGCTACGCTGGTCTTTACACAGATGCAAATCTCTCTTTTAATAAGCCCCCCCCCCCCCCCCCCCCCACAAAAATAAATAAATAAATAATAAATACATAAATAAAATAAAATAAATAAATAAATAAGTCACTGAAATTAATCAATATCTATTCGAGAAAGAAACAAACTTGTGAACTATACATTTTTTAGGACTCTGTTACTCTTGACAATGTATTTTAACAGTGCATTCTGAATGCACAAATATTTTATGAGCTATATTGACTATTATTACCTCTGTACACCAACAAGCTCGTTTGAAGCGGTGATGAGCACATTCGACCTGGATAGAAACTGACTGGAGTAAAATATTTTTCAGTGATGTGTGCCGCTCCGATTTAAATCCAGATGACCAGCTGAAACGTGTTTAGAGACGCCCCGGATAAAGGGGGAACTACACCTGATTGTTGCCCACCATACGGATCGACAACCTGGAATGATCATCTGGGGGTGTCATTTCATTTCATAGCAGCACCCCTTTGGTTGTCATCCTCGGCACTTTACCGCACAATGGTACGTCACGAAATTCTATCCTCCGTTGTGTTGCCCTATATATCCCAACCAGTGTTGTGCACGAACGCGTTCATTTGAACGCGTTCGTGAGCGTAGCTCAAAATTTTTGAGTTTTGAGTTGAACTTCGCTCGTTTTTTAAATTATGAACTTGAGTTGAGCGTAGTTCGTTTTTTACACGAACTTGAGCGTGAAAAAGCAATTCAAACTCAAACTCATTTTAAATATTTCTGTCTGAAATATAAAAAGGAAAATAGAAGAAGAAAAGGACAGAAAGGAGAATAACTGTGCAAAATGGATTTCGGAAAAAGGGGCACTTGAAAAAAAAGGCACTGGTAAAAAGGGCCCCAGAAAAAAGGGCACGCGGAAAAAAGGGCACCGGAAAAAAGGACACTTTTGCAATTTGCAAATCTCAAAAACAACAAACATCAAAGAATGAATTTAAAGATTGATTTTCATAATACACTTTTAGAAATTTCAATCAATTAAATTGATACCACTTTTACTTAGCATATATACCTGGGGGTAGGGGAGGCTAGGAGCGGATTGAAAGAAAATAATTGTTTTTAAATCACTTTTTTACTGATTTTAATAAAACTTTGTCTTTCACTTGCTGTTTATGACAAAAATACAGTGTCACATATACTTCGGAGGCTGAAGTGTGGTGGAGGGGGCAAAAGGAAGTAATTTTTTGTATATCACCTTGTTACCGATTTTAACGATATTCTGTGTAGCATAGGCGCCGACTTAACGGGGGCAGTGTAATTTTTCACGGGGGCGAAAGTATCTTTTCGCCCCCGTGCTTCCAGCGGGTAGAAATTTCAAACGCGAAAGTAATATAAATATGAATTTTAATAAAAATGTTCACATTGTTGAATTTTTTTGTTTTTTTTTCTCCTTTCTTCATTCACTGACATATTAGTAGAAAACAGGATGTATACTTTATACAATTCTCTTTTTGCGCGAGAGAAGCTGAATGTGCTTGAGATAACCCCTTTTCAAGGTCAGTCCCTGTCCCTCGTCCCTCTGTAGTCTAAATTAATTGAAACAGAAAGAGAAAGACTATTGTTCATGTTCATTGGTCATGGCCATTTGAAGTCGAGAGTCCCAGTGCTGAAGAAAGTGTTTATACTGCCAAGCATTAAATAGAAAAGGTTTTGTTCTGAATATTTGCTATTCATAACACAAAAATTCATTCTCAATGAATTTTTTAATTCACAAGAAAATACTAATAAGTAAAAGGAAGCAGACTGATAATGCTGTTAAAAATACAGATTTTTATTTTTGTATTTAATTTAAATTTATAGGTATTTCTTGTATATGTTTCTTCCTTTTTTAAAAAATCTTTGAATTTATTATTATTGATTATTAACAATCTTGCACGAGAAAGTGAGAAGAGGAAGGTTTGTGGTTAGATTTAAGGTCGATTGACTACACTAGAGTTCTATGCTTATAGGTGGAATGCCTTCCGTGGAATTCTTTTTATGAGGTCCCAGCTCGTATTTAAACGATTTTTGTAGAAAACCATGGAAAACTCCGAAAGGCTTGGTCGTTGAGCGCGACCTGGGATCCAACATCAAACCCAGCACGTCCTGTTTACCACCTTTGAGAGCAGAATCGCTTGGCCACTGGTGAGGCCAGGGATAAGGAATAATTGTTAAAAATGATAATTAATAGATTAAAAACAGTTGTCTTAGAGGAACTGATCTCATAGTTAATGTTTTTTTAGCGGACAAGTAGATAAGGCACATTTCTACAAAACGTCTTAGATAATCAATTCATGAATTTTATAAATATATTGGAATATGTCACAAAAATCTATAATATCTAAGTTGATTTAAATACTCTTAATATGTAGATTACGTTGTTCACATATTATTATATATATGAACAATTTCAATTTTATTTTCTCTGTTTTTGTATATTTTCGATGTAAGTAACAACAACATCCGTTTTTAAAGAAACATTAATAAGAAATCTCATTACAAATTCAGTAAATGAAATGAGAGAACGCAGTACAATTTAAAGAATTCACTTCTGGAAAAGTTTTTAAAAAATGTTCTAAAAAAATCCTTTGAAAACTATCTTGAAAAAAGACTAAAAGGTTCAGATTTTAAAAGGAAAGAGTAATAATAACATAACATTTAATTTAAGAGTAAATTTTTATCTTTTGAAAGTGAAGACGGAATATATAAGTAATTTTTGCTTTCTCTCTCTCTCTCTCTCTCTCTCTCTCTTTTTTTTTTTTCTATACATAGGCATAAGAATATATTCGATTTGTGAGAATTTTCACCCTTCAGTTTTTGAAGTATTTAGATGTTTTGTTTTGGGATTTTCTGAGTCTAAACTCCAAAACACTATTTGGCCATTTTTCGAAAATGTCTGTGTGCTTTTCTTGTGTATATCGAAAATTTTGTATTTGGTTAGTGTATCTCCCGAACGAATGGAACGAAATTTAACCAAATTTTATATTTATTTGGATTTTAACTTAAACTAGTGTTTTTAACTGAATTAGATTAAACTGAATTTAAAACGAATTTGGGAATCAATCGCATAATAAATGGTTATCCTTTCTTCTTTTTCTTTTTCCGTTTTTTTTTTTTTTTTTTTTTTTTTTTTTTTGTTTAATGGCAATATAGGAAAAAGTTTCGAATAAATTTACTTAATAAAATTTCTTTTAACTTTTCAATATCAGGGATGGAACACGGGCGCAGAATTCATACCACTATCAGTGTAAGAAAATTTTCAACTTCTTAAATTAACGATATTATAGGTAGAGAAATTTCATAAACAGATTCTGGTATGAATTCTACGCCGGTGTTCCATCCCTGCAACATAGAATTTTATATATGATAGTAATAATTAAACAACAAAAATTTTTTCTTTGTGTGGAGGTATCGTATCCGATTTCCCTCGGGGGCGTAAATTTTTAACATTGATATCTTTCAAAAGAACTTACCAATACATTTAAAACAATAATTGTTTAATCGTATATCGGTGATAATTTAAAACAATTTTATTTATTTTTTTTAAATCTTTAGATATTAGCAAAAAATTTCTTTCTTTCGATATTTTGTGTTATACTCCTTTGAGATGAAAATCGTCTGCATTCATCATGGAAAATAAATTTAATAAATAATCTTTACTACATGAATTGGTATAGAAAAGTACAGAAGAAAATTTTGAGCTGTCTGCAATATATTAATAGTTCTTTTTTTTTTACTTTTTAACTACAGATAAAGCACAAGAATAGTAGTGAAATAAAGTTGTTTTAATGACAGATTTTATTAGGCCTCATATTCATAAAGTATATATATATATTTAATTAGTAAATCTATAGAAAATTAAATAATGAATTTAGAAAGAAAATTACAACTTAGAAAGAAATTACAAAGATGCCTACAGTACGGGATTTTATAAAGTCGATCAAAAATTTAACGGGATTTAATTTCATGATTACAAAATTTTAATTTTTATACTGCCATGAAACAAGAAAATTTTTAGTGATTCTATATATATATATATCATGCTTTCCGTTTACTCTACCCTCTTTTTTTTTTTTCTTTTGTTTCAGGATATTTTTTAAGCAGAACTTTCAATAGTGATATATATATATATGTACAAGTCAAAATGACAGCAGTGATGCTTGAAAAGCACAAAAAATGAATTTACTGAGAATTATTTTGTTTTATTATATATTATTATTATTATTTTGCTAAAAACTGACACCTAAAATAACAATAGCCCATAGGTATTTTATTTTATTTTGTTGTAAAGAAATAAACATGTTTGTTTTAAATATGTATAATATATATCGTCTTTTCTTTCTTTCAATAGTTACAATGAAATTTAATTTTAAATTCATATAACTCTATATATTCTTCTTATCTGCACTTTTAGTTTATTTATTTTCAAACTGTGCGGCATGTAAATCTAAACTTAAAAAACTGAGAAAAGAAAAAGAGGAAGTAGGGCATTCCTTTTCTCAAAGGGTGCATCCATGATCCATTAAACTTTTTGGAATGTGCAATGTGCCTGTTATAAATTTGAAAAGCAACGCTAAACTTGGGATTTTGTAAAGGGCTTATCTTTTCTCGGACACAACGAGTTGAGAATTTAAGCCTTTTTCAAATTCAAGGCTTGATCTCACCGCAAAATAGAGCAGGCGACACCGAGACCGACAGACTTTTAAAAATGAGTCTGCTACAGTTTGTTCAAGTTCAACTTATAACAAAAGTAAACAATAACATATGTGATTTGATGCCCTGAAAAATATCTCCGATCGGCGCCAGCCAGCTATCTTTCTTTTTGTTAACTTTGAATTTCTGTAACTATGGGTTATTATTTGTGGAGTACAAGTTTTTATCGTAAACTCCTCTACACAAAAGAATGGGTGGAAGGTGGAATAGTTTTCAATTTTCATATCTTTAACTAAGACAGGCCGGACTATACTATGAGCTCCTTGATCGATAGGATGAGGATTAACTAAAGTGTTTGTTAAACACAACACATGAAGGTCCTTCGAAATCGGAATAAATTCTATAGATCAAAAAAGAAGATTACAATAACAGTATGACCTGTATGTCTAAGTTTTAGACAGTTAGATACAATGACAGAAACACCCTGATGAGTGATTGCATATATCAGGAGAAATTGTCTACTAAAATTAGAAAAACGGTCAACATCTTCTAGGCGCCATGAGCCTAAACAAATGATAGATAAAAAACATTCATGAACTCCTCCTACAAATAACACCATTGGAGGTGAGAAAATAAACAAAACGCCCCCCCCCTCCCTTCCCCATTGAACTTTACTCGGAACGTTACTGTCTTCATTTGCTTAAGTGATTCATAAAGTATTTTCCTTACACATTTCTTTTTTCCTTTAGAAAGAAATATTCTAATGAAAACCTGTTTGTGTAATAAATGTAATACTAAAGAAAGAAAACTTAAATAAGAAAAGAACATAAAATAAGTTAAATAATAAAAATTAATAATTTAATTTGAATACGATATGTACATATATATATATATTATTAATAGTTGAATTTTAAAAAGATTTACAGTTTTCTATCATCAGCATATATAAAGGATAAACAAGCTTCACATTATTTGGAAACAGCACTGAAAACGCATTTATTTTTACGAAATTTCTTTTAAAAAATAAATGTTTTAAAGATTATAGCTTCTAATTTTAAGTATACGAGAAAAATAAAAAAGTGTTGTACTTTCTTATTTTACACTCGTATAAACAGACGACTAAACACTGAGATTTTTCTTCCCATGAGCAGTTTATGCACCCTTTGTTTATTTAACAGTTATTTTCTATTTAATAAGTTATTTATTAGTAAATTATATATTATTTAAATTTATTATTAATATTTTAATTATGTCTTGAGTCTCCTTTTGATTTAGCTAAATATTTTTGAACACAATTTAATGGTTTGTCTTAGGGACCGTAGATGAAATATGATAAATCGTCAAATAGCGGTCCTCAAATAAAAAAAATGCCAAAATCTACTTGATTTTGGGCTTTTATTTTATTTTTGTACACTTTATATAAAATACATGTTTATTCCTTTATAGTACGCTAAATAGTAAGCGAAATTTTCTAATGATTTATCCAAGAACTCAAAACTGACATTGTCTGTGGTACAATCAAATAAAGACTAATTAAGTAAAAACATTTACACTATTTAAAAAATATATATATTTCAAAACAAAGGAACCTCTAAATGATGGAATTTGTCTCCTACGTGCATAAGCAAACGTATTGGAAATTTGAGAATAAAAAACCACCCCAAAACAGTGGGTCCACTATTCAGAAGTGTCCGTTAAATAAATTTTTACTTACAATTAAATTAATAAGTTATAATTAAGAGTTATAAGTTTAATTAAGCATTAAATTAAGAATGTTCATGGTATTTGGTAATTTTTAAAATGTAAATTAACTATGAAAGTGCTCATAAACAATAAGATCTATTTAGAAAAGGGATTTAAAAAAAAAAAAAAAAAAAAAAGTAAAAATGAACGTTTAATGAGTTTCGCTCGTTTCTAAAAATGAACTTGAACTGAGCGCGTTCATTTCTTTCAGACATGAGTTTGAACGCGAACTAGCTCGTTTTTTACACGATGAACTTGAGTTTGAACTAGTTCGTTTTTTTCGTGAACTTGCACAACACTGATCCCAACATACTGAGCGAATATTTCAGCTTCAGCTTTCGCGCAAGGACATAGTTTCTATTGCTTGTTTTCTTGCTTATCCAATATTACCTTAACCAGGAAAGTCGCCGAATCTCACCCGCACTGAGTAGATTTGGAGCATTATGAAAAGGGCCCTTCAACCAGCTCAGGATTTTGCCAATCTAACGCACCAATAAGAATTTGGCAAGATATATCGCAGGAGGACATCTATGAACTCTATCAATTAATGCCAAGCCGAATAACTGTTTACATAAGGGCCAGAGGTGAGCCAACACAGTATTAAATGTGTGTATCATGTTATGTTTAATCATTTTGTGAAGTTCTTTCTCTTGATTAAATCATCCATATTTACACGTGCATCACATCTAAAAATTTTTCTTTTATTCCGATAACTCCTTGATGCGTCTTTTATTTTATTTTATTTTTTGTCTTAGAGTGTAATTTTGATTACTCATTTAGCCTTAAGCGAACAAAGCTTTTTCATTGGTAGAAAAAGTTAATTTTTTTCTTTTTTATTAAATATACTGTTTACTAACTAAGCCTTTATTTACCACAAATTACGCTTAAGTCATCCTTTAAAGGTTTTGCAATCAACCTTCTTTACATTAAATAATTTATTTGTTGGAATTACTAGGTGAAAAATAAGAATAGCATACTAAAGTTGGCTGGTCTACTGTTAAAAAAAAAAAAAAAAAAAAAAAAAAAGGAATAATAATAATAATAATAATAATAATAATTCTTACGTAATCTGCGACTTAGGAATTTGGGATTTCTAAGCGGGAATGAGGGGAAAACGACTGTCGGAAGCAAATTTAGCAAAATACGGATTTTCGAGTAGAACTCTACCAATAATAAGACACAAATACATAAAAAACTGCCAAGCGTCCAAGCGTCATTTTAAGGATATTTTTAAAAACTATTTTTTTTTTTCGATTTTCGACCTATTTTGGGGGGAGGGGGAGTTACGAGGGGGCAATTCGAGTGCCCATTTTAGCGTATCCAACACTCATTTTAACCGGATTGTGCAAAATTCCCCCTTCCCCCTTGGGTGGGTGGGGGGGGGATAGACACGTTTCAAAATATAACTTAGCTTCAAATTATCTCAGTAAGATTAATTTATTATGTATGGGTTGGTTATGCTTTCCCAACAGGCACTATAAAGGGATTTTACGAAATTCCTCCCCACGCTTTTAAGAGTGAGGGGGCGAAACACAGAGTAACTCTGCTCCAAATTATCTCAGGATAGCAATTTTTTGATATATCGATTGGTTATACGTACTCACGACATACACTACAAAGGGATTTTGTGAAATTCAACCCTATCCCCCTTGTGAAAGGAGGGGGGGGGGGGGCAAGAAATATGTTTCCATGCGTAACTCTGCTCCGAACTATCTTAAAAATTCTTTTATGTGGGGGCTGGTTATGCGTTCCAACACGCACTATAAAGGGACTTTGCGAAATTTTCCTTTTCCCTTCTTTAAGGGCGGGGGGGGGGGGGAAGCGTGCATCCGTGCGTAACTGTGCACTAAATAAACTTAGGATAGAGATTTTTGATGTGTGGATCAGTTATATGTATCTAACTCATAATATAAAGATATTTTGCAAAATTTCTTCCCCCTTCCCTCCTCTAAGTGGTGGTGGGGGGGGGGGGGTAAAAAAACACGTTTTAAAACACAACTCTGCTTTAAATATTTTAAGGTTCTCAATTTTTTCATGTGTCGGTTAAGGTATGTGTATGCAACATGCAATATAAAGTAATTTTGCGAAATTACCCCTCTTCCCAACTTTGTGACGGTAACAAATAAATACATACAAACAAATAACTAATAATTTATAAACAAATAACTGAATTTTACTTACGTTTGACTAGAAGAAATTCTCTAAATTCCTGATGGTTTTTGAATATAGGGGGATTTGGTAATGTTGGACCAAAAAGTGGAACAGATTCTTCAGAGTATACTGTTAATCTAAAAAAAAAAAAAAAAAAAAAAAAAAAAAAGGAAAAAAGAAACAAAAATTAGTTATTTTTTTTTTAATTATTGTGGGAATTTTAGCATTATTTCAAAACATTTTAAAATAAATAAAGGTCAAACGAAAATAGCAATTTTAGACTTTTTTTTCTTCAGTGTAATGAAATTTAATTTATACGATTCTTTTGTAAAATTGATTGTTTTAATTTTAAATAAACATAAAAAAGTAATAACTTTTTATTGAATTTTTATATTTAAATTCCTGAAAAATTCTCTATCAGAAGTAAAATATAATTTATAGTAGGAAATGAATATTTTTGCTTTAAAGTTCAAAACAAGATTTTATTTTATTTTAATGTTATTAATGCTTTGTAGGAAAAAAAAAAAATCAAAGCAGTCTTTGGGGATTGCCGATAGATGTGAAAACTATATAACTTGTGAATTGCATCATCGAGCTATTAGATTATTATTTTCGAATTATTTTTGGTTTTTAAAGAAGTGTTTATGATCTGTATTATATGATTCGGCACAATATTTGTAGCTACCCATACTAAATGAGCTAAGCCTTACATTAGGTAAAAATATTGATTACTTATGAAATTATTTTAATTAGTAGCTGAGATACAAAAGAAAACCGATTCAGGACACCTCAAAACGTGTAAATCAGGTGAAATCTCGAATTCTACTTTCGATAATATAAAAGATCTTTAAAATATCTTTCGAATGATGTATTAAAAATAATTTAATCATAATTAGAAATTGAAATATTGAAATTTTAAAATATTACAGCGCCATCTGGCGGTAAAAATTTCTGTAAGCTACTGTTCGATTCCAACTCATCAAAGCTTTCAAATGATGTATTACTTATGAAATTATATTATTTAGTAGCTGAGATACAAAAGAAAACCCATTCAGGACACCTCAAAACGTGTAAATCAGCTGAAATCTCGAATTCCACTTTCGATAATAGAAATTGGTAAAATATATGTTTCTTCTCATGGACAGCCTTCGCTGACGATGACGCGAGTTTCATGATTTTGTTCACCCAAATATGCTCAACGCGCCTAAAGATGTTTTCACTTCAAATGGAAAACCGTCGCTGACGTTGACGCGAGTTTCATGATTTTTGTTCACCCAAAAGTGCTCAACGCGCCTAAAGAAGTTTCTACTTCAATAAAAAGTTTTATTATGTGAAGAGAAGATTTAGATATTATGAGATATTATGTATTTTTGAGGGCGTGAGTGGGATTAAAATCGATGAACTATACGATGATCCTTGGTTTTGGTGGGATACTCTCTGAGAATTTTTTTTTCTTACACGTCCGGTTTCGCGATTTTCGGATAAAATCACTGGAAAACAGGAACGACTAGAAGGTTAGTGAAACTGATTTCAAACCTGACATTTCCTTGTCTTCCAGATTTGAGAGCCGAAACTCTCAGGATCTGGTGTGAGTAAGAATGGTGGAACAAGAAACAAAGTATAAATTTGATGTAAGTTGTAATCTTATCCATATTTTAAAGAAATTTAGAACTACTTTCATTTCTTGCATAACCACGAGACTATTCCCACTCTCACATATACAAAACTTTGTAATAATGTTTTGTATATTTATTAAATAATAAATAAAGAATTTTCCTTATCAGTGTTCCAAATGGAACTGAGTGAAATGGAAATGTTTTATAAGAGAAGAAAATTTACTATCTTATTATCCTGTAATTTATTATTTTATTATCTTTCATTTTAAGCTAAAACAAGAAAGAAAAATCATGTGGTACGCATTGATTAGTAACACTTTCCAACTGTGCGTAATTGTTGTATCGAATAACTTTTAATATTCTTTAGCTACGTTATCACACAACAGACAGAAGGACTAAAAAATATACAGATAGACTAATGGATTTTCGAATTACTCTTGAACATTTTGGAAAGTGTTAAAAAGGCTTAACGCAAAAGAAAATGCAGCCATTAGATTATTATTACAGCTTTTGATCTCTCTGAATATTTTAGTGTAGCCCTGTAAATCAGAAAGTTAATCATATCATATTCTACACAAAACATTATTTTAGAATATTACCAATACATTTCAATATATTTATGATTTTTACAGTAGAAAGATTTTTAAATATAACTTTTAAAAAATTCTGTCCTAAAACGTAATGCATTGACATTTTTTTTTTTTTTTTTGTTGTTGTTGTTGTTGTCCCTGTAAACAAACTAGTTATACAGGACCTATTAATGTCATTTTAAATGGGGAACATTCTATACGGAAAATATTTATAAAAATAACACTCATAGTACACAATGCTTTCGAATGCTTTTGGGTGTCCCTGTACACAAACCAGAAGAGAGATTTACTTCATTTTCAATATGGAACATCCGATAGTAAACTTCAATAAAATATATCAGTTTCGAGAAATTCCATACATATTTACGGGAGTTAGAGCGCGGGCAGACAGACAGACAGACAGTTGGACAGATACACAAACTGAAATCCTATTCATACTTAAAAATGTTAGAAAGTGTTAAAAACGATTAATGTCAACGAAAGTACAATTCTAGCACCTTTTTAATAACAGTTCTTAATATAAATGGATATTTTTGTGGCACCCTGTAAATCTAATGCTAATCATGCTATATTCTATGCAAAGCATTTTTTTTTTTTTTGTGCATATAAATAACATATTTCAATTTCCTAAAACTTCGTGGAAATTAAAGTTATTAAAATTTGATTTATAGAAATATCTCTGATAGAACGCAATGCTTTGTAATACTTTTAAGTGTCCCTGTAGATAAATCGGTGGTAGTATTTCCTCCATTTTATACAGGAAAGACCAATAATAAACTTGAATAACATATTTCAATTTCATTGAGATATGTCTAGAGTAAAGGTATAAAATACGGTTTATAGAAATACCTCTCATAGAACGCAATGCTTTGAAACACTTTCGGGTGTCCCTGTACACAAACGAGTAGGGGTATAAACTCCATTATCAATAGGAAATATCCGATAGTGAACTTGAATAACATATATCAGTTTTAAGAAATTCCAAATATATTTACGGGAGTTATAGCACGGACAGACGGACAGGCAGATAGACAGACGGACATGCAGATACACAAAAATGAAATCATATTTACACTTAAAAAATGTTAGAAAGTGTTAAAAACGCTTAATGTCAACGAAAGTACAATTCTAGCAATATTTTATTAATAGCTCTTAATATAAATGGATATTTTTGTGGCACCCTGTAAATTTAATGCTAATTCATTAGCGGGGGTATATTCTATGCAAAAAAGCATTTTTTTTGTGCATATAAATAACATATTTCAATTTACTAAATCTTCGTGGAAAATAAAGTTATTAAAATTTGATTTATACAAATATGTCTCATAGAACGCAATGCTTTGAAATACTTTTGAGTGTCCCTGTACATAAACCGATGGTGGTATTTCCTCCATTTTATAGAGGACACACCCAATAGTGAATTTGAATAACATATTTCAATTTCATTGAGATATTTCTACAGTAAAGGTATGAAAATATGGTTTATAGAAATAACTCTCATAGAACACAATGCTTTGACATACTTTCGGGTGTCCCTGTACACAAACCAGTAGAGGTATATACTCCATTTTCAATAGGGAACGTCCGATAGTGAACTTATAACATATATCAGTTTCAAGAAATTGCATAAATATTTACGGGAGTTAAAGCGCGGACAGACAGACAAACGAAGTCATAAACACTTTTCAACCTTGTTGGAAAGTGTTAAAAATGCTAGAGAATGTTAAAAACGCTTAACGTAAACGAAAGTACAAGTCTAGCAATTTTTTATTAATAGCTCTTGATGTAAATGGCTATTTTTGTGCCACCCTGTAAATCTAATGCTAATCATGCTATATTCTGTGCAAAGCATTCTTTTATGCATATAAATAACATATTTCAATTTCCAAAAACTTCTTGGAAAGAAAAGTTATTAAAATTTGATTTATAGAAATACCTCTCATAGAACTCAATGCTTTGGAATTCTTTTGAGTGTCCCTGTACATAAACCGATGGTGGTATTTCCTCCATTTTACACAGGAAACATCCAATAGTGAACTTGAATAACATATTTCAATGTCATTAAAGTATGTCTACAGTAAAGGTATGGAAATATGGTTTATAGAAATACCTCTCACAGAACACAATGCTTTGAAATACTTTCGAGTGTCCCTGCACACAAACCAATAGAGGTATAAACTCCATTTTCAATAGGGAACGTTCGATAGTGAATTTGAATAACATATTTCAATTTCATTGATATATTTCTACAGTAAAGGTATGAAAATATGGTTTATAGAAATACCTCTCATGGAACACAATGCTTTGAAATACTTTCGGGTGTCCCTGTACACAAACCAGTAGAGGTATAAACTCCGTATTCAATAGGGAACGTCCGATAGTGAACTTGAATAACATATATCAGTTTCAAGAAATTGCATAAATATTTACGGGAGTTAAAGCGCGGACAGACAGACAAACGAAGTCATAAACACTTTTCAACCTTGTTGGAAAGTGTTAAAAATGCTAGAGAATGTTAAAAACGCTTAACGTAAACGAAAGTACAATTCTAGCAATTTTTTATTAATAGATCTTGATGTAACTGGCTATTTTTGTGCCACCCTGTAAATCTAAAGCTAATCATGCTATATTCTGTGCATATAAATAACTTTTGTGCATATAAATAACATATTTCAATTTCCAAAAACTTCGTGGAAAGTAAAGCAAAATTTGATTTATAGAAATATCTCTCATAGAACGCAATGCTTTGGAATTCTTTTGAGTGTCCCTGTACATAAACCGATGGTGGTATTTCCTCCATTTTACACAGGAAACATCCAATAGTGAACTTGAATAACATATTTCAATGTCATTAAAGTATGTCTACAGTAAAGGCATGAAAATATGGTTTATAGAAATACCTCTCATAGATTACAATGCTTTGAAATACTTTCGGGTGTACCTGTACACAAACCCGTAGAGGTATAAACTCCATTTTCAATAGGGAACGTCCGATAGTGAACTTGAATGACATATTTCAATTTCATTAAGATATATCTACAGTAAAGGTATGAAAATATAGTTTATAGAAATACCTCTCATAGAACACAATGCTTTGAAATACTTTCGGTTGTCCCTGTACACAAACCAGTAGAGGTATAAACTCCATTTTTAATAGGGAACAGCCGATAGTGAACTTGAATAACATACATCAGTTTCAAGAAATTCCAAATATATTTACGGGAGTTATAGCACGGACAGACGGACATGCAGATACACAAAACTGAAATCATATTTACACTTAAAAAATGTTAGAAAGTGTTAAAAACGCTTAATGTCAACGGAAGTACAATTCTAGCAATTTTTTATTAATAGCTCTTAATATAAATGGATATTTTTGTGGCACCCTGTAAATCTAATGCTAATCATGGTATATTCTATGCAAAGCATTTTTTTTGTACATATAAATAACATATTTCAATTTACTAAATCTTCGTGGAAAATAAAGTTATTAAAATTTGATTTATACAAATATGTCTCATAGAACGCAATGCTTTGAAATACTTTTGAGTGTCCCTGTACATAAACCGATGGTGGTATTTCCTCCATTTTACACAGGAAACATCCAACAGTGAACTTGAATAACATATTTCAATGTCATTAAAGTATGTCTACAGTAAAGGTATGAAAATATGGTTTATAGAAATACCTTTCATAGAACACAATGCTTTGAAATACTTTCAATTGTCCCTGCACACAAACCAATAGAGGTATAAACTCCATTTTCAATAGGGAACGTTCGATAGTAAACTTGATTTACATATTTCAATTTCATTAAGATATGTCTACAGGAAAGGTATGAAAACATGGTTTATAGAAATACCTCTCATAGAACACAATGCTTTGAAATACTTTCGGGTGTCCCTGTACACAAACCAGTAGAGGTATAAACTCCAATTTCAATAGGGAACGTTCGATAGTGAACTTGAACAACATATTTCAATTTCATTAAGATATGTCTACAGGAAAGGTATGAAAACATGGTTTATAGAAATACCTCTCATAGAACACAATGCTTTGAAATACTTTCGGGTATCCCTGTACACAAACCAGTAGAGGTATAAACTCCATTTTCAATAGGGAACGTTCGATAGTGAATATGAATAACATATTTCAATTTCATTAAGATATGTCTACAGTAAAGGTATGAAAACATGGTTTATGGAAATACCTCTCGTAGAACACAATGCTTTGAACTACTTTCGGTGTCTCTGTACACAAACCAGTAGAGGTATAAACTCCAATTTCAATAGGGAACGTCCGATAGTGAACCTAAATAACATATATCAGTTTCAAGAAATTCCATAAATATTTACGGGAGTTCGAGCGCGGGCAGACAGACGGACAGACCGACGGACAGAGAGACAGACAGACAGACAGACAAACCGAAGTCATAAGCACTTTTCAACCTTGTTGGAAAGTGTTAAAAATATTAAGATATTATTTTGAAAACTCTCTCTTCATCACTTTTTTTTTTCTTCATTCTGTCAAGTTATTCTAAGGAAACGAACTTTTAACTACACTGAAAAAAAAAGTCAAGTCAGGGGATGTGACCGTATAATTTTATGGGAAATGGCCGTTTTCATAGCTAAACTGTTAAAGCCCGTAAACTGAAGTCCTTAAAATATAATTGTAGAATACTGGCATTTTTGTACTATCAAAAGTTCTTAATCTACGTAATTGTCTGAAATCTGCCATCAGACTGTATTTTTACGATCAAATCCCTTCAAATGTAAAGTTTTAGCTTTTTCATTGACCTCATATAAAAATTACTTTGTATTTGAAACTAAAAATATAATTGTAGTTTTATTGAGTGAAATAATTTATTTATACACTAGCCGCCTTCGGCGACCAGCTGGTTCGCGATCCCTGAAAAATCCGGCTTTACGAAATTCCCGCTCGGTGGCGCCTGCGGCGCCTTTTCCCGTTTCAGGTCTAATAACAGCTTATTGATATATCGTGAAAATAGCTTATTGAAAGCGCAGTAAATTCCCGTGCGGTAGCGCCTTCGGTGCCCTCTTCCCTTTTCAATATCTGAAACAGCCTGTTCACTCACCATGTTATGATCTTTCTAATTTCTGACTTTAGCTAAGTCCTGCTCGGTGGCGCCTGCAGCGCCTTATCCCCGTTTTAGAACTTGCAACACCTTCCTCGCTCATTAGAATTTGAAATATTGAAATTTTAAAATAATACAGCGCCATCTGGCAGTAGAAATTTCTTTAATATATTGTTCAATTCCAAATCAACAAAGCTTTCAAATTATGTATTACTTATGAAATTATTTTAATAAGTAGCTGAGATACAAAAGAAAACCTAATCAGGACACCTGAAAACGTGTAAATCGGGTGAAATCTCGAATTCCATTTTTGTTAATGTAAAAGTACTTTAAAATGTGTATCAACTAAACAATGCTTTCAAATGATGTATCTCTTATGAAATTATTTTAATTAGTAGCTGAGATACAAAAGAAAACTGATTCAGGACACCTCAAAACGTGTAAATCTGGTGAAAACTTTCGATAATTTAAAAGAACTTTAAAATATCTTTCGAATGATGTGTTAGAAATAATTTAATCATAATTAGAAATTGAAATATTGAAATTTTAAAATATTACAGCGCCATCTGGCGGTACAAATTTCTGTATTCCACTGTTCGATTCCAAATCAAAAAAGCTTTCTAATGATGTATTACTTATGAAATTATTTTAATTAGTAGCTGAGATACAAAAGAAAACTGATTCAGGACACATCAAAACGTGTAAATATGGTGAAAACTTTCGATAATTTAAAAGAACTTTAAAATATCTTTCGAATGGTGTATTAAAAATAATTTAATCATAATCAGAAATCAAAATATTGAAATTTGAAAATATTACAGCGCCATCTGGCGGTAGATATTTCTGTAATCCACTGTTCGATTCCAAATCAAAAAAGCTTTCTAATGATGTGTTACTTATGAAATTATTCTAATTAGTAGCTGAGATACAAAAGAAAACCTAACCAGGACACCTCAAAACGTGTAAATCGAGTGAAATCTCGAATTCCATTTTCGATAATGTAAAAGTACTTTAAAATGTGTATCAGCTCAACAAAGCTTTCAAATGATGTATGTACTTATGAAATTTTTTTAATTAATAACTGAGATACAGAAGATAAATGATTCAGGAGACCTCAAAACGTGTAAATAGAAATTTCTGTAATCTACTGTTCAATTCCAAATCAACAAAGCTTTCAAATGATGTATTACTTATGAAATAATTTTAATTAATAGCTGAGATACAAAAGATAACCGATTCAGGAGACCTCAAAAGGTGTAAATCAGGTGAAATCTCGAATCCCACTTTCGATAATATAACAGTACTTTAAAATATCTTTCGAATAATGTATTAAAAATAAATTAATTAGAATTTGAAATATTGAAATTTTAAAATATCTGGCGGTAGAAAAAATGGAAGTAAAAAGAAAAATAAATATTTTTAGGTCCCCAAAACCTATATATACCACGGTAGTCGGGTAATGGAAGTAAAAAGAAAAAGAAAAAGTATTTTTTTAATTCCTTCAAATGTATTTTGTTGCTCTGGAAACTCCTATCGTCTATTGAAAGATAGATTACATGTTAGAATAAAATTTAATTTGCAATTAAAATGTAACTGCTTTGTTTATTAATGAAAATTGATGAAATTTTAACTGCAGGTTGGTTTTGTGCTGAATAGGCTGTATATTGGGAAAAAGAAAATTTGAAGCACTTTGAAATTTGCAATTTTTAACTCCAGTTCAAGATCATGTGACATTAATGACTTCCACATGTTTCGTTCCCGTTCGAGACAGCCGTTAAAATCGTCTGCGGATAGAATGCCTCTTTTTAAGCAATAGGGATTTTTGGTCAGTTTTCGATCGACATGAGTCAACATTTTAATTAATATCTCCGCAACTAATTAAAATTTTTAAATTCTGTTTTCACTATCCCCTCGGGAAGGCTTCTGAGCACCCGTATGTCAAATTTTATACTTCTGCGTTCAGTAGGGGCTGAACGTATAGATGCTCAGACTGACAGACAGACAGAGAGACAGACAGACAGACATCTTCCTTTATTATTATAGATTCCTTCAAGTAGCGATTGATATTTAAAAGAACTACTGTTTTCATAATTTAATTCAAAGTTGTATGTTTGTCATAACGTAACATTATGTGGGGATACGTCATTTATGGTCCAAATGTTGTTTTACGGGCTTTGCCTGGAATCTCTGCTGCCGGACGTTGCCCGTAGTCTGGTTGAAATTTGTTTTACTGAGTAAGTATATCATTTTATTATTTTATAAACTTCAACATTGTGTGCATGTGCTTCGACATGCATGTGCAATATTTCAGTAAAAGCCGATTTTTTATCCCTTTCATTATATAGTGTTCAGTTAAACGCTATGACACAATTTATTTGTGTGCAAATATTTTACACAAAATGTTTGGTTAACATTTCAAATAACAGGTGGAACTTTAAAATATGGAAGGCTATGCGAAGTCGTTCCGTGATTCTAGTGTTAAAAAAAGTATTTGTTTATCACATCCAGTAAAATCTAAAACTTGGGCTTTTAAAATCATTTAATAATATGCATAAACGTTGCAGCATTAGAAAAAAATATGAAAAATGCAAAAAAGTTGCAACAACATACTTCAAAAATAAAGTGAAGTTTAATTCAGAATTTTTTTTTCAAACAAATCGATTCCATTTACCCCATTTCTAGGTATTTCTTTGTCAAATGTGATCACATAGTCACACCAAAACAAAATGTAAACTTTTATTAATTTAGTTTACATATGGAAAGCAGTATCTTCAAAATTCGTAATAAAATGTTATAAAACGCAAAGAGAAAAATATAGAGAACCCTGCAATTTTTTCAATTAAGTATACAGTAGAAAATTGCAAAACAGTCATAAAATCATCCCATCTGGTCATCAGAAGGTTACAAATGTTGTGAATATTAATATTTGAAAAATCCGTAGATTTTCGTTGTGTGTTACTTTCGACATACAGGGTGAAAAAGATATCCCAAACGCATTTTAATACTTTATATAAAATCAAATAAGTTATGTTTGAGAGTACAGTATAGGCTACAACGCTTTCTAAGATGAAAATTTTTGTTTAAACAAATAAAAATTATCTGGTGTGTATACTATCTACAATAGTATGCTTCCACTGAACGATTAAAACTATGTAAATAAAAAGAAAAAGAAACACTTTTTCAGGAATTTTTTTTCATTGTTACAGGAAATAAAGTAATCAGAGATGAAGATACTATAAAAATACTCTAGCCAATTAAATATAAAACGATTTTCTTTCTAATTATGTTCATGTATCTCTCGTGTAACGTGTTCAACATGAATGTCTCTGCCTTTCTAACTTAGAAACAGAAAGAAATGTGATTAATGCTGGAAAACACCTAGCATTAAAAATCAAAATTTTGTGAAAATTTTATTTCAAAAATTGAATCTTAGGATACATTAAGCTATAATGCAACGTGGATATGCTATACATATGTATAATTTTGAAGATGTTCTGGTTGATAAACAGCTGAAACATTTACTTCCTATACAGTAGACCATTGAAGTTAGTATTAAAATTTACGAAATAACTTACTTATATAACAAATTTTATTTCAAAACTGATAATTCAAATAATGATTATATGTCTGATTGATTCTTTGGTATTCAACGTTATTGGTACTTTGAAAAATTCTGAGACAATTTAAAATCCATTAGCTATAATGAATTTTTGAAATTTGATTTTCCAGTTTTTAACAAGTGAGCAAAAATTACAATTGGATGGATTAATAATAATTATAATAATAATAATAATAGTAAATGTTTCTACAGATTTTTTATGTTCATTCAGAAGTTTAAAAATGGGCAAGAGAGTAGAATTTAACTAAATAAATCCCCTACATTAATGAAGCATTATTAGAATGAAGAAAAAATGAGCAAAATTACAAGTCACGGAAAATAAAACAATAGCGAAATAATTAGCAAAAAATAAATAAATAAATAAATAAATAATAATAATAATAAGTAAATTATTTCAGAACAACTTCTGGTTTTACACGTAATGCATTCAATTAATCAAGTAGTTTAGGGCTTCATTTTTAACGCAACATCATGTAAAATAGATTTATTACATCATATTCGTAGTTAGTATTTATGCCTTTTGCATCGACACTGATGTTTTTGAAGACACGAGGAAATTCATAATATATTTTAATAATTTTATTTATTTATTTATTTATTTATTTTTTCGTAACATGTAAAATCCTTCTTTTGTATTCACTTTTACTTATCGTCACTAAATACATTAACAAAAATGTGTGGAATAAGTTTTTTTAAATAAAATAAAATCTCAATAAACATTTTTTTTTATGAGATTCATTTGGTTTGGATTAAAAAAAAAAAAGCTTCGGATAAATTTAATCATAGTTCATAACTTTAAAAAAAAAAAAAAAAAAAAAAAAAAAAAACTGCTTAAAGATAATATTATTGGGATATTTTGGTATTCATTAGAGAAGGTTTATAAATAAAGACTTTTTTTTTTCTAAAATACAATTTTAATTTCTTAAACGTATTATCTTAAAATATGCACATACAGCATTTGTGAATAAAAATTCTTTTAAAATAAATCCTTTCTTAGTTATGAGAACTAAATATTGATGTAATTACCAGTAACGACTGAAAAAGAATAAAATTATTATCATTAATATTTTTTTTAAATTACAATCTGTCTTTGAACTTAAGAATTTAATCTTTTTGGTGCTTAAAAATTTCCACGTAATGCTAACTATTCTGGCATCGCTCCAAATTTGCAAGATGTAATTAAAATCTTAGTTTTGAGAAAATAATATTTATAAGTCATTCATATGCTTTAGAAAGGTTTATTTTTCATTGTTTAATGTTCATTTTTCTTTTCCCAGTAGATTATTTTTAAAAAAGATCATTTGTTTGGAATAACAACGAAATATATCTTTTTTAAATTTAGATTTTTATTTAAAAATATATTTAGAAAGAGAGAAAATAAAAGGAATTTTTAATAATATGCAGTTCTATTGAAGTGATTTTTTTTTTTTAAATAATAACTCAAACGAGTGTTTTAAATAAGAAACATATCTTTAAAATATTATATAACAGGTATTACGTAATTATTAATCAGACTAATTAAAAATTGTGCTCTGGATGTACAATAAATAAATAAATAAAATAAATAAATATATAAATAAAAATAAAAATAAAAATAAATGAATAAGATTCTCTTGTTTTGAGATTTTCGTTTAGTAATTAAATGTTGCTTCAGTTTCCCAATCAAATTTTTATAATGATATTTTTTTTCTTTACGCATAAATGCATTAAATTTAAAAAAGAGCAATTTAAATCATTATTTTAGTTATAAATATCAAAGGCTGGAAAGTATTAACCAAATTATAATTATTATTATAATTATTATTATTTATGATCTTTAAAATTTTGCTGCATTGCTGATGTTTGAAAGTACTTATTTATTTATTTATTTATTTTTAACATTTATTCATCGAATTTAAAATCACCCGAAATATAAAATGTTGCTCTTTAATTTTGAAGAGAAAAAAAAAAAAAATAATAATAAAAAGTACTATTAATAAAATTTATCGTAATTTCATAACACAAATTCGTGATATATTTTGGATTGAAAAGCTCTTTTTGTCCCAATAAAAGCTATAAATTATTTTTTTTAATTAAAAAGTAAAATGTTTAATTGAAAATGCATAAGTATCTAATCATCTTTTTCTTATTTAAAATTTATGCAATGTTAATTATAAAAACTCGCAAGAAAGGCGGAAACTTCTCATCCGGAAAAAGACTTAGACAAAGACCTTTGTATATATATTGAGATTATATATTTTTTACTTTAACTTTTAATTAATGTTAATGAATTTTGAATAAGAACTTTAAAAATGTAATTCGGAGCTTAGAACAGAACGAGCTTGACAGAAATCGAGTCTGGGATCGTCGACTGGGCGAACCGGACGTCTACCACTAAATATTCAGGACAATTTGTGGCAGATAAATTTCGCTCAATTTTTATCTTCGCATTAGACACTTTAACAAAATTCAACGACAAGAATCACAACTTACGAAAGATAACAATTATAAACTCGTCAAATGTGAAATTGCAACACCATGAAAAAATTGTTAGAAATTAATGAAATTTTATACACAAATGACTGGCATTGGTGCAAATAAATGATTAAATTTTCAAAGTAAAAAAACAATGTTAAATGTCCGAAATCAGTATTTATTGTATCCACCATGATGCTCCTACACGACGTGAAATACAGTGAAACTGATTTTGAGTTTCTGCCTAGGGAAGAGCATTACATATTGTTTGTATTTGTACTCAAAGTTCATCTGTAGAAGCTGTAAGACGAGGATCACAAACGAGACACCAACCAACGAAATCCTACACATGTTCAATAGGCGGTATATTCGGCGAATAAGCAGCTCATGGAAGAAATGTTTTCTGTTGGAAGAAGGCTTAGCTTTCCTTGCAAAGTGTGGGTGGGTATTATGCTATTGAAAGATAGCTCTAGAAATGGCTTGAAGAAAAAGTACGACTTTGGCTTCCAACACCTCACTGATGAACTCGTTGCGGTTAAGATTACCTACAATTCGTAGCAGATGAGATCGTCCATGATACGCAATTGCACCCCTGACCATAACTCCGGGTGCTCGTCCGCTATGACGTTCGATAATGTACTCAGGAAGATAGCGTTCACCGGAATAGCGTCTAACATGAATCCGGCAATCATGATGCCTCAAATTAAAGCAGGATTTGTCAGAAAACACTACTTGCTGCCTATCTGCACGTCAGTCTCTATATGCATGAGCCCATTGCAGCCGCAAGCGTCGATGGTTTCGCATGAAGAAGGGGGATCCTGTATAAAGGAATTCGTACACGCAGTCCATGGCACATCAGACGTCGACGAATTCACGAAGAAGGCAGTGATACACCTGTAGCAATGGATCAATGTGTTGCCAACTGTTTAGATGAAGCTGTACGCTCCATCAGCGCCATTCGGACCAAGTGTCTATCATCGTGCATTGACGTAATTTTCCGAGTCCACTCCCGGATTTTCAAGTTGTCCGGGTCTCGTCTGTCCACTACTTATAAACTCGCATCACTGTGCTGCTGTTACGCTGCACACGAGCCACTTTTACGTGATAGAAAAATCCTCCTTCACGAAGGCCGATGATTCTCCGTCGTTGAAACTTCATAAGTTGTTTAAATTCCGTCCTCTGTCGCCGACGAGGCGTAATTATATCTCATTTCACGTTTGCCACAAAGAGATAATAGAGATATAGACTATTTTAAACACACTGCTACAACCCTTTATTTATACGGTTTCAGCAGCAGTCCAAAGGGCACTGCTAACCCCACCTACGTGTGGTGGCTTTGAAATTTTAATCATTTGCTTTATACAGTATTATAATTTGCATTTGCTGAAAATTTCAACTTAATCACATCATTACTTCATGGTGTTGCAAGTTAAGTTTTGAGGAGTGTGCGTGTATATATATATAGATTTTTTTTTACTTAAACTTTGTTAATAAATTTTGAATAGAAAGTTGAAAAATATAACTCAAAGAAAAGGTGCCTGGTCAGGAATTAAACCTGCGATCAACAGCCTAAGGTACAGACAATATATCATTGACCTTTCTCGATAAATTTACCCAAACTTTAATAATATAGCATAGTTACCAAATTTTCGAACTTTTAAGTAAGTTTTTTCACCACTATTTTAGAATAAAAATTTGTCATATTTATTTTCTATGGTTAAACAAATGAAAAATTGCTGCAGGAGATTTCTGATATGAAATGTCTCGAGAAAAACGGGAGAGTTGTAGCTATGATATAGTATACATAATATTTAAATTAAAATCTGTATTATAATCAAAAGCATGTGAAAAGGTAAATATAATGTATACTATATACTTTGAAACTCACCTGTATAATAAGTATTAAGCTTTAAAATTATTTCTTTTCTGGTCTAAAAATAAAGAAATAGCTAACGATAGAAAATATTTCTGGAGTTTTTTAAATTCTTTGATGCTAGGTTTATCCTTGTTTATATTTAAGTATCACAAACCTTCTTGAGTATCTGCTTGCTCCATTAAAGTAATTGCACTTCTAGATTCGTCTGATAAGAGGGATTGTAGAATAATGACCCCAAAAATACCTTTAACACAGTTAATACTTACGAGTATTTTATATTTTAAATTCTGTAATCAAAAGAATTCTTACATTTATTCAATTGTATTTATTTCTTAAAAAGAAAAATGCACAATGTAGTATGTAACTTGATACCAATAAGTTTTAAAGTTGTACTTCTTTAATTAATTAAATATTTATTTGTCAATAATGTGTTATTTAAATTACAAAAAGTTTAAAGAAAATATTTAACATTTGACTGAAAAATAGTTACATTATTATTATTAGGCTTCTTTTTGGCAGCATGATCATTATTATCATAATAATTTTTTTTTATTTTTTATAACAGATAATTTTTATATATGAAGTTCTTTTTAAAAGTACATCTATTTATTTATTATTTTTTAAGAGAGTAAATCAAATATGATTTTTTTTTCTTTTTTTACGAGGAAAATGATTTAAAAAAAAATTTTCCTTTTTTTTCTTTTTCCCCCCCTCATTTTTTTTTTTTTTTTTTAATTTTCTTAATACATTAAAAGTCTTTTAAAACCATTTCATAAAAAGAGTGAGGAAGCATTTCCAGCCCCGCATGAAAGCCTCAATACTAGAATCATTGTGGAATTGCTCATCTCCCAGGGATTTTTGCAGAATCTCAAATATATGATAATCATACAGGGATAAGTCAGGACTGTAGGAAGTTTGATCCAGTGTTGTCTAGTGAATTTCCTCCAAGTTGTAGGATGGCTATGTGGTGTGTGAGGAGGGGCATTATTGTGAAGTAAAATCCCGCTTAAAAATATGGCTGGACTTTCCGCCGAAATGCAAGCTTTGTCTCATCCAATAGCTAGTCATGGCAAGCAGAATTAACTGGATGACTTACATGGAGAAAGCTAATGTG
Organism: Salticus scenicus; assembly: GCA_963930645.1. NCBI lineage: Eukaryota > Metazoa > Arthropoda > Arachnida > Araneae > Salticidae > Salticus > Salticus scenicus. The sequence goes on from OZ005648.1 coordinate 133,569,987, forward strand.
CAAAATTCTTTTAAAGTTCCGTAACACATTTGCATTGACCTTTCGAGTTGAGATGCGAGGAATATTTTGTGTCCTACGCACAATTGAGTTTTCTTCAAACTAATCTCCCTAAATTGTTTTTCAAGGTGTTGAATGATTTCAGATTATTTGACGCCTTCACGGGAAGGAAAAATCCAAACTAATGCGTTATACAACTTGAATGGGAAACTCTTATCTCACTCATTGTGACGGCAACTGAAGCGCTCAAAGAATTAATTTACTGCAGTGGAAGAAATTGCGCGACAGCTTTACCTAACACTCAGGACTCAGGAAACTTTATGTGTAAATTACATATAAATTATGTTAAAACTTGATATTGAATTTTCTGACCGAATGCAATACTCCTATTACCTACGGCAATCGGGAAGCGTATCTCCGAAATGTTGGCGCGTACAGAACAGATTGACAAATTTTCGCCAAACAATGCGATTTTCGCCAAATGTGGACGTTCAAAGAGAAAAAACTACGCAGCACTTAATTCGTGTAAATAAACATTGCCGCTTTTATTTTTTATTGTTGAATCATGTTATATTTAAAGTTTTAAATCGCAAAATGGAAGCTGACACTATTATTTCAAAATTAAAAGACAGTTTTCCGCATATAATAATACATTCTAATAATGACAATGTATTAACTTTAAGATCTAATTTAACATGTGAGAAGGAAGCAGAAAAATTTGTCAAAGTGTTTGGTCGAAGAACCAATACTCATTAGATTGTATACAGAGTTCTCCACCGTCCAAATCGGTAAGCTAAAAATGTTATATTATTTTTTAACTAGGGTAGGTGCTCCAGTGATTGGCATGCTCCAGTAGTAGTAATTGACATCTATCCGGAAATAATTAAAAAATTATAAAATCATATAGTATTTTACATATAAGAATTTTAACATTTTATGTCTAACACTGGAGCATAGGAAAAATAAAACTGGTAAAATAAAAAACTGGCAGTGTCAATTACTGGAACACTGAGTGGGTGTCAAATAAAATTTATAAAAAAATATAATTGTTATCAAAAGTACATATTTTAACATATATGTGATTCTGAATGTCTTTCATGCCATATGTACTAACTTAAGATTTCTAAACATATTTTCTGATGACTAGAACATTAAAAACATCAGAGATTGCTCTAAAAGTGTCAATCACTGGTGCACTTACCCTATTTCTGTTTAACTATTATTTTCTATTATTATTATTATTTTAAATGTATCACTTAACTTTATAAAATATTTATCTTATGATGCAGAGCTTGAATTTTCACTATATATTTAACTATTATGTATTTTTCTAAGAATATCTAAATCATAATAAATATCGATATTTTGTTTTAAATTCCACAGTTAGAGTTCATAAAACCTTCTACATATAATTTTCTTCTTAGACATCTCAATCTTTACACCTTCCAACGTACATAGTTAAAAAGTGAAACGTTCAAGATTTTGTTAGTGCTATTCTATTTGTTCCTTCTCAGTAGTCATAAAAAATCTAATCGTAATGTGTTATAAAAACAAGGTAATAAGTTATGCATAATCTATCTACAACCTTTTCCTAAAAGAAACATGTCGGTATAGATGGATTCTGCTCAATTTCTCATCATATATTTGTTCTGATGAAATGCTATTAAGAGCGAACATAATAACATTCTGTTAAGCTTCATGTTAAAAAGTAGTGAATATGATAGGAAACTAACATAGTCGCAGACTGAAATGCCCCTCTAACTAGGCTAATCTCAATCCGATTCAATACATTTAACTTATTCTAATTTGCTGATTAATTTTATTAGGCGTGCTTTCGTTCTTTAATTTCAAATGCGATATGATATTACTATTTCCAATGCACTAAGACAAAAACATAAGTTTACGTAAAATGTTTTCCTATTTTGTCATATTAAAGAATTTTTAAATTTTAAATTACTTGCGAAATTTTCAAATTAAAATGTTTATACTTTATGAGATGTAACATAAATGATATTTTTAAAGTGATGTGATATCCTAAAGATAAAATATTTCTCTTAATGGATTTTTAAAGGAAATTTTTGCCCTATTTTGCCATATTGAAAAAAAAAAAAAAAAAACGATTATTTTTTTTCTAAGTTTTTTTCGTTAAAAGTAAAAAAAATCTATAACTTTGTTTTAAATTATCACAGATTTACAGTTCAACCATTCGTTTTAAAGGTATTGGCGAGCTCTTTTGAATGATACCCATCATGAAAATTTACTCCCCCTCGAGGGGAGACTTCCCCCCAGGGGGGGAGGCGAGGCTACTACATACATATACGTTTTTTTCCCAGCTAACTATCTCTATTACAAAAAATATATATTCGTTTCATTTGGTTTAGTGCAGTCTATAGACGTTAAATTCTACTTACCAGCAATTTCCCCCATAGACGTAATGTATTAGAATTCTCTTGATTGTCCCTGTATGCGAACCATTTGCTTGATCTTAACGAAAACCTTACTGTAGCATCCCTATATGATACACATTTAGAATACCAAGTTTGAACTTTCTGCCATAATTTGTTTTTGAGATATGCTGATAACAGGCAGACACACTCACAGACACACACACAGACCATTTGCTAAAAACATGATTTTCGTATTCAGGGGACCTCAAAACGTGTAAATATAACAAAATCTCGCGTTCGGAAATTTGACCCCAAAACATTACTTTCTCTACCTAATGGGTAAGAGAAAGTAAAAACAGTAAAAGTAATTTTTTTTTACTTCTTTTTTGGATTAAGAAAAAAGTAAAAATTAAATAATTGGACAAAAAATAGTTTTTTTTTTTTTTTTTTTTTTTTTTTTTTTTTTTTCTAAAATGTGACCTAAGAACAATATTTTCTCTACTCTTTTTATGGATCAGAAAAAGTAAAAATTAAATAAATAATTAGAAAAAAAAAAGGTGAAGGTTTCCTACTAAATTTAGACATTATGTATATTATTTAAATATAACGACGCTAAAACTCATTAACACACAGTTTCAGCAGTTTATTCTTCTGAGAGGGAGAAAAAAAAAAAGATTGAAGTTTTCACGAATGCAGAATGAAGTAGAATCAAGGGTTGCTTTGCGGTAGAGAGATTTTGGCGTTAGCTACGAAAATGCACCAATCTGTTCTGTACGCGCCAACATTTCGGAGATACGCAATCGGGAAATGAAAGTAAAAATCTATGAGTGTTAGTCATTTGCCACTTAATTAAACAATAAAATATGGAAGCAATATGGATAAATAGTAGCATAATTACTGACAGAACATTGTTGTCTATAATTTTACTCAAAATATTTAAGATGTACAAACGGCCATTATAATTAGTAAAGCTTCCGTATACTTTTATTGAAGCTATGAAAAATGTCAAAGAAATTTGTTAAAAGAATACTATTAAATTTCTCTATAAAAATGGTATTGATTTTTTTTTTTCGATTTAAACATAATTAATTGTGTACAATTTTTGCTGATAGGCAAGTGTCTACAAATTAAAGTCTCTCAATAAAATTAGGAATTTCTAGCTTTTATACATATTTTGTTTCTTAAATATTTTCTAAAAATCGTAATTTAATTTAATAACTGATTTCAATAGTAATGTATGAATAATAAGCGACTATACTACCATTCAAATAAGTATTTTTCTACGCAACAATTTTTTACAGAAAAGATAAAGCATTCTTATATTATTCGAACTTACGAAATTCTTTTATTTCTATCTCATTAAAAACATTTGTCAATTATTACTTTAACTGTTTATTTTTTATATGTTTAATTTAGAAAAAGACTGTATTCTGTAAGTACAATTCCTTGCAGGAAAAATAATGTAAAATAACATCCTCATTTATTTATTTTATCTCTTTCTATGTATGCCTTCTAGCAGTTAAAAATTCAATACAATATTTTGATAACTAATAACATCATTTTAAAAAGAATGAATTTAGTTTTCAAATGATTTTTATTATTATTATTATTAATATTAATAAAATATTAAAGTTGCAATTTTTTAATGTTTTAAATGAATCGGGTTTCGGGTTCAGAGGATTATCTTTTAAACGATTAACATTTTGAATGCACTTTCAGTTAGAAAATGTGTTCTGATAACCTTTTTTTTTCTATGTACTTTATAAAGGGTCATATATTAAGAAAAAGAAAAGAAAAAGAATTTTTTCGTATTTTTGTATATATATGTATAATAGTAATGGTACATTTAATTATAAAATATTGCATATGCAGAAATGTAGTATTCACAGAATCAACTATTTTTCAATTTAGGAATCAATCGGTAAATGATTTCTATAACTATGTATGAATGGTAAGGCAATTTACTACACTGTAAAAAATAGGTTCTTAAAAATAAGTATATATTGTCTCAAAATAGCCCCGAAACAGTATATACTTAAATTTGAAAACCCATGTACTCATTTTTGAGTATACTGACATGCTCAAAAATGAGGTTGACTAATAAGAATCACAATATCCCCATGTTTGACAGGTCAATGTACTCAAAAATGAGTACATGGGTTTTCAAATTTAAGTATATATTGTTTCGGAGCTATTTTGAGACAATATATACTTATTTTTAAGAACCTATTTTTTACAGTGTACTATTTAAATAAATGTTTTCATATACGAATTTATTTTAGTAATGTTAAATAAAACAAAAGCTGTTTAATATTATTTTACTTGTGCAATTCATCTACTCCATTTTTATAATAATAATAATAATAATAATAATAAGTCAATCATTGCTTTAACACTTTTTTTTTTAATGTTTACTACTAATAAAAATAAATAAAAATAAAATAAATAAAAAATAGTCTTGACGTAGTATATAAATAATGTAAAATAACACCACCAACAATGCATTTATTTATTTCTACAACTAAAAACCTTACGAAAAATGCATAAATCTTCAGATGCCTTCTGGGCATACCTTCTAGTGGTTAAAAGCTCAACACAATGCATCGATAACTAATCGCACGCTTTTAAAAAAGAATGGATCTGAAAACTTAAAGCGGCGGAAATAATTATAAATACTTTTATATTATGAAAAATTCCATTTTACTAAATGGCATTTTAAGATCACCTGCTCCATCACACCATATCCCGAGGGCTATAAAATATTTCATTTTCCTTGACATACAATTAACTGAAGTTTTATTTTTGCGACAGAAAAAAAAAAAAAAAAAGGCGTGTATGATTCAATTATCCGGTAAAAGCTTCATGTTAAGCGATGTCTTCGAAAATCTTGAGGCTAGCAAGAAGAGAGTGGAGACAAGATTGTTCCTTTCAAGTTGCAATTATCTCCGTTTCCTGAAACTCCGAAAAGCCATTACCAGTTCCAGAAGCTCTTGAATTCTTTAGGGAAATTAGAATTCGATTGTTGTTCATGTTAGAAATGAAAGATGAAAATGTATTCAAATGCTTTTACTAAAAGAATTTTATCTTCGTGCTACATTTTAGTGAAATTGATGCTACATAAATCATAGCAATGTTTCTTTAGTCAAAAATCTAAGACAAATATTTGATTTTCGGTATCCAGTACATCAAAAACTAGTTCTTCTGCACATTTTATGAAAATATGATTTTTAAAATTTAATTTGGCTTTAAATGTTCAGCAATGTGATTTTGTTCAATTTTCATACCACTATTTAAGTACAGAAATCTTTTTCGTATTTTTACAGTAATTTTTTTTTTTTTTTTTGTATGTGTGATTGAATGGATTAGTTACCGTTGTTAGAAAATACGTGTATGGAATAAACGCGGAAATCGCATCTCTAATTATTTATTTATGAACAATTCATTAATTTATTAATGCATCATTAATACATAGCTATGACCTGTTATTATGAGAGTGTATTTAATTTGAAAATAAATTCATAGAAGTATTTATAATAATTAAAATATTGATTATGATGAAATTAGGCACGTATATATTTCACATTTTTAAAGTTGTTTTATTTTTTCCAAAACTTCATTCCCTTTTCCTAACACTCAAAAATTACAAATAAATAAATGAAAATGTTTTGTTGAGTGTTATGTTTGAATCCGTTAAGGAAATTAAAAATAAATTGGCATTCAGGCTAGAAAATGTTGGTTGGATATAGAATTTAAGACCGTTTGACTAGTTTAGGGTCCCAGGTCCATAAGTGAAATGCCTTCCGTGGGAGGTCTTTCTAAGGAGTCCTAGCATTTATTTACGTGAGTTTCGGAGAAAATCTTTGAAAACTCCGAATGGCTATGTCAATGAGCGCGACCTGGGACCGAATCCGGCTCTTCCCATCTATCAGCTTTGAGCGCAGAACCGCTCGGCCGCTGGTGAGCTCAGGCTATAAATGGAAAATTAAAACTTATTCAAATGTTTTCACTATATCAAGTTAATTTTCGTGTTACATTTTGGTGAGATTGACGAGCGTGTGAAGCCGAGGCAATAGCATATTTATTAGTATTAATAAGGAAATCATGAACCAGCTATCTTGAGCAGTAATAAGACAGAAATACAAGAAATTTATATAAAATACCCATATAATTCAGAATAATAGTACTGAGATGTTAACAAATGATGTTAAAATGGTAAAAAAAGAGTACAATATTGTAAATTAGATACTATTTAAGCATACTAGTTCATCTTGATATGAAAAACTACCACTTAACGTTTTATAAAGATTTCAAAATCCATTTTAGTTACTTGATAGCACAACTTACGAAATAGAAAGATATAAAAGAAATTAGAAAGAGATGTTAATAGTATATAACTTAATTTTGTTTTCTTTCTTCGTTATATATATATATATATATATTAAATGTTGAATAAATAGAAAAAAATAATAATAATGTTTTAACCCTTTTTCTTTTTCTTTTTCTTTTTTTCAAATAAAATTAGTACCTTAAGATAATACCTTAAGATAATTTGGCAGTAAAAAGAAAAAAAAAACAACTGCTTAGCAATAATTCTTTTTTGAAATCCCAAATGACAATCAATTTCAAAGGGATTACATTAAGAGTTTTTTAAGTAGTATACTGGCAATCAATCGCTTTTATATTTTAAGTACATACCATTAAACTATCTTAAAAACTATTTAGAATGTATGGACTTACTAAAAATACATAAAAAGAAAGAATTAAATTACCTGTATGAATCATCCTCTTTTTCATATGAAACCACTGCAAAAATATCTTGAAATCGTTAAGGAAAAGTTTATATTAATAAATGGAATGAATAAGAAATTGATTTGAAATCCCATAATTTCATTTATTTTTTTCTTAATGATTACAAAATTGAAATATTTCAGAAAATTTTCAAAAAAAAATTTTTTTAAATTCCCATCAAACGAGATTTAATACCTTTTAAGAAGAAATATTTAAGTAAAAGAGATATTCATAAAAAATAAATCTAATGATTTAGTGCTTTTTTTCTCGGTGTTTGTGCATAGACATATACATTTAGAAACAACTTTTCTGTAACAAATATTCAAAATTAAATAAATATGAAAAATATTAACAATATTAACAATAAATATAAAAATAAAGGTTTTTTGCTAAATCTAAAAATATACTATTTATTAGGGACATTTATGTGCAATATTAAAACTTTGAATGAAAGAAATATTTCTTCATTTATAATAAAAGGTATATTATCATTTTAACGGAAATGAAAGCTATATATTTAGTTTCATTATTTTTCCAAGTGCTTTATCTATTTTAATATTCCTTAAAAACTCACACGTGATTAATTGGATAACCTATAGTTATTCATAAAACGTTCTCGTGGATAATGCTGATTGTCAATGCAGTCTAGGCATCCCTCATTAGTGGATGTAGATACATACTATAAAGTTGTATATTACACACATAGATAAATATTATAACGCTAGTTTTAGAAATCTTTGGACGTATACTGGGTGCAAAAATGATATGAAAATATCACATATACACTATACGTTTTGTAAAAGCATAATAAAATAATTACAAGAACATGTATTGGTGAACAGAGCATACCAGTTTAAAGTATAACATGTTTTGTATTATAACTTAAGTTTTGTAATAATAATAATAAAAAAAAATTAAAATACGAGTGTTTATAAATTACGTTTCACATCATGCAATCGACATTGCTAATCAGTGTACCGTATTCCAGATTAATGTACATGTTTTGTGCATAAGTAAACAAGTATGTTATTTTTTCAATATTACACAAGTAAAAAATGTAACAATTTACTTTCATTACGTTTCTTTAATTATGTTGCTTTGAAAATGTACAGAATTTTCAATACCAGTTATACATACAGATGGTCACACTATTCATGTTATTTTTCATGTTCCTAATTTAGGATTAACATTCTTTCATATTTGAATTGGTTGTTGAACTCTTAACTTATTCCACGATTCTTGGTCATTAACTGTACCTTTAACGGTTTACTGTTGCTTAATTTTTACATGTGCTGTGTGTTAAACATCATGTTTTCTATCAAAGTTACTTTTCGTTTTCTTCAAAATTTAACTTTCTTATTTATTTGGTTGTTTAATTATTCCAATATCTTCAATTTATATGTGGGATTTTCTCATTTTGTGTGAGTTAGCTTTGATATCAGTTTAATTATTCCAACATCTTCCGTTTATGTGTAGGATTTTTTCATTTTGTTGTTGAGTTAACTTTGATTTCAGTTTCTTTCTTGTTTTGTTTGGTTGAATGTTTGGGTCAGCAGGAAAGATATATGCTTTGCTTTTGCTATCTTTGCGACAGAAAATCCTTCACTTTGCATGTTTGTATTCTACCAGGCCCCTGATGACGTTGGAATGCAAACATGCCATTATCTAAGCCCTATTTGAATTTTTGGTTTGATTTGGGCAGTTTTTGATACTGATCATTTTAATTGTTGGAATTGCTGGTAATATTTATTAATCTTTATATTATTACTTTAAGCTCTGTTTATCAATATGTATACGTATATGTATATATATATATATATATATATATATATATATATATATATATACACTGCTCGACATTGAAAATGCAACACTAAGAAGGAATGATAATAACAGAATGGAATTTGTTGGACACATACATTATAGTAGGAAGAACAATTGATTAAAATTTCAGGAAATTTGGAGTAATATGTACTGAGAAAACAGTACATAAAGTGGCGACCTCTGTGAGCAATAACAGCACATATCTGCATAGGCATTGAATCGAACAGCGATTGGATGACACGTACGGGTAGAGCACTTCATGAAGCTTCAACACAAAGCCACAATTCATCGATCGAAGTTACTTGTGAGTGGTGGGGGCCAGTCGCTTTTCAATGATTAAACAGTCATTTTCATTGGTGCGAGATCAGGAGAACACGCTGGCCAGAGCAACAGCCGAACATATTCTGTATCAAAGAAGGTCCGGACAATACAAACAACTTGCGGTCGTGCATTATCTTGTTTAAATTTTGCGCTACGGAGGCCTCGAATACAGGACAGAGGGGCGGGCCTTAACTCATCAGAAATTTAATGGCCGCTGTTCAGAGTGCTAGGAATACGAACAAGAAGTAATCGAGACGTGTATCCAATAAGAACCCATAACATCATTGCAAATGATAGACAGTATGATGATGTCGAATCCCAGCTGGCAATGTGCATTATTCATAATGCTGTTAAATACGGATAAGGCAATCTTGATGCTGTAAACAGGATTGTGATTTGTCTGAATAGTGACTTCACACCATTCCTGCGTCCAGGTTCATCGTTGATCGCACATTAATGGTGGCCATATCAGTGATGTAGTTTTGAGGGTAATCAGAATTTTGGTAGCCGCATACTGAGTCACCACCTGGATTGATGGTATGTTGTACCATTGAATACACGTCCCGGTCACCTCTTGTTTTCATTCCCGCCAGTCTGAATACCAGCCATTACATTTCTGACGAGATAAGGCACATAGCTCTGCCCTATGTTTAAGGCGTCCGAAGCGCAACATTTAAGCAGGACAATGCACGACCGCAAGTTGTCCATATTGTCTGGACCTTCATTGATGCCGAATGTGTTCGACTGTTGCTCTGGCCAGCGCGTTCTCCTGATCTCGCGCCAATGAAAATGACTGTTTAATCTTTGAAAAGCGACTGGCCCCCCACCACTCACCAGTAACTTCGATAGATGAATTGTGGCATCGTGTTAAAACTTCATGAAGTGCTCTACCCGTACATGTCATCCAATCGCTGTTCGGTTCAATGTCTAGGCAGATATGTGCTGTTATTGCTCACAGAGGTCGCTGCTTTATGTACTGTTTTCTCAGTACATATTACTCAAAATTTCCTCAAATTTTAATCAATCGTTCTTCCTACTATAATGTATGTGTCCAACAAATTTCATTCCGTTATTATCATTCCTTCTTGGTGTTGCATTTTCACTGTCGAGCAGTGTATATATACACACTACATTTCCATAAATGACTGGACACTTTCGATTTCAGATTATTATTATTATTATTATTATTATTATTTTTAATATCTCAAAAAGTACTTCATGAATCATCTTGAAATTTCACGAGTGTAAAGAACATGCATAACTCAAAATTAAAAAAATGATAAGGGGTTTTATCAATATTCAATAACAATCATCGAACATTGTATTACCATTGATTGATTCAAAATAAAACTGTGAGTATAACCCCTGATAGTTTATCTGTTTTTTTTTTTTTTTTAGAGGAACTGACAAGCAGTTCATTCTATCGCATGCAATTTTTTGAATTTACACGAGACTTATTTGGGGTTTTCGTATAAGTAATTCAATATTTTTGGCTGTTAAATTATAAAAATGAAATTTCGCTAAGGCTTGCTCATGCGCAGTTAAAAATTATACAGTAAGTCATATTTCTTTAGGTCTTCAATATTTTTGCATTCTGAATTCAGTATTATGTGTCAGGTTTACTGAAAATGGCGTTGCACTAGGTTTAATACCTTTCTTGTTATAGCTAAAAAATTTACTTTTTTTTTTTTTTTAACTTTTTTAAAGAAATCGTAATATTTCCAGGAATATGTGTGGTAGCCTCACAAAATTTTTTAAAGGTTATAAGAAAGAGCCTCATAATTACATTTCAAACATTATTGCTACAGGATGATTCCAAATATTTTATTTTTTAATAAATTTTTTACTGATTCCCCTTTTGCTTTCGGGACAAAACTTTCACTGAAATATATGAAGTATAACATATTCCTTACATTCATGAAATTTAAAGACGATTCGTCTGGTACGTTTTGAGATATTTGAAAGAAAACGTCTGAAATTGAAAGTGTCCTGTCATTTATGGAAATATAATATATACATATGTAAATATATCAGAAACTTTAAAAGAATTACTATATTATTTAGTTTTATTTATGATCTTGCACTTGTTAAAATTTTTACCTAGCTATTAAATAAATCTCCAATTTTTGTTTTAAAAAAATAACATTTTTTTTCTTGTCAATTCTTAAATTTTACTTTTGTTTTTTAATTTATTCATTTGTAATAAACATACTTAAAAAAAAAAAAAAAAAAAAAAAAAAATCTGGCTTCGCTTGACTTTCCGTTCATTTAGTAATTAACGGTTGGTTAAATTAATTTAAGTAAGACTTTTAACGTTGTTGCATATTTTTTTTTCTCCATAGTCATAATGATTAAAAAAAAAAAAAAATGTTGCGTTCCTGCAAAATATCTATAAGTGCTAGATTCAGCAAAATCTGCACAGTTTGTGAGAGAAGTGATCTATTATAACATGTATATCAATTTAAAACGCAATCAAATAAGTTATTTAAACCCGTCCATATTTCATAATAATAAAGAATTTTTTGTTGTGTCCCCATACTAAAAAAAAAAAATCTATAAGCGCTAGACTTATTAAAATCTATATAGTTCTTGCAACGATGACTTATAACATATATAAATTTTCAGTTCATTCAAATAATGAATTTAGAAGTTATCACATTTTAAATAATTTCAGCCCGTTGGCCATAATGATTAACAATTTTTCTTTTTGCCTGTAGAGAAAATTACAAGCGCAAGATTCACTAATTCTAGCACTAGTTCGAGCAACGGTGACCTGTATCATGTACACAAATTTTCATCTCAATCGAATAAGCCATTTTGACGTTATCACACTTTAAATAAATTGAGCCCATAGGCCATAATGTAAAAGAATTTTTCATTGTGCCCTTGCAAAAAGAAAATATAAGTGCTAGATTCACTGAAATATATACAAATCGTGCTACAGTGACCTATAACATACGTACCAATTTTCAGCTCATTCGAACACAGCGTTTAGACGCTGTCGAGCTCACTTATACACATGCATGCTTACACATATACATATATACATACGCACATCACATACGTATATACATACACATACACATATACGTACACATAAACATACACATACACATATACCGTAAAAATAGTAAAAATGAACTCAGGGAACCTCAAAGGATATATATAGACGAAAATTTCAATGTCAAATTTTTGTTATGATTACAATACTTTCCTTACATATGTATGTTCGGAAAGTGTAAATATATAGAATATATGTCAGCTTTACTTAAAAAAGGATACGTGTAAACTGAGATTTAATCATGGTTGGTTTGAAGTTCACGTGATCTGAATGAGTTCCATCAAGAAAGATGATATTCACAATGTCGTTTCCAATGTGCCGTTTTCTTTCAACCTGTCAAATGAAAATAAGAAAAATAAAAGATATTAATTATAAAGTAAAATAAACGTTTTAATAAAGTATATTAGTTACTTTATATATATATATATATATAATCTGACATTTTAAATAAAAAAGCTGGTCAGATATTTGATATTCATTTATTCTAACTTAAGAATGAACTAATGGTCTATTTATAGTATGCAACACATGGGGGCGTTTCATAATTATTTTAAGCATTCATGTCATTATTATTATATTAATAAATGTAATGAACCTGTCAACAGAAACTTTTAAACACCATAATTACACAATATATATATAATATAATGTATTTATTATCATAAATTCTAGATATTAAAGTTTGAAGAATTAAATCTTATTAATTTGTAAAGGTAGAACAGAAGGATCCATTAAGTTAGTGAATAACAATTAAAGCTCTGCAAAAATATCAAGACTTAAATATGACACAAAAGCTATCAGTTTAACTGACAAATGAATCTGTTTAGTTTACACAAAATTTCTTATAAATTTAAATGCTTCGGAATAGAATGTGTACAATAATTATATATATTTTTTAAATGATGTACATTATACTATATTAGTTTTTCTATGAAAATTTCGTTTGGTTTTCAATTAAATTAAACCTCGCAGTTGGAAAAAAAAACTGCGAAAAATAAACAAATATATTTCTGTTTAATAACAAATAAATAATAATAATAATAAAAATCAAATAAGGAAATTATTTTCTTAAACGAAAGTCGACATATTTAGATATTACATAAGTTAGATTAGTAGAAATGTGTCATGTCCCAAGAACACCTATTTTTAAAAATTAAAATTCTGAAGATAACAATTTTTTTTTTTTTTATACATTCCCGTGTAATTAATTCTTACAGACTAAATTAGATTGAAATGAATATATAAGCATTTAAGTTCTCTGTTAATGATACTTTTAATTCTACTGTAGTGATAAAATTTAAAATTAACGTAATTCATTGGATAAATATGACTATGAATCTTTATTTTTAACTTTGGGGGACAAAGTAATTTTGTTTATTTTAAAATCAACTGCCACTAGCATTTACAAAAAAGTCTAAAAGAAAAGAAATAAATGAAAAATTTTCTGTATTATTAAAGTAAAATTTGGAATTAAAATTAGCTAGTATATATTGTATCCCACAACCTCTGAAAGTGTGAAAAAATACAATCTATGTCGATTTTTTTAATAGATAAAGCAAATACTTTTATCTTTATTTCTTTGAAAAGGCTTTTGTCTTTTCATCAATCAATCTGTCTATCTATCTATCTATCTATCTATATATATATATATATATTTCAGAAAGTATTGCTTAAGACAAGCTTATATGAAATATAAAAGAAATAAAATCTTATTTATGATTAAGTTCACTGCACAGGGAACATAATTAACAAGAACAGTAACTTACTTGTTGTCGATTGTCTTTTGAATAAGGCAAAAGGGTAGATACGTGAAACATAATCTCGTGTCCTTCGTATATGGTATAAGCTGAATACTTTCCTGTCATGTCCCCTACAAATGAAAAGTGGCATAGGAAAAATATGACACGTTTTTTAAAAGGAAAGATACAATGATAAGAGGAATTGCCTATATTTAATAGTCTATAAACTAATTACATAATATTTTTTATTATTAATAAAACGTTGCAGATTTTTAATTTTTTTAATTTATTATGTATAATTATATTAATCAAATGATTTCACACGTGGTTTCTTAGTCGGACTAAGAGTTTTTAATTCTCTATATTTCCATTGTGATTGGCTATTTTTTTAATCAAAGATCTTCTGTCTTTTTGACTTAGGTTATTTCTATATTTTGTTGAAAATAGCGGTTGAAGTTCCTTGTAAAAATGGTAGTTTGAAACTTCCAGTGATAGTCTAAGCCGCTACCAATACTTATACAGTAAGAAGCAAAAATTTAGACAATGAAGAAATTCATGCAGATTTCGAAAAATATTTAATCAATTTTCCTAACACAGCTTGAATGTAATGTGCTGTGCACATACACAATATTTATAACAATGAAAAGTAGTACTGTACATATTGCAAGTAATTAAATGGTAACAAAAATATAATACTGTCTCAAAAGTTTAGACAAAAATTAAATAAAATCTAAATAAACAATTTATAAAACCTAATTGTGCATCCGTGCTTCTGTATTACTTCCTAAATACAAGATTCCATCGAAGAAACTAAATTTTGCGTAGTTGGGGTACCGATGTCGTACTATGCATCCTCAATAGATGTCTTGAGTTCCTGTACAGAAAAGTATTGCCTACCATTGCTATAAACTTTACGAGACATGATGCCCCAAAGATTCTCTGTAGGGTTAAGGTCTGTGTTACATGCTGGCCAGTCGAGAACTCTTATTTTATGAGAATTAAACGAAGATTTTGTATTGTTTTCAATGTGAATCGAAACATTGTCTTGTTGAAATTGCCACTGAGGGCCACCTAGAAGCTCAGCATACGGCATTAAGTTCTTTTCTAATGTCTTTGTATAATGCTGTGATATTTGACGACCACTGGTAAAGGTCAGAGATACTTGTACATTATAGCAAATGGCTGCCCAAATCATCACCGAGCCCCCTCCTTATCTGCGACTGAAAAAACCTAGAGGTTCCTTCCGCAATCATGCCAATACGATGACCAGACATCTGGACCATCTAGATTCTACTTTTTTTCATCGTTAAGTATGACTGATTGCCATTTCTGTCCATATGATAAATGCTTTCGAGCCCACAACATTCTTTGTAACTTCTGATGTGGCTTCTGAGCTGCTTTCTTTTACATTTTGCTATAAACTGATGTTTCTTTTTCCACAATTCGTCTACAAATCGAATCCTTTGATACAGAGAGATCTGATGACCTTTGAACTCCACGTACACTCATTTGTTGGGTACTCGCTGGGCTTTGTATCAGGCGATCCTCTTGTATATTTCTTACACGTGGCCTCCTAGATCAACATTTTGCTTTATATTCACAACCACGCGATAAAACTCGATGAATAGATTTCTTAAATCTATTAATAATAGCAAAAATTTCTGAAATGCGCTTTCCTTCAACTTTCAACTGCCAAATCATTGAAACCTCATTCCCTTGAATTTTTCTTAGCTCGCGGCATGTCGACTGCGAAGCGTTATCGTTTGCAGAACTTAAGTACTCAAAATCTGTGACATCATCGATTTTAAATTTGCATATGCCAGTAAATATTCACAGAAACTCATAATCATGTCTAAACTTTCGCGACAAGCAAATTTTTATTTTTATCAAAAAAATTTAAATTATAGCAAATCAAACGACTGTCTTTTGATTATAGCATTTTAAAACGTATTTTAAATATACATACATGTTTCTCTAATTCTGACGTCATAATTCTAAATTTTAAAGGTGAATAACGTCATTGTCTAAACTTTTGCGTCGTACTGTAATATGGCATGTTTAAATTTAAAAAATAAATTTTTTGAAAACAATTGAAGAGTAAAATAATAACCAAGCAAAAATTGAGAGAAAATATAGAATACTTATTGAAAACTTGACTGTTAAATATATTTCTTTTTACATGGAAAAAAAAAAAAAAAAAAAGACGACCAATATATATATATGTATTACTTTCTCTTACCCATAAGGTAGGGAAAGTATTGTTTTTGGGTCAAATTTTCGAAAGTGAGATTTTGTTATATTTACATGTTCTGAGGTCCCCTGAATACGAAAATCATGTTTTTAGCAAATGGTCTGTGTGTATATCTGTGTGTGTGTCTGTGTGGTATCAGCATATCCCAAAAACAAATTATGGCAGAAAGTTCACACTCGGTATTCTAAATGTGTATCATATAAGGATGCTACAGTAAGCTTTTCGTTGAGATGAAGCAAATGGTTTGTGCACAGGGACACTCAAAATTATTCAAATACATTACGTCTATGGGGGAAACTGCAGGTAAATAGAGTTTAACAGCTATAGACTGCACTAAACCAAATGAAACGAATATATAATTTTTGTAATGGAGATAATCAACTGGGAAAAAAATGTGTATGTAGGAGCCTCGCCACCCTCCTTGGGGGGGGGGAAGTCCTCCCTCGAGGGGAGTAAATTTTCATGATGGGTATCCTTCAAAAGAGCTCGCCAATACCTTTAAAACGAATGGCTGAACTATAAATATGTGATAATTTAAAACAAAGTTATAGATTTTTTTTAGTTTCAACAAAAAAAAAAAAAAAATTTTTTTTTTTTTTAAATATTTAGAGTAAAATGGACTTTTTTGGATATTTAGTGTTACACTACTTCACTAATATGGAAATCGTCTGCATTATCGTAAAAGATAATTTTTTTAAATAATAATTTTAATAAATTATTTTTTAAAACAGAATTATTTTTTAATAACCGAATTAAATTCTATATAAATGTAGGTGCATTAATGAAACGGGGGTTTCGGGGGGGGGACGGTAGCCCCCCTCACACAGAACTAATTATCGTATAAGACTCTTCCGAAGCCTAATTTGAATTGTTTAGTATAGGTTTACATGACAGTTCTCGTTATCTTACCTCTTAATCTGCAACCTGTATTTATAGTATTAAATTTCAGAGTAAGAGTCGTGTGAGTGACACACCAGATTATTTAATTAAAATAAAATTCAGAAAAATCGTGGTAAAGAAGTGGAACAGCTTCAGTACAAAATCTCTTGGCAAAAATTGAAATTTGGAATCGAAATAGCTCGGACGTTTTTCATTAATATCTTTACTTACGCAATTACGACAGCTTTTTAAATTCATCGCAAAAAATGACAGTAAAAATTTAAAAGCCGTCAATGGGCTCCTATACTAAAGCTATGCCAAAGAAATATTAAGAAATGAATGTACTAACCGATGCTACGGAATGAAATACAGTTATTTTATGCCTTTACATGGAAGAACCGACAAAATAAGTTAGGTAAAACTAAACTAATACTTTTTTGTGCAGAATTTTATATCTATTACTTAGAAAAGAAAAATTAGCTTAGGTTTTTTTCCTTTTAATGTTAGAATATTATTAACTGAAAATTTACATAGCTGAAAGTGAAAGCATAAACTTAAAAATATATTTAACATGATTAGCATGCTTTTCATGAAATAAAACCTCTTTTTCTTAAATATCTGTCTATTTCATTTTCATTACAAAGAACAAAGTTATACAAAGTGCAAATCTACAGCGGCGGAACAACAAGAAATTTAAATTCTTAAATATCAAATCAATATGCCTAATTTTCAGATATACAGATTTATTTTTATTTTAAAACTTTCCATTCAGGATTTTTTTACTAGAACTTTCCTATAATACGAGGTACCTCAATAATATAAAGACCAAGGTGACACTTTGGAACAGCTTTGACACCACTAATTTTATATAACTATTTTTCATAATACTTTTTTTGTAATTCGATAACAGAAAACCTATGTAGTTAACCTTCTGTAGTTAACCCTTTAATGGGCCATTTATTTCTACTAATTATATATTAAAATATTTTTGGGATTTGGCTTGATTTAATAAAAATAAAATCATTTTGCTTATTAGATAAAATTAATTTTATTTTTATTCTTTTCTAAGCCATGATAAGTAAAGGCCATTCCTTAATTTTAAATGAAATTTCAAAGCATTGTGAGCTACTTTTTCAAGCCTAATATTTTTAGTCTAAGTAAGTATATTTGTCGTAAATTTACTTACCACGGCCTTAGAAAGGGAATTTTAGAAAAATAGAATAAACACAAATGCGACAATTTGTTATTTTACTGTGTTCTTTCATGTATTTTAGTAGAGTAAAAACGACAGGCATAGTAAGTCATTTACCCCGCCTTCTCCACTTAAAACTGATGATGTTTGGTTGTAAGTACACTTACAATTGTTCATTAAAGGGTTAATCACGTCAGTGTATTTAAAATTTACCACGGCCACGCGATTCACAAAACACAAATGTACGTTTCCTGATGCGAATGTGTTAACGGAAAACTCATTAACTAAGAAGTTTTTACTTTACACTGTAGAATTACAAAATAAGAGTAAAAATATACGACTACTAGAACAGTTGAATAAAAACAGAATACTACTAGAACAGTTGAATACATTTTTAAAACAATGAAAAAACGAATGGAGAAGAAAAGAAAATCATTACCTTTCACATCCAGTCCACCTCTGTATTTATCCCAGCTCTTTAATCTAATTTTCTCTCCTAATAAATGAACAAATTTGTCGAAATCTTTCGTCCCAGTTTCTGGAATTAAAAAATAAATAAAAAGATTATACGCTGGGAAGTAGCAAATAAGATTAAGGAAAAAATAAAAGACTACTTACAAAACTCCTACAGAATCTAAATATTCTAACTTTATTTTAAAGACAAGTAAAAATATTTCATAAAATATTGCAGAAAGATAATTACATTGACTGCTGTTTTGTTCATTTTTGTCTGAAATTATTAATAAAAAAGAAAAATATTTCTTTCTTTGGTCAATTATAAACGAATGGGATAATTTTACAAACACATTTACCTATATAGATGCACCTTACGTAGCTCACAACTTTTACATTTTTTCTTTTTTTTTTTCTATAAAAACACTTTAATCGTGTAGAGTTTTTTATTTCATTCAATCATTGAAATTTTTTAGGGAAATTAAAAAAAAAATTAAAAATGAAAAAAAAAAAAAAAAAAAAAAAAAAAAAAATGGTGGTCAAAAAGTGTAAATTTGGCAGCAATTATTTTACCAGAGCGAAACTTTCCTATTATTTTTATTATTTTCAGTTTATGAAGAAACAATTGAACGAACAATTGCAACAAACGTATTCAATAGAAAGTGAAATAATACGCATTAAAACACTTTATTTCAAACTAATTTAGAAGAAATGTGCAATATTCATATAGTCTAAAAATGTCATTCGTATTTTTCTTATTTATTAAAAAAAAAAATCGACAATTATAATTCTATTATTACAAAAAGTTACAATTTCATATAGAGTTACTTTTAGAGAAGAAATATCATATTGAATTAAACATTCACATTATTATTATTAACATTAATTTAAATTATTATTTAATCGTTTTCAAAATGCTTCATGCGAATTTTTGACTTGGATTTCCAAATTTTTTTTACAAGTAGATTCAATTTATTTTGACAGAAGTTAGTTGATGTTTTTTTCCCCATCATAATTATGCGAAAAAAATCAGTTTTTTTTTTTTTTTTTTTTTAAATATCATTAATTATTATTATTATTTTTTTTTTTATTTCAGTATTTTTTAAGTTTTAAAAAACGAAAAAGGGAAAATTCTAACTAACTTTTGTGCCAAGATATCTATCTATATATATATATATAATCATTAAATGATGATTCAGCAAAATATAATACGCAAAGAAAATTTTTAATTTGACGCAATTACATAAAAATTAGTTTCGAGAAAATTGAATTTAAAATTTTCATTTTTCAACCGATTCAATATTTGTTTACAAATATAAACGTTTATGACTCAGCAGAGAATGATGAGAATTTGAAAATTTGAAAATTCTTTTTGATACGCATTACTGTTACGTAGCTTCATATTTTAGTAGATTTGAAACATCTAATTTTCAGTCCAATTATGACATTTTATTGGTCCACTGTTGCCGCAAAGGAATTGCTTTTTTTTTTTTTTTTTTTTTTTAATAGTGGACTATTCGTCTTTAAATAGAAAAATGTAATCTGATTACACTTACGTGGAGAAAAATGTCACTATATTTCTTCATAATAAGCAATAATTTCATCACGTTTCGTGAAATATACACAGATGGGAAATGCTGGATTTGATCGCAATTCACCCCCATCGACATAGCCATTCGGAGTTTTCCGCGATTTTCTCTGAAATTCACGTAAATAGGACCCGTTATAATGACCTCATTGAGGGAATTCTACCTATAGTCTTAGGATCCCAGTGTAGTTAATTGGCCTTAAGCAACACAACCGCAACCACAAATATACACAGAATAATATGGTCGGCAAAATTCGATAAATAAATAAGTAAATAAAAATTTTAAATTAATATTTGCCCCCACTATTAAATTATCATGAAATTAACTGATTTAGGTTTACTTGTCTATCTTGGTTCACTTATTTATATATATTTTTATTGATATATTTATAATTTTTTTGTGTGTCTTACAATATTTTGTCATTTGGTATTTGCTTTTGTCAATATGAAATTAAAATAATACAATTACATGCTAATTCGATACATTTATAGTTATAATAATAAAAAAAAAAAAAAAACTCTTTAGTATCATTAAAAAAAAAAAAAAAAAAAAAAAAAAACTTATCACTAAATAAATTTTAGATGAAAAGAAATTTAGATAGCATATTTTTTCGTGAAATGTAATATCCGTTAAGCAAGTCTCATGTCTATAAGTTCCTTTTGAAAATTATAGAAGCATTATTATATATATATATATATATATATATATATATAATAAGAAGAAGAATTTTGCAACAATTGAAATACACTTAATGAAAGTATTAGTGCCACAGCATATTTAAAATTAAGTAACATAAAATCATGAATTTACCATTGCTAAACATTTCATCGTCTGTTGTTTGTTGAGCTTTGGCAAAAAGAACTCCAAACTTAAAGTTTACTGATCCCTGTATAAAAAAGAAGTAGAAATGAATGAATTAATAAGTATAAATGGAAAAATAAACAAACAATGTGAGTCACAAATCACTGACACAGTTAAACTCTAATATAAAATAAATATGTCGTAGTACGAGAGGGCGGATTGTATTACAGCGCCTCTTACGATGAAAATTTTGTTTGCTCTGTTAAAGCACATTCCGAATTTTGCACATAGATGAAATTGTACCACTGAACACAGCAAAACGTGCAATTAAAAATCCAAGGTGAGCAATTAAAAAGCATTTGTTTTGTGAAATTCACAATGTTTGAAATAATATGACATTTATAGTTTGAACCACATCTGGGGGGGGGGGGGGGGGGGGTTAAACTTATCTAATCCACGCCATCGCTATGATTATAGAAGTTACTGATCTACAAGAGTTATATACGTCTTCAATATCTGAATAACCACTATGAGTGGTAGTGGGGGGAGGGGGAAGCGTGTTTTTTTTTTTTTTTTTTTTTTTTTTTTTAAGATAATTTGGCAAGAAGAATTCAAGAGAAAATCAACCTGTTCTCGACTTGGCCGTAATAAACCTATTAAAATGCTTTGTAAACAAAAGATATGGACAAACGAGCGCCACCTAAGAGAAATATTTAAAACTAATGTTTTTATTTTATTAAACCAAACCTTTAACCGCGAAAAGCATTTTTGTAGAAAAACCACACTCTCGTGCGCCACTTTCTTGATTTTATATTAAAATTTAAAATGTAGTAAGAATTTTTGGCTCACACTTTATTTTACAACAATTATTATATTTATTTTTGAAAAAAGCTTTATATACAGTAGAACCTCGATTATCCGAAGTAATTGGGAGCGAACTTACTTCGGATAATCGAAATTTTCGGATAATCGAGAATTCATCAATAATCATCTAAAATATTTATCAGCACTCGTAGTTTGGAAAGGATGGCTTGCATACAAAAGGAATATGGAAAAAAAAAAAAAAAAAAAAAACTTTAAAAATACATGTTTGTTAAGAGAAAATTTTGGATGATAGTAGAAAGTGAAAAAAAAAAAAAGTGAAGAAGAAACCGACTTCGGTTGACGGAGAGTTTCGGTTTATCGAGGTGAGTTTCGGTTAATCGAGGTTCGGATAATCGAGGTTTTACTGTATATATATATGTATGTATATATGTGTGTATGTGGGTGTGCGTATGTATTAACAATGCTTGTGCACTTAAGAGGACTTGGCATCACTGAATGTTTTATTTATAAACTTATATTTTCCTTTAATATTTATAAACAGAACTATTTTATCCAATAAAATATTTATTCAGGCAACAATTTTTACAGTTATATATATATATATATACAGATTTTAAATATTTAAATTGGTCCATTACTTCTCTGAACCAGTTCCAGGAGCGAATTTATTAATTTTATAATTTTGGGTTCAAAGAATTCCCCAGGGTCGGCTTAACCCAATTTTACGGTATGAAAAAACTTTAAATGCATTATTCAGGCATGTAAATATCGAAAATATAGATATTATAATATAATATTAAATTTGCGATGAATACAGCTTTTTGTAAAAAACTTTGCTTTAAAATTTATTTTTAGTGACTTAATTAATTTTGTAGAACAAACAGAACTTTATTAATTTCCCATTTTTCGTCCAACACTCCATATGAGCATATTAATTAAATATTTTATAAGACTCATCATTTCTGTAATCTACCGACTTTCACTTTATTTAAATTATATTCTCCCTCAAACACTCAATTCTATTCTTTTTCTTTTAAAAATTTTTAACTTTTTTTTTTTTTTTTTTTAATTTTTCTGAAACCATGGATATTTTTTCCTTGTCTTTTGTCACCTCTATAACAAATTGTCTGTTGAATTATCTCTCTCCTTCTTCTTCTTCTTCTTCTTCTTATTATTATTTACGTTTTAAACCATTGGCCTCCTAGTGGTGTAACCTGGACCACACCGGTTGACCAGTGCGTGGCTCTGATGCACGGTAAACCGTCTCAACTCAGCCACAACAAAAAATTTATTAATTGAATATATGATTATACCCGGGGCATTAAAGCGCTGACGGTGAACTAGATATTAATTTGAAATTTGAAAATCTAATGAAACAGAAAACTACAATAATAATAATAACTAACTAACTAACTAACTAAATATATAAATAAAATAAAATAAAATAATAGTAATTAAATAAATAAAATATATAAAAAACGGAAATTAGCAAGTGTTATACAGAATTAAAAAGAAAAAAGTTTCAAAAATTACAATTTTGAAATTTTTGGTAGTATACAGTTATAGTTATCAGCAGAGTATTAAAACTGAAAAGATTACAAGAAACTGCCAGAGGAAGGTGTAAAGACTGGGATAAAAAATGAAAATAAAATAAATGAATAATAATAATAATAATAATAAAAACCTTAATAATTCTAAATAAACTGCACTCTGCAAAAAAAGAGATAAATATAACTGATTTTTGACGTTATAAATGACAGTAAAATAAATAATGAGGATTGATAAAATAATGCTAAAATACAATAAAAGGTTTTAAAAAGATTTTTTATTCATTTATTTATTTAATAGATGAACAGGGAATCACAAAATGGAGTTTTTTAAAGAATGGCACAACAGAAATATGTTTCAAAAAATTAGTTTATCGATAATTAATAAAAACAATTAATAAATAAGTTCATTTTTTTTTTTTTTTTGGTTGCTATAATGAATTTATTTTCTGAACATATTTTAACACACTTCCGAATTTGAGTAAAATGTAATGATGTGAAGGCAAATGATGATTAACTATTTTTTCTGTCTAACATGAGAATAATAAAACAAATGTTATATAACGTTATTACCTTTTAATTTTATCGAACTTTAGAATATAATGTTTATTTAATCTTAAGCAATTTTAAAATCTTAATAAATCATATTTTTAAAATATATGCAATAAATATTTTTTTTTTTAGGAGAATGACACACACACTTATAGAATTGCGATGTGCTATAAATTATCACAACAATCCAACCGCAATCACCACTCATTTTAGAATTTCACCATTTAGTATATATACAAATATTGTGATATATCGTGGCAGTTCAAAATGCAAACATTAAATAATTATTTCTTCTTTAACCACATTTTTATGACAACGTATTTTATTTATTGACAAAATGTAGAATCAAAGAAATTTTTAGTGTTATTTACACGTTTAGGAAAAATAATGATAATTAAAAAAAAGGGACTATTTTTCAAATTGGTTTTAATCGTATATTGTTGCAAGTTATTTGAAGAATTATGCTTTAAAATTATGTACTGAATGTCATAAAACACTTGTTCACTCCACTAGTTTTAATTAAATGCCAAAGAAAAAACAAATATAATTATCTAAATAATTCTTAACGAAATCTTTAAACAAACTAATCACAAATCTTTGTAACAATATTTTAAATGAAAGCGAAAATTTAAATTCTTTGAAAAATATTTTTATTTAAGATGCTCCGAACAAACAAGCTAGAATAAAAAATTCCTAGAGCTTGAGGATTAAATTACGATGCATTCTTACAATGTTTTCATTAAATGGAAAAGAGTTATGTGGTAAATCTGCGTTTTTGTTCATATTTCTACAAGAGATAAAATGCAGTTGTCCATAAAAATTCCGAAACAGCTATAAGATTGAAAAATTTGTTAGAAATTCAATACAGCGTTAATAATTTGTAAAACATTGTTTGAATTTTAAATAAGAATTTTTCCATAGAATAATTTATGTATTTTCTTTTAAAAATTCTGTTAATGGAAATCTCAAAACAGTATAAAGAATTTTCGTTTTACATAAGTATACATTTCATTGCACTCGAGCTAATTAATATCTTTACTGTGGCATTGGAACTGATTAAAAAAAAAAAGAGTGATCGATTGTTTTTTGAAAAGGAATAATATGTATTCAAATATTTAAAAATAAATGAACTTAGACGTAATATTTTGCATATGAATGGGAAAATATATCCTTAACTAGTTTTTTGAATGCAGAAAAATATTTTGAAAACGTTAAGCTTAGTAATATTTTATTTGGTGGAATTTTATTATTCTTTCTATGTAATAAATAATAATAATAATAATAATTAAAACTCGAATCGTGACATAAATATATTTTTTTTAATACATATAATATTTACAAGAAATAATAATAGTTTTGATTTGTTTATCAAACGCGGACGACTATAAACAAGAAAGTATGTTTTCGTGAAGACTCATCTATAGAAATTTAATATTCTTTACACATATCATGTTGTGCATTTTCTTTGTACTTCTGTAAATCTTATAACTGAAATGCGATTACAAATATTCAGGAATATGAAGTTTTATGTTATGACATACATATCATACGGAATGCACAATAATGTGAATTGCTTTCAAACTTTTTCTGTGACATAAACGTACCATTGATTAAGCTGTATAGATATTTTGGATTTACATCACGCTACACCGGTGACCAGTAGGTTTATCAAAAAAGTAAAATTTGAAAGGATTTGTATATTTTAGCGTTTATTGCGAAAATACATTCCATCTAAAAGAAATGTTTTTATAATTAGTGGGAAAAAAATGTATATTTTAGGTGATAGAGGGCTATGCACACATATCATAGAATTTCGTATAACACAGCGTTTAATTTTATGCAGACAAATGTTTATAAACTTATGCAAAAGAATTTCTTTTAGGGAGACATCATCCCTATAATACACAAAGGAACGTTCTGCTTTTATTCATTTTCTATTGTATTTTTCTTTTCCCTACATCTGAAAAATTGCTCTTTCTAACGAAAGAATTTTTGATATACGAAGGAAATCATATTAAAATATACATAACAACTTTAAAAATTTAAAAATTTTCTATGGTGATTGCCATCAAAAATTCCCTAAGTGCTCTAAACTGTAACTGCTCCCTGGCTCACGTTTCAGCCCACAGGGGTGTGACCGGCAATGAATTAGCTGATTCGCTGGCAAAGGCCGCGACGGAGTCGGAAGAGATAGCCGTCTCCCTCCCTGCTCCCCCCTCTTTCGTCAAAAGAAAAATCAAAAATTTATTTCAGCAAAAATGGCAAGACCTATGGTCAACCTCTGAAAAAGGAAGGCACACTTTTGATTTGATTCCAATTGCAAACTCCAACACATGGACCCTGTCACCCCCAATCACCGCCTTCTTAAGTGGTCACGGTCCATTCCCATCCTACCTTAACAGGTTTCATTGCCGGCGCTCGCCTCTGTGTCCCTGTGGAGAGGAGGGAACACCGGCTCATTATTACTTCTCCTGCCAACCTCACAGTAAATTTCCATTTAAGGAATCCTAATCCAAGGCCAATAAATTGGCTGCCCAATATTTTATCCAGGAAACCTCTAATTCATAAACTTAATAAAATTTACTCCCTCTTAATAGACATCTCTAATCGAACCAATTAATACCTTTTCCTTTTAGTCTTGTTTTGTTTCTTTTTGTTTCTTTTGTTCCTTTTCAACCCTTTCCTCCCCCCCTTCCCTCCTTGTGGCGTCAGCAGCACAGCAAAGACCACCATGACAAGCAATTCAGGAAAAGTCTAGCCAACTGTGTAAAATCACATGATCCAGATTCCAGAAATGTTTAAGAGCCACACTTCAACTGCTGGTGTCAACCCATCAATGCTACATGGCTTGAAGCCTTTAACAGCAGTACAATGCAGTACACCAGCATGCCCTCTGTCGCGAGGAGCCGGCTGGGCTCGGCAAGCTGATCAACAAAAGACTATGTATATAAAAACTTGTCTCTCTCATCGCCCATTGTCGCGGGTAGGATCTAAGCCTGGCGATGAATTCTGTATTTTTTTTTTTTCTTTCGTTTTTCAATAAACGTCTCGGGACAGCCCACGTGGACTTCGGTCCTAGCATAGCTCAACACCGCTCTTCGAGCGGTGAGCCGGGGCTGCTCCCCTGTTCAATATTTACTAACATAACCCCATGTAATAAAGCTAACTGTAACTGTCTGCAGTCTAAAAGGGAAGATTTCATGATAAGATATTCAATATCAATTAACTGATTTTAAGAAATGGCAATCTGCGTTTAGATATGAAATTCAGTATAGCTAATCATCCACAAACTAAAAGTTAAGAAACATTCAATAGACTTTACACTGATCTATAAACTGGAATCTTAAAATAAATTGGTTTTCCAATAATATTATATATTAACTATTTCATAAGAAAAATGGAATTTTTAAGCCATCTGAAAGGATTTTCGATTAATATGACTCAACTAATATATTCTCAACTAATGAAAAAAAAAAAAAAAAAAAGAAGAAGAAGATTTACAGCTATCTTGAATAGTTACTTAAGAAAAAGTTTCTTTTCATTTTTAAAATCTAAATATACTGAACTAAAAGTTGATATGACGAGCGATAAGCCGAATCAGTCGAAAAAAAAAATTCGATTTTAAAATGGACTTCAAAATGATATCTGATGCAATATTTATCCAATATTTCACTATCGAATCGCTTCAGAGGATTCATTTGAACAGTTCAAAAATTATTTAGTACAATTAGTACATTATGTACGTTATTCATAAAGGAAAATAATGTGTAAACAATCAATTCTCTTACCAACGAAGGAAATTTATGAATCTTATACAGCGATTTTCTAAAAAAAAAAAAAAAAAAAAAAAAAATCATAGCATTTAACAAACAATGTGGGTACTCATTTATTAAATACTAAATGTTTTGGTTAGTCATTTGTAGAGAAAGTTATTCTAATTTTTACAACGTAGAAAAACTATAGAAGTCTTGTTTGTTTGTATTTTCTTTAAAACACTAGAACAAATAGGAATCATTATATTTTTAGATGAATGAGAAGTGAGCATTAAGGGCCCTCTTCACTCACCACCGCCGGAAGCCGAAACTAATGTTATCCTATGGGAAATTTTTCTTTACAAATAACTTAATAACTAATACATATTTTTAAATTCTGTTTTCACATTCTGAAAATTCCCAGCTGTTAAACTGACGCACCCTATCTAAAAAAATATATTTATTATTTTTTTTTTAAATTTTTTTTGAAGCTGCAAAATACGAATTTTCAATATGTGAATTTTTTTCATTTTGCAATTTTAAAATAAAATATCAATAATTAAAAAAATGTATTTTTAAAAAAGGTCCGTCAATTTAACTGTTGGGAATTTTCTGAATGTGAAAACAGAATTAATAAGTTATTTGTAAAGAAAATTTCCCCATAGGATAACATTGGCTCGGGCTTCCGGCGACGGTAAGTGAAGAGGGCCGTTAAACTTAATCGATTATGTTTTGATTAGTCATATTTTTATTTTTATAATAGTACAATAAAGTAATAAAGACTATGCAAAGGTAAGAAATATTTATGAATAAGCCAAATAAGTTGGTAAAATAATCAAGTTTTGACATTTATCTTTTATATTAAAAAAAAAAAAAAAAAAAAAAAAAATGTTTGATTGTAAATGCAATTCAATTAATGTAATTTATAGCAATACTAGCAGGATTTGACCGCTCGATGGACATTATTTTTAAATGAGTTCTAAAAATTCCATATCATTTTTAATCAAATCTCGAAAAATAAATAAATAAAAATAAATCAATGAATTCAGTCTAAACGTAAGGTAAAGTCACCGCTGTGTTCGGTGGAGGTTTTACGCGCGCAACGTAGGTCGTTCGGATCCTCACAGCCTTCGACAGCAACTTGTCCATCTGTTGCTTCATCTTCCCTAGCGTGAAAGTTTGAAGTTTTGCGAAATACCACCGAAGTTCATAATGCGTACACTTAATCTACACCCAGATACCGTAATTCGCCATTTAAAGATAATTTGAAGCATATTCAAACGTGAAAGTGTGTTTTTTGTCCCGCCATCCCTAAAGAAGGGGGGACGTGAATTTGCAAAAATCCCTTTTGAGAGGGTATTGCCGACACATAACCAACTGTCACAGGAAAAAAAGTCGCTTTCCTGAGATAATTTGGAGCTGAGTTATGTTTGAAAACGCGTTTAACCCCCACCCGCCCTTAAAGGGTGGGATGGGGATTTAATTTTGCAAAATTTCTTTGTACTACGTGCTGGTTACGTATAACCGACCCACACATCAAAAACCGCTTTTCTAAGATAATTTGGAGCAGATTTCGGCTTGAATATGTGCTTTTCGCCTCCTCCCCCTTCAGTGTAGGAAGTAATTTCAGAAAATATCTTTGTATTGTGAGTACTGGGTACGCATATCCAATGGATGCATAAAAAAAGCGCATTCCCGATATAATTTGGAGCAGAGTTACACTTTAAAACGCGTTTTTCCCCCAGATTTTATAGGGAGAAGGGCAAATTTCACAAAATCCCTTTATAGTGCGTGTTGGGTACGCGTAACCAATACACACATAAAAAATAATCTTATTGAGATAATTTAGAGCAATGTTGTGCTTTGGAAATATATTTATTGACCCCCCCTCCCCCCGAATCGAAGGGGACGGTAAGGGAAGGGGGGAATTTCGTAAAATCTGTTACAATGTGTGTTGGGTACATATAAACAATTTACGCACCAAATTTCGTGACCGCATATCCCTTGGATTTTCCAAGACAAATTCAGTGCTAAAATTGGGTGTTCAATCTGCCCCCTCGTAACCCCCTCTCCCCCCCCCCCCCACCAAAATCAAAAATTAAAAAAAAAAAAAAAAACCCGAAAATGGGATTTTGGAAATATCCTAAAGAAGACTCATGGCTGTTTTCGATATCTTCGTACAATTTTTAGTAGAGCTCTACTAACAAATGCGGAATTTATGAAATTTCCTCTCGAAAAACGATTTCCCCCATCACTTTTCCCCGTTAAGAATAAAAAATTCCAAAATCACACATGATGTTTTATTTGTACTCAAATCTAGTCTCTTCATGTGCAATTTCTTCAATGTGAAATAATTTGGGGACGAGTTATGCTTACAAACTTTCTATGCGTTCTGTCCTCCGGGAAGGAAGGTTTGGGAACTTCGATTAATCCCATTACTTTAGATGTCGGATACATATAAACAATCCAAGCACCAAAGTTCGTGACCGCAGCTCCCATATATTTCCCAGGAAAACTTTGGCGCTAAAAGGGGTGTTTCGAATTTGCTCTATCTTAAACCCCAAATCCCCAAAAAATCGAAAATCACAAAAACCAAAAATGTGTTTTTGCAGCTATCCTTAAGAAGACGCATTGCTGTTTTTAACATCTTTGTTACATTTTTGGTAGAGTTCTACTCAAATATCCAGAATTTGCGAAATTGCCCGCAAAAAAAATCAATTTTCCCCTTTCTCCCCCTCAGAAATCAAAAATCCCTAAATAGCAGATAGTGTTTTATTTGTACTGTTCGCCATGCGTAATTTCTTTATCCTGAAGTAATTTGGAGCTGAGTTATGCTTACAAACGTGTTTTTGCCTTCTATCCCCCCAAGGGAAGAACAGAGGGGAATTTTGCAAAAGTTGATAGATATAATTTTAAATTGTGTAAAGACCCAAATTCTCTCCAAGTGTCGTTGAATTACATCCAGCCGTCCAAGTACCGTCACGTGGTACTTGGATAAAAATAGAGATACAGACATACCTTCACAACGATACACGCATACAGAAAATTTCGGAAGTCATTTTTAGCTTTCACAAAGTGTAAAACGTGAAGACATCGCGAATGTTTTTGATTCTGAGAAATTTACAGTCAAAAGTCTGATTTTTATTATATAGATTTATGTTAAATTTAAAGAAATTTTAACAAATTATTTTTTTCCTTTTTCATTTGTTGAAAAACACATTTGTCTAATGCATACATATTTTATGTTTTAAAGTATCTAGTAAAATAATAGGTAATTTAAATTCCTTTAGACAACAGGAAGTGATATAATAAAAACTAGTATGTTGCGGCCACCACATGACTTTCTTCTATATTTTCCTATACAAATTCATTCAGTAAAAATAATTCATTAAAATTATTTTTTTTTTAAATATCTTCCATGATAATGCAGACGATTTTCATATTAGAGAAGTAGTATAACACTAAATATAAAAAAAAGTCCATTTTATTTTTAATAATTAAAAAAAAAAAAATCTTTTTTCGTTAAAAGTAAAAAAAAAAATCGGTAATTCTGTTTTAAATTATCACAGATATATAGTTCAACCATTCGTTTTAAAGGTACTGGCGAGACCTTTCGAAATATACACATATTGAAAATTTATCTCCCAGGGGTTACTTCCCCCCCAGAGGGGGAACCGATGCTCCCACATTTACAAAATTCTTTTCCTAGTTAACTACTACTATTATCAATAATTCATATTAATTTTACAATCATAAGCTTCAAATAACTCTGATTATGTACATTTATATGTAATTTTGTCCTATACTGCCATGTTAAATATTTAGAAAAAATGCGATCACAGCGCCACCGGTTGAGCAATTGATCCCCAAATCTAATCAGCACCAGATTAAGTCAGGGTCCAACAAAATACCAAGTTTGGTTAAATTTCATTCATTTGTTTGTGAGATACAGTGTCCACAAAAATCGTGATACACACAGACAGGCAAACATTTTCTAAAAACTACCAATTCGTGTTCAGGACATCCCAAAACGTGTAAATCCATCAAAAAACGGAGGTCGAAAATTTTCACGAATCCAATACTTTCTCTTTATTACATATAGAAGAAAGTAATAATACTGCGCATGCTTTCTACTGTCGTGGCGATTCAATTTGAAGGATTTTTCTATGCTACCGTTAAAATAAAAAAGTAAAAATAGATAGGAAGGTTTATGAAATAAAATTAAGTTAAAAAAAATATTAATATTATACGTAAAATATAAAATATTATTTTAATTAGTGTTTTTAAATGTAATGCATGTCAAAAAATGTTTTGTAAAAAAAAAAAAAAAAAAAAAAAATCACAATATATATATATTATTTAATGTTTTGCACAGGAATAAAATGTATTTACATATTGACTTTTTAAAATCGAAATGGTTTGACTCAAAGTTGAAAATGGCTAAGCCTTCTAAGTATTGTTGAAAATAATATATTTGCTATTTAAAACATTTTTATATTTTATTTGAAATAATGCTATGAAGAAAATTAACCCAATTTCTATTTTAAGTCATAAAAAATTTTACTTTCACCATGCTTCTTAGTCGTAAGCTCTTTAAATCAATATTAGATGAAACATAAAACTCCAAAAGATTTTTCTGTAGACAATGTCCTTACCACTAAAATAAAAGATATAGCTCGTCCTTAGTTTTTTATGCTATATTGTACGATCACGAGTTTCTATTGTCTAGGTACGGAACACAAAATATGTAATCACAGATCTTTAGCCTTTTATTACTTTTAAATAAAAGTGAAATGAGATTATTTTATTCACAAATATTCATCATTAAATCGTATCAGAAGGGGTTAAACAAATCTGAATACAATTTTTGTATAAACGATTTATCTCGATAGTGAAAAGTAAAACGTTCATTTTACTAACATTAGTGAGATTACACATTTCTGAAATCGAAAAGGGGCATTAGCATTTTCTCTAAAGGATGGAAATTTGAAACTCAAGAGGTGAAACGTTAGGGTTCGCTTTTCTATTTTCAAGAGAAAGTGATTTGTTTCACTCAGTAACGGATAAATATTTGCTAAGTTTGTTTACCCTTGATGCCAACCAATACGCTAATGTAGTTGAAAAAAAAAAAAAAAAAAATGAAAACGAAAATGTACGATTTGTTATTTCATGGATATTAATTTTTTACGTTAAATGTGAACATTTTGTCATACAAGAAATTTTTCCGTAGTTTGCCTTTCCATATTAGCATTTTGATTCAGAAAAAGAATCAACAAAAGTAACCTTTTATAGATACAGAAGTATTATTTTCTTGTATGAGAAAGTAGTTCGTATACAAACAGGCAGGTTCTAGTCGATGAATGCTTTTTATTCCACGTAACTTCTCGAATCAGAACAACATAACAGTAATTACAACGAACATTCTTGAAACAGTTCACTAGTACCGTTATTTCATCGAATATTCTGGTAGCAACCCAATGAAGCTCTCCTTCGTACTGCAAAAAACACTATTCGGTGAATGTTCTTGAACAGTCCAAGAAAACAACCACTTGTTCCACAGATGTAACGCACATAACATCAAATATTCCAGAGCAGAAATCTTTGCTAGCTCATGAACAAAGTTCTAACACTTAGAGCACAATCTCCAAAGTACAATCGCTCGGAATAGGTCTCTGAACAACACTGATTCGCAGTGACTTTACACTCTTCTGCAGATATCAATTCACTCCTATTTATACCCAATGGCGGTGGGGCTTGGAGCAGTTTCTATCGAGAATCTCATGAAAAGTTCGAGATCTAGCCTGCTATGCGTCGGAGAACTTTGAAACTTCGGAAACCCTAAACTACTACTTTTCGCCTGATTTGATCGCAAAATCGTCGAATTCGTCGCCAAGGCCTCCACTGCAAGTGAATGAACTACCGCTTTATTTTTACTTGGCTTGTAAAACTGCCTTCACCGCAACAGAATAACTTTGTATATCCTACCACTTTCAGAAGCGTGCATTTCTGCTGAAATATATACGGAGAAATATATTGTATAAACGTCATACATAAATATAGTTTGATAATTCTACGGATACACATTGTCGCTATAGGAAGAATGTATATTTTAGAAACGTGTATGCTGGAGAATAAAGGCGACATTTATTTGCAAGATTAAAATTATTTTATCAAGTAATGCTTTTTTTTTTTTTTTTTTTTTTTTTTTTTTTTTCTGAAAATACAAAATAATAGTGTAATCTAGTATTTAAAATTCAATTAGTATATATATATATATATATTACAATAACATAAAGTACATGAGCACGAATTCTTCTCAATGAAAAAAATTCGTCATCTAACATAATTTGAAGCAATTCTTTTTCAAAAACGAACTAAAAGGCAGATATTCAAAAGATAAATCAATATTTTAACGTCTAATAAGGCAAAGAAAAATTTCAAACTTAAAAACAACCGAAAACATAAGCTTAGTTTTCATCATTAAAGAAATCTAAATAATAATAATAATAATAATAATAATAATGAATCAGCAAGTAAAATAAATAAAATAAAATAAATTCTATGCATAAAATGACACCGTGATTCTAAAATGAAACTTGGAGTACTTGGAAAATTTGCAAATTTTGATGCACTGTATCACAATTAAGAAAAAAAAAAAAAAAAAAAAAAAGAAAAAGAAAAGAAAGAAAGAAAGAAAAAGGAGAAAAGAAGAAAAAAAAATAAATATTTTCAATTTTTTATTTCTTGATTGAAAATAAATCTTCTTCGAAGAATCGACTTATGTTTTAAAGGATTTCAAAAAAAAGGGGGAAAAAATGAATAACTGAATAGAGATAATGAAGCTCATTTACGCTTGAAAATAAAGAAAAATCAATTTTTTTTTGTGAAAATGTGTAATTATATTAAGAAGCATGAAGAGCACTTATTTTCATTTCTTTAATATGCAATCTTATTAAATCAGTATATATGTATGAGTAAGAATACTTTTAAGCCTAAACTATGAGATAAAATATTTATTTCTAATACACTGTGAGGACAAAGTTCATTATTTTCAAATCATGAAATGACAGAATTTCTATATTGTTTTTAAATTTTACATTAAATATTTATACGACAATGTATATTTTAATATAATAGTTAGGAAATTGTAAAATTATATAAAGAATTAGGAAAATATGTAGGTAATCTACGCAGTCAGAGTGTATCGGATGAATGGTTGGGTTTTACTTCGCACTAGTGCTTTTCAGATGGGCAATTGGCGACGGTCTGGGACACACCCCAAGAGGTGCTCCGGTGACATGCCATCACAATTTTGATCCTACGCGGAAGGGATAGCTCTCCCGCTTCAGTGACCCCCAGAGGTATAATTTTTGATGGGAACATGGAGGACATTGCGACCACGACAGATTTTACGTGCACCAGCCACCATTAGTGTACACGACGGTCTTTGGCAGGCTCGAGTACAGAACCTGCAATCTTCCAATTACGAGGCCGGCGCTCTACCGACTGGGCTACGGTGGCCGTATCTTACTTAGGAACTCACACAATACTTCTGCATTTTCATGTAGAAATTAACAGATATGTTATTCTGAGAAGTATATTTATTAAGATATTCATAATGAAACATTTTTTTTTAATTTCAATTTGGTTTCATTTCGGCATTGATATATTGCAATTTTCCTCAGGAATTTAGTTACTAATCCTCAGATTCTACTACTTATACGTGCACAAAACTCAGTATATAAAAATACATTACAAAACACTATGCTGATTAAATTTGGGTGCATATCGGCCGACAGGTGTCGATACTGTGCTACTGTATACCTTGTGAATAAGAAAATAAATCTCTGATTCTATTGCATATAGTTACCCAAATCTTGGTATATGAGAGGGTCATTATTGAATACTGTGCTGATTTAGTTTGGGTGTATATCGTCCGACGAGTGGTGCTGTTTTTACTCACCTTCTGTGTCCTTCCACATGGCTACATCTCAATATGTGTTGATTAAAAGTGCACCAAACTCTACATGTAAAATCTATAAAGTGCGAAGCTATGTTCAAACTTTTGTGCATATTAAACAGTAAAAGGTGCTATTATAAAGCATTATATAGAAAAATGTTCTGTGATTGCCATAACTTACATGTTTACATTTGAAATCTTTGAAATATATACGTATACACATCACAATATATATATATATATATATATATATTTCTGAATACATCAGTTGTATAATTATTTCAACATTTTTTAAAGAATATAAACTATTAACAAATACGCTTAAAGAATGTAAAACAGAGTACTTCGAAAGAATGGACAAGATAAAAAATAAGCTTCTTTTTAGAATTAATTTTGAGCTAATTTAATTTATTGTTTAGATAAATTAATTTAAAAGAGAATTTGAGTTGCATCGACTTACCTCTTGTTCTTCTAATAATAAAAGATCCTGCAGAAAGAAAGAAAATTTAATTAGTTTGCATTCGGGATTAAAAGAAGAAAGGCAGCACATAAATTAAACAGTGCAATAAATAAAATATATAATTAATAAACAATAACATTTACAAAAATATCTTTTTATTACTGTATAAAGATATCTAACATTTGCTTTGTTATCTGCTTTTTTTTTTGTTGTTGTTGCATTAAAAAATATTTTACGATTTGAGCTTACAAATATGCATTTAGAAAGACAGAAATAGGGGAAGCCGGGGTAATAAGAGACAGGGGTTATAAGAGACGCAGTCAAAAAACCCACCAAAAATATACTTAGACAGCATTAAAAATATGTAATATTAAGTATCATGTGTATTCTTTACTACAATACACTTATTGAAAAGTTTATAACATATTTTGAATTATTTTTATACGACGAAAAAAAAAACCTTCACTTTGAACTTTCTCTGAAAGTTCGTGACTTTTTCTAAATTTTTCTTTCTTTTTTTTTTTTTGTAAGTAAGATGTTTGGGATTTATTAATGTGTAACCTTTTGACCAAGACTATGACTTTTGATGTACAATTTTTTAAAACAATGAAAGAATTCTTTATTTACATGTTCTAGGCATGTTTCTTATTACCCCATTTTTATATTTTGTGGGGGTAATAAGAGACATGAGTCTCTTATTAACCCCACTGTTAATTCCTGTGTCCCCCCCAGTTGTAGTTCCTGTTAATTCTGCCTGACTAGTTTACGAAGAGTTTATCTAGTGTTAGGCCCAGTCTAAGTTTACCAAGAGAACATTTTTTTTTTTTTTCCCCACTTTAAATCAAAAAGCAGTTTCACTCATTAGGCTAGACCATATTTAGTTGATATGATTATGTAAATTTATGTTTAGAATGTGTATAAGTTTGTATTTAGTCATTAATACTTCATTACGTAATAAATAAGTTCATTTATAATTACTAGAAAAATATTTTATAACATTTTGTTCGCTTGTATGCACTTCAAAGATACGTCTTTTTTGCCTATTTTCGACTACACTTTAGAAAATGGGTAAAATATTTTCTGCCCATTTTAGAAATTATATTGATGTTTTTGGTTAATCCCTAGGTTATGTTGATTATGTAGAACTATCATTAAGTACAATATTATATTATTTAGGACCTAATATTAAAAGAAATGAATTTCACAAACACATTTATGACAGTTAATTTTCGAGCAAACATATTTTTTGAATGGATGTAAATAATAAAAATTTAAAACTATTGGCTGATTCAGAATTGTTTCCAGATATCTTTAATTATCTCACATGATTTTACATTGCTATATATGGACAGTTACAAGCCTGGTCTCTTATTACCCCGCGTGGGGTTATTAGAGGCAAGGATTTAATGAAAATTAAAAAAAAAGAATTTAATAAAAAAAAATTAAGTTCAAAAATCACCTAAAAAATCAAGAGGAGTCCATTTAATGAAATTAATAAGAGACATTTATTTCAAGTTATTTAGATTAATAGTATAGATTTTATTAATATTTTTTGTCTCTTATTACCCCTTTTGTCTCTTATTACCCCGGCTTCCCCTAATGTTTTTTGCTTTGTTCAAGATTTTGTTAAATTTATTGATAATATTAGTTATTATGAAACAAGCAACTGAATTTAGATCAACATCACACATATATATATATATAAAGGGTGTTTATAAAGTCCCGGACCCATTTTGATGTTTAATAACTCATAAAATAATGAAGATATAAACAAACTTATGGCATTTATTGATGGAATAACTCATATATTTTCTTTTCAGGTTTGAATATCTTTACTTTTGTAAATATCGTCTGCACGTGTGGTTAATTTCAGATGCATGTGGTTAATTCAGACATGCTTGCCGCTACCTGGCGTGAAATTGACTATCGACTTGATATTCTCCGTGCGACGAAGGGGGCACACGTGGAAGTTCATTGACAAGGGTCATGAAACTTTTTGAGTCTATCTAACCATTTATGTTATTAATTTTAATCTATCTTTATTATTTTATGAGTTATTAAACATCAAAATGGGTCCGGGACTTTATAAACACCCTGTATATATATATATATATATATATATATATATATATATATATTCAGACTAGGCTACGCGCGCTTCGCTGGCCACTAAATTTAAATGAATTTTCAAAAGAATTGAATCACTGTTTATTTTTTATATCACATTTTGGGCTTGGTAACATAATTAAAAATTCCTTTCAAGGTCAAAAAGTCAAAAGTCATATTATAAATTAAATTAAAGTAAATATTTCTTCCATTTTCACTCGTTTAGTAACGATGCTCTATTGTCTTATGTGAATTATAGTTACTTTTCTATAGTCAATGAAATTAAAATAATGCCCTTTTTTGTATTATTCTAAATTATAGAGAAAAAAATGTATGGTTCATTTTTGGATATCAAGTCTATAAATATTATTACAAAAGTTTAAGCAATATCAATAATTTTTATACATCTACATAAAGTAGAATGCTCTCCCGATAACGATAAATAATACACTTTTTAAAATATTCTTTTGAAACAAAACATTTGAAATGTTATTTAGAGAAATTTAAAACAACATAACTAAGTCTGATATAACTGACCAATAAAACAGAATATTTATTCATCAACAGTATTCTAAATATTAAACGATTCGCCATTTTGTTGGTCGAGGACCTTATTGAACATGTTTCTGATTTAAAGTTTGGACATTTCAGGGTTATATATATCCGATGAATTTTGTGTTTATAAGCAACTTCCGTAGAACAAACCATACAGCAACTCTTAATGTAAGCTACAGCAAAGACATCTTATTAAAAGTTTCATTTTTGGCACCAGTAGAGAGCTAGAATTTTCTACCTTTGAAGCTTATGCTCAGAAGATGCCAATTTCGTTCGCAGGTTCTTTTATCAGCTTAGTCGTTTTGACTATATCCCGTTTTTTTTTTTTTTTTTTCTTTTCCCGAAATTCACGTGCATGTTGGCTAAGATCACTTAGGAAGTCCCTCATTAAAGACATTTCCACATGGCCAAGTTCCATAGACTGTTAGCGTAGACAATTGTCCTTGAGGGACAGATAAACATAAAAAAGATCGTGCAATTTTATCTTTCTATAATCAGCATTTTTCTTTCTTTATTTCTTTTTATGAGACCAATTATACACCCCCCCCCCCCCAAAAAAAAAAAAAAAAAAAAAAAAAAAAATCTACTTTCGTTATTTTAATTAAATTTAGTCGAATAAAGAGTAATTGAAGTAGTTCTGTATAGGCAAAGATTTTTAAAGATAAATAGCAAATATAACATGAGTGACAAATCAAATGCTTTTTTGATGATTCTAAATAGAATTTGTGCATTCCCGATGAAAGATAAATGTACTATAAGTAAGTCTTAATCGTAGTAGATAAAACCTTGTCTGAGTCTTCTTTATAATGAAAACCGAATGTGTCGCGATAGAAACATATACATGCATTCATACGTAAGCACGATTAATCAACATTAAAATAATAATCTTCTATATAAATAAAGAGTATATAGATAAAATATATCTGTGAGTCTGTGTGTGTGTGTCTGTTTTTTCTCTGGTGCTCCCATTACCGATCGCAGAGCTACAAAACTTGGCAGATGGGTACCTGGGACCCTGTATGTGTGCACCTGATCGAGATTTTTTCGAATTTCAAACTTGAATTTTTTTAATTATTTTTTTTTTAGATTTTAAATATTGGCTTCTATGTTTCATTTTTCATAAATTTATTCTTTTATTGTAATCGTCTGTGTATCTTAGCGACGGCTGTTACGCTGTTTATTTTTTATTTAATACATTTATTTGAAGGTGAAATCTTTTTTTCGTTTTTTAATTTATTATATTTATTGTAAATAAAATGGGAATGCAATAGAAAAAAGTAAATATAGTAAATTTAAAATTTAATAACGTATTTATAACAGTTATGTTTATGTTTTACTTTTCATAGCATAACAACTTTTTATTTATTATCTTTTTAATTATATCCTTTAAAAGAAAAAAACAAACTTTATTTTTTATTTATTTAATTTTTAGTATTTATAGGGGAAAAATGGTAGTATGCAGTAGAAAGGATTAAATTTATTATTATTATTATTATTTTTTTATGAATTTAATTTCTTTTTAAAAGAAACTACTTTTTA
The DNA here is from genome assembly GCA_963930645.1 of Salticus scenicus. Taxonomy (NCBI): domain Eukaryota; kingdom Metazoa; phylum Arthropoda; class Arachnida; order Araneae; family Salticidae; genus Salticus; species Salticus scenicus. Next base: position 133,610,565 of record OZ005648.1, read on the forward strand.
TTTTATTTTAATATCGTGATACTTCCATTTAAGTACTCAACAATAGGAACGAAAAAAAAAAAAATATTATTATTATTTTAATTAAATTGGCAGTTCCAAAAAAATAAAAATAAAATAATAATATGTATGCTAAGTAAAACGATTTTAAAGTGATTTTAAAAATAAGGCTGTATAAGTAATTAAATTTTCCCAAAGATTTTATCCTTCCGTGTGACCAACGCTAACATGTACACCATGTACGATTGAATTATTAGGTCGTTGCAAAAGTTCGTGCGGACGCGGATCATTTTATTGCCTCCAAAGACGAGAGCTTCTATCGCCGTGGTATACATTTGTTACCCGAAAAATGGGCAAAGTTTGTAGAAAATAATGGAGAGTATTTTGATTAAAAATTGTCATTTGACTTGATGTATTTTTATGAAAGGAAGCAATAAAAAAGCGCACGAATTTATGCAAAGATCTAATAAAATACTTACAGTAATAAAAGTTTAAAAAATCCTTAGAAGCAGATAAAGTAAGGATTTTTCACAGTTATTTGTAAAATTAGAAAATAAATAAGTAAATAAGTAAAATTACGAAACAACTTCTTCAATTAACTGACTAAAGGTTTCAATAATTTCTCTGTTTAGCATAAAACTCATCCACTTTTCAAATACACAGATGGAAAAAAAAAATCCCAACACCAAGAAAAAATTATTGTACAGTAATGAAATTTCAGCAATACATTTGTCTAGGTAACATATTTAATTGATTAAAGTTTCAAGATCACAGGTTGAGCCATTGGCGAGAAGAGCCATTTCAAATGTGGAATGTTGGTACAATAGTAACCGGTGTAACCGCCAGAATTTTGAATGCAAGCATGCAAACGTGCATGAATTGTGTCGTACAGGTGTCGGATATCAGTTTGTGGGATGGAGTTCCATGCCTGTTGCCCTTGGGCGGTCAATGCAGGGACGGTTAATGCTGGTTGTGGATGACGCTGGAGTTGTCGTCCAATGATGTCCCATACGTGCTCGATTGGAGAAAGATCTGGTGATCTAACAGGCCAAGGCAACATGTCGACACTCTGTAGAGCATGTTAGGTTACAACAGCGGTATGAGGGCGAGCGTTATCCTGTTGGAAAACACCCCCTTGAATGCTGTTCATGAATGGCAGCACAACAGGTTGTATCACTAGACTGACGTACAAATTTGCAGTCAGGGTGCGTGGGATAACCACGAGAGTGCTCCTGCTGTCATACGAAATTGCTCCCCAAACCATAACTCCAGGAGTAGGCCCTGTGTGTCTAGGCCGCAGACAGGTCGCTAGCAGGCGTTCACCTGGCCTCCTTGTAACCAACACACGGCTATCACTGCGACCAAGGCAGAACCGGCTTTCATCAAAAAACACAACAGATCTCCACTCCATCCTCCAATGAGCTCTAGCTTGACACCACTCACGTCGCAAACGGCAGTGGTTTGGAGTCAGTGGAATGCACGCTACAGGGCGTCTGGCTCGGAGCTGTCCTTGAAGTAACCGATTTGTAACAGTTCGTTGTGTCACTGTTGTGCCACCTGCAGCTCGAATTTCAGCTGCAGACGCAGTACGATTAGCCACAGCCATACGCCGAACACGGCGGTCTTCCCTCTGAGTAGTGCCACGTGGCCGCACGGAATCCGGTCTTCTTGAGGCAGTACCTTCCCTTGACCACTGCTGCCAACACTCATGCACAGTGGATACATTCCTGCCAAGTCTTTCTTCAATATCGCGGAAAGAAAACCCACCTTCTCGTAGCCCTACTACACGACCTCGTTCAAACTCAGTGAGCTGTTGATAATGGCTTCTTCGTCTTCTTAGAGGCATTCTTGACTAACATTAACCCACTACGTCAAATCGCAACTGTAAATAACGATCACGAACCTTACAGCACTTATTTAAAGCAAACCTCATTTGCATGTTCATAGTGTCGCTACTAGCGCCACACTTATGCGCGTAGCTCGAAATTTGATTCGACGTCATCATTCAGGTGTATAAACACGCCTACCAAATTTCGTTTATCTAACACAGCTCCTTGCTGGTGTTGGGATTTTTTTTCCATCAGTGTAAATTCGTTTAATGATTACCTTATATAAAACATGCTATAATCACGTACTTCTATAATACATAAAAGCAGTGGCGGCTCGTGCAAATTTTCACAGGTGTGGCCCGATCCATCGCATGATGCGTAATTTAACTTTAATACTATTCATTATTCAAACATGCAAACAAACAATAATAAAATGGGGTGTAAAACGAAATTTCGGATTTTTTTTTATATTTATGATGGCGAATTTTAAATTCAACACTATGTAAACCATTGCATAAAATTATCTCAAAAATTAAAGTTTTACAAATACAATTGCAAAATTCTGCAATGTTTTAACCAATGGAATATCAAAATTTAAATAACGGAAATTGCTAAGTTCGATACCAGATCGCTTTCGTCGCCATATACATTTGGAGTTTACTATAGTTTTTCCCAAAACTTGAATAAAAAGGGCTATGTAACACTTAGAAAGACTCTCTACAGAGAGTACACCACTCAGTTCTAGGACCCTCTTTTAGTCAACTGGCTTTAACCCCAACACTACACACCATTAAAATTTAAATTCAAATGTCTCAGAGTGTAATATTGTTTAGCTTATGCAAATTACATTTCTAAATCTTTTAATTATAGAATTTCAAGTGTTATATTCATGCTTCTTATCTTAAAAAATAAATAAAATAAACCTTTAACCAATCTGTAAGAAGTTATATTGGAATTTAGAAAGTCATGATTAATGTAATGTGGATGCATTAAAAAAAAAAAAAAAAAAAAAAAAAAGACTATGTTTCTCACTTTAAAAGCTTAATTTTAGATAATTTAAATTAACTTTCAATAAATAAATAAAGAAGACGGGTTATCATCTTAAAAAAAAAAAAGAATGAAAGAAAGAAAAAAAAATCATTGCGGATGTTTCTATTAAATCGCATTTAAAAGAAAAATCATTTAAATAATAATAAATCACAATTTTATGCAGATATTTAATCCATTTATCCATTTAAATCCATTAATTATTTATCTGAAAATTTTACAATTTATTTACATAAAAGTTTTAATGCACAATTCTGAAGAAGAAAAAAGAAAAAATCGAATATTATTTTTATTTTTATTTGTTTATTTGTATATTTATTTTTCTCATTTAAATTCAAAATACTTTAGTTAAAGAGGTCTTAAATTCTTATACAGGCTTTTATCTCAAAGGCTAGTCTAGAAAATATTTTTGACTATTACCAGATTTCTTTCTTTAAACATTAAAATTTTAAACCGTCGTACATAACTCTAAAAAATTCACCGAAAAATCAACGAGGAAAAAGAAAAAAAAAACGTAATGCAGAAGTCGCCAAATTTTATCCGCAAATTGCATGGTTAACAGACAGTTTTTTCCCGTATAGTTTTGTTCCAAAGGGCAGGACTCTGCTGGCCCATCGACGAGAAAATTACAGTGTGCTTACACTGATAAAGCAGTTCGCCGCCAAATCTGTTAACCCGATTTTCTAGTAGAATAAACTGCACAAATAAACACGCCAATTTCGGGCCGACTAAAAACTGCCCCATAGATAAGGAAGGGAAGTAGGAGTCGGTCAGTCATTAGTGATTTGTGACAGCTGAAAAAATATATTGACAAATAAATGATAATGAAAGAAGATTCAGGAAAAGTTAGATAGACTTGTTATTTTGCATATATTTTTTTGAACAGTTATAAAAAAACAAAAGAATTATTATTATTTTAATCGAGAAAAAAATTGCTCCACTGGCCCTCAATTACGAACCGCCACTGCATGAAAGCATTCAAAAAACGTATTTAATATTAAGAGCGCACAATACCTAGTCACGCCGACAGTCGTGGTCCAAGTTATTCTATGGAAAAATTTGTTTTCATTTTTTCAATTTCATTTTCACATTCAGAAAATTCATAAACGTTAAATTAATACTCATTTTTCAATAAATAAATAAATAAATAAATAAATAAATAATGATTTTTTAAATTTTAAGTACTTCATTTTGCGGTTAAAAAATAAGAAAAATGCATTTAGTGAAAATTCGTTTTTTTTTTTTTTTTTTTTTTTTGACTAAAAATTAAAAGTTAAAAGTTAAAAAAAAAATAATTTTTCAAAAATGAGTACCAATTTAACGGTTATGAGTTTTTTTTAATGTGAAAACGGAATTTAAAAAATACATTAGATAAAGAGTTATTGTAGAAACAATTTTTGCCATAGAATAACTTGGGTCACGACTGTCCACGTGATTAGGTATTGTCCCCTCTTAATATTGAAACAGCTTTGTTCATGCGCAACGTTTGTATATACGTTTATTTTTATTTTTATTTTTTATGTTTGCTATTTATTTAACTCTATTGTAATTATTACTATACCCTACTTTATTAATTATACTTTATCACCATATAAATATATAATTGAAAAACAATTCATGTATTAAAATAGCACACATTAGTATTATAAATAACATATAAACACAATAGAATTATGCATATAAATTATGGATAAAATAAGGACTGAATTTCTTAAAAGAAAAAAAAAAAAAAAAAAAAAAGAGAGAGAGAGAGAGAACGAAAGAGAACGAAAGAGAAAGAAAACGCAAGTTTATTAAAAAAAGAAGAAAAGAGGTCGAGAGAGAGAGAGCTTATCTTAAAAAAGAAAAAAAAAAAAAAAAAAAAAGGAAACATTAAAATAATATTGTGCAAAGAGGTTCCTTAATATATAATTATAAATAGATTACACAATTCTTATCTTAGATATGTTATGTAACTATATTCCTGAGGGGATTAACTGCGGTGAATATATCCCACGTTCCACCTTCACCCGCCCTTGTTATATTTACATTAAATTCAGGCTTTTAGTTTATTTCACGTTACTACTTTTTTTTTCTTAATTGAAAACATTTTTTAAAAACTTTTGATATTTTATGCACATTTTAAAAAATAAATAAATGGATTAAACTGGGGTCAGCCTAAAATACTTTCATTTAAACGAAAGAACATTCCATTTTATGCTACATTAAACATCAGCGTTTTTATATCCTAAAAAGTAATTTTTTAAACATATAAAAATATCGTAAATAAGTAAACTAGAATTAAACTAAAATAAAATATATAAGTAAACTAGAATTGCAGAAATCCTGATCGTACTAGCTGGCTTAGCCCGATTCATTGATCACTATATTTTAACGAATCATATTTAATTCCAGCCCCAAAACTGAAGTATTTTGTTAAAATAATCAACATTTTCTTCTAAACCTAAAAAATTGTGAATCACTCACTCACTCACTCAGCACATGATGAATCATTCACTCACACAGGACAAATGATCTTATATATATATATATATATATATATGTATAGATTTAATTTTTGAAAAACATCAAAGAAAACATTGTTCATTTAGTGATTTTATTTTCAACTGAAACTACACAAAACAGATAAGACAAATATTTATAAATATGTGGAATTTTATGAGATTATTTGTTTAGTGACGTGATTTAAGAAGCTATTTTTTGAAGTTTCCCCCACACGGAGGGGCACAAGTTCTTTCTTGCATTTCCCACCATATCTCAATGAAAGAAAAAAAAAAACATATATTCATAAGCCGGATATCCGGTGGTTTTGATCCGGATATCCGACGGTATTTCGGATATTGAAAAGTCGGCCGGATATGTCGGATACCGGATATTTTCCAGATAAGATATCCGGTCCATCCCTAATAAAAACGATCCTAATTTAATGTTCGCAATAGTTACAAAAGTATACAAACTTTTCATTTTACCTATTTTTGTATGAAACAGGTATTTGAACATGTAATTTTTTATTATTAAGAAATGTATAAGCAATATTTTGGCATTATTAAGATATATTTAATAAATTATAAAACTGGTTAAATATTTCTTTTTAAATTTTACTTCGATTAATCCACCACTGATTTAACTCATCCAATGCTACGTACTTTTACATGACATTTTAAGGTTTTTTTAGATTTTAAATACATCACTTTACTTAATTCATTATTAGTTTTTTTTTTTTTTTTTTTTTTTTAAGAAACCTTTGGATTAATTATTTGATATTAATTAAGTTTAGAAATTTGTGTAGGATTGAGTAGCATGAGTATTTCAAGAAAAGGCATATTTAAATATTATAGCTTGAATCTGAAAAGCAATGATTTATTTTTCATATCAATATGCATATATGTTATGCCATTTTGTACAATCAAGCATTTATTTCTGCCATGTATAATATTCTCTCTCTCTCTAATTTTTTTTTTTTTTTTTTTTTTTTTTTTTTCCAAATTCCCTTTTCAGCACTTTTTGAAAATCACATACCTTCTTTGAATTACTATATATTTGTCTATGTAGAGTTTTAAGGTTTTTTTTTTAAATCATTTACAAGTCTTTTGAATTTCAAAAAAAATTTAATGAAGAGAGTTATCCATCACTAAAATGTAGAACAACTGCTCTGATATCATTCGTTTTCCTTGACACGACGTCAGAGTTCCATTAAAGAATATGAGACTGTGAAAGGAGCAATTATGGTGATAAACTTTCAGAAGTTAAAATTTTTTTCAGTTGCTGTCACGAGCAAATGAAAGTGATAAAAGAATTTAAATGCATTCTATTGTGAAGAGAATGAATTTACAAGAATATATGAAACTTGAAATGATTTAATCTTTTTCGCGATGTTTCCACTTGCAAAAAAAATTATTAAAAAAGTAATTTAAAAATTAAATTTTCTATTTACGTTAAACCTCATGAGGTATAAATTGTAGAATTTAAACTATAATAGCTTTTTTTTTTTTTTTTTAAGTTTATATATGACTCTCCGACATCAAATGCTATGAAGATTTTGGTAGACACCGAGGTTATAATACTATTTAATACATTATGAAAAAAAGATATAAAGATAAATTAGAAAATAGCATAAAAAAAGTAATTTAAAATTTTTGACACTTAAAATGCAAGCAGATTTGGCTGACAGGTTTTCCCTTCTTTTCTTACAGTTGCCAATAAAGGTATAAAAAGAAAGTTCAATTTTGTTTGTTAAAAAAAAAAAAAAAAAAAGAGAATTAAACGCAGCAATTAAATTTCACGGAAAATGACTGTTCACCAGTAATACAACTTCTCTTAATGGAAAGCAATGGTGAATATGTATAATATCTATAGTTGCTTATTATAATGACACTCATTTTTAATTCTTTACAAATAGTATTCTTAGAAATATACGGGGTCCATAGGCAACAAGCAACATGTACAATATCTAACAGGCTAATTTTACTGAGTTCATGCCTGGGTAACGAATTGGATAAATTACACAACCTAGAGTATTCTAAAAGTCATTAAGAGTAAAAATCTTTTAGCAGCGGAACACGATTGGTTTGCAGATCTTTTTCATTTATTTTCATATTCTTGTAACATAAAGAACTATATAAATTTCTTTATAAATATAAATATGTGATATTGTGGTTTATCTGAATGATTTTTAATCCTTAAAATGTAATAAGGCAGGCCATAATTTCTTTAACTATATCAAAAAAACTAGTTAAGGACCTGTTCCCATATACCCTAGTTAATTATTACGATAAGATGATATGGATAATTTTTATTGCTTTTATCTCAAAATTTCCTCAAAAGTAACAAAAATCTTGTACATGTCAAATACATTTTTCTTTCCCTTTTCCCATTGCAACAAATAAAGGGTTTAGAGAAAATTTAAATAAAGTTTCAGTTTTATATTTAAGTCTGTTTATTTTAAGAGAATGGGTTCTGTAGACATTGATATTGCATATGAAAATATACTTGAACAGTATAAGATAAAAGCCCATTTTTAAGCACTCATGTACTAATATACGTATGTATATATATATATACATTTGTATATACAAATATGCATATATCTTGGGAAAATAACATTTGTTAGGGATTTTTTTTTTTTTCTACTTTGCGTGTTTGCTAATATAAAAAAAATAAAATAAAATAAAGCAATACCTATATCCAAATGCTATTTTCAGTTTTTCTGTTTTTTTTTTTTTTTTTTTTTTTTTTTTTTTTCAGAAAAATATTCATTTTAAAAATATTTTTTAGTGAAATATTTAAAAAATGTCTTTAATGTTATCAGATTCTAAACTTAAAACTAAAAAAAAAAAAATTCTATTCAAAAATATTTATAACTAGAAAAATATAAACCGATTATTCAATCAATATGCTAAAAAGATGTATCAGTAGGTATATATATGATACATAGTAATCGAAAATTATTCTGACTTAATAGAAGTATTTTTATCATATCATTAAACAGAGTTTTAAGATTATATATTGTAATGTGATACATCAATTCTTTTTATGCGATTTTTTTTTTTTTTTTTTTTTTGCATGAAGAACTTGTGTAACATTGTTATGTACTCTAATTAACTTAAGAATCTTTTCCTCTCTTGTTTTTTCTTTCATTCCAGTCCATTTACGTAAAGAAGAAAAATCTTTAATGATGCCTCGAGGGATATGAATTTATGTTTGAAACATATGAAATACTATCACACAAAGCCCAAAGATAATTTTCTTTCGATATTATATTTCTATTTCGATAAATATTTCACGAAAAAAGAAATTGTGCTGCGACTTGCAAAAAATACAAGTAGTAAAAAATGATATATATATATAAAGAGAAAAAAAACTTAATATGTGTAAAATGTTTCTTTCACCAATTCAGAACAGCAATTTTTTAACTGTTTTCTTTTCTCTAGTATTATACTTACAAAAAAAAATAATTTCAGACAAGTTTAAAAATTTATAGGGTGGTTATAATTAAACTTCCCCTATAAACAGCCTCCTATAGCGCAAACAGGTGAACGGAATGCAACGAAATTTGGTATAGAGACTATACACGGAATTTCGGAAGAAAAAAAAATCGAAAATATCCACCAGAGGGCGCTTTTCCGGAATATCATTAAATATATCACAATAAACGACCAAAATGGAATACAGAAACAATATTAACAATCCAGAATAAGAATTATGAGTAATAAAATGTAAAACCGAGAAAAGCTGTTAGTTCAAGGAAAAAAATGTCGAAATTTGCATGCTTGCGAAGAAGAGGAAGCTTTAAGCAAAAACAGGTTTGCAAAACGTTTGCAGACGACAATAGTTTGCAATGGCAAGGTGGTCAGAAACTAGTCAATAAATGTTAATATTGTTTCTGTATTCCATTTTGGTTCCAGAAAAGGCGCCCTCTGGTGGACATTTTGAAACTAATTATTTTTTTCAAAATTCATTCAGCGCATCTCTTGTATAGTCTATATACTAAATTTCGTTTCATTTCTTTCTCCCATTTGCGCTGTAGGATACTGTTTATAGGGGAAGTTTAATTATAACCACCCTGTATTTTCATCGAAAAAAAAATAGCTGTAAATATCTTGATTAAGTTTAACATATTACTTTATTAAATATTATTTTTTGTCGATATTTTGTCAAAAACCATTTCGATCTCTCTCACTTGAATTCATCTGAAAAAAAGTAGGCACGAGTACAGAGTAAAACCAACAAGGGACTGTACTGCTGTTTTCGTTGCATTGTGTAGCAACAATGCATTGCAATGTTATAAAGAATATTTTTTATCCCAAATCTTCTCGCCGCCCCTAAAGTTCTGTTGCACTACTAAATTTTCGTTGCACTGATAACAAACACTTTTGTCTGGGGAAGTGTTGGGCTTAATTATTTCGAACAGAAAAAATGTAGCATGATTCTTAATTAACGGTGTTGGATTACACACATATATATATACATATTAACGTCATTCATCACCAGTATGTTTTTAAGTATTTGTAATGAATGCGTGTTAATTATTGGAAATCGATTGTTCTAGGTGCTTTGTGAATTTTATTATTTTCAAGCTCGATTTTTAATTTGTTTCATTTTATTAAATATTACTGCATTAGGAAACTGCCAAGATTGGACTCTTAAATAAAAATGCAAGGAAATGTCACTACTGTCAATAAAAAATTATATTACTCAGGGTGTACGAACAATTTGTTCATGTGCTTAAGTATCTTTGATATAATATGATAGTTTGGATATACGCATATCACATCCATCTGAGTTCCTGAACGGAAATTTCCAGGACATTGCGTCACTTTGCGAGTCAGGGGATAAAGATGATGGAGAGCGGTAATGACGAACTAACTATTCTGCAAATACTAAATGTGAAGCATATGTGAGTCTGGGGTGGTAATATGTAGTGCAGTAGACGTAATTTACCTTTTTATATAAAATTTGCACCACAACTAAACGTTTTACGGATGATTGGTTTATGCCCCACAAAAGCTTTTAGAATGATCTGTTTAAACCCTTCAATGGTATTAATATTGTAAATTATCTTCAACCTGATTACGTCCCAACGAAGAGTTTCCATGTAGATTGATTTACTCCCTTCGAAGTTACGGAATGATCTATCTAAAACCATCTGATGTTATAACACTGCAAATCATCTTTAACCTGTTTCGATTAACTAATTTGTTGGTACACACGTTCCCTTAGCAACATTGACTGGATACTACCATCATGTTCCCACCATTTTATGAAATTGAAATAAAGCGTGCATTATTCATTTGAAAGTCTATTTTCATCTGTATCAAATTAAGTTTATCTTCTAACAGGCTAATTTCTTTGCAGGATTATCTTCTGCATTTTTATTCGTCAAGCCTAAGCTAGCTCAATTAGATTTGGCCTGCACTGTGGAGATGATTTGTAATCCATTTACTTAGAGCTGAATTTATTTGCATTTAACCACTTATAACAGGTTTGTTTAGCTTTGTGATACAAAGATTATGCATATTAAACAACAATTTGCGATAATTTATCACTTAACATATGTTTTAATTCCTGATAATATGTTAAATTTGACGACACATGCCAAAAACGAAGAGAATAGAAGTATGTAACAATTTTATTTGCCAATACATTAAAAAGAAAAATGACTTAAGTAGAAAATTGGGAATAAAAGGAAAAGAAAATAGTTCATGTAATTAATTTTCAGTTTATAGAAAAATAACTTCCGAATGCATTTTTTTTTTTTCTTTTACAGCAAAATCGATGAAAAAAAAATCTGAACATAGAAGAATTTAACCCTTTTTTTTTTATATATATTCTAAAATAAAAGCTGCCATAGAATGAAAAATATATTTTCATGTGTTTTCATTGAAAATCGTGTGCAATGATAAAATAATAATAATAAAGTTGAAAATAACAGAGGCAATCCTCGGGGTATTCCCTTTATTGTTAAAGTAGATTAAAATAAAATATAGTTTAGATTCAAGGAAATATGCCGGGAAAAAAAAAATCACTTTGAAAAGTTTATAAAAACAATCTAGAAAAGGCTTTTGTGTTGCTAAAATTATAATAATGTTTACACAATTCTTTAGAGACTAATTTAAAGATTTAAATTTTTATGAAGTCGTGTTGAATATATTTTTGTAAATAGTTATGGTGAAATATATATACGGTTAAGAAAATAAAATTTATATTGGCAGTTTTCATTTTTGTTTTTGCATAAACTAGAAGAATTTTACTTCCTTATACAAAGTAAGTATATGGAAGTATAGTAATTTTCGAAATGGATTTTGTATTTCACATAGCTCAAAAAAGAATGATCGTAGAGTGTTGCAAATTTATATGTGCGACTGGTATGACATCTAGTTGTACACTTGCAACTTCGGTTTTAATATGAGTTCCCGTTTTAGAGATATCAACGACTTTACACGAATTTTCGTGACGTCTGTATGTAAGTATGTGTGTGTGTGTATCTCGCATAACTCAAAAACGGTTAGACGTAGAAAGTTTCAAATTAGAATATAGGTTTGTTATAACATCTAGTTGTGCACCTTCCTTTTTGGACATTTTAAGATTTTCCGTTTTGGAGATATTTAGGAAAATTATATCCATAATGACCAAAAATACAAAGGTTTTGGCCATTATATTTGACTTAGCATTATAGAGGTTTCAAAATAAGTTAATAACAGAGCTAGTAATGATGTTGATATGAACGTTGGAGACATGTTTGCGTGTAGAAAGTTATGCTTAAGGACATAAGCAGGTTTTTGTCGACGAATGCATTTTATTTAATGAATATTGAGCCTGTAGATAGAGTCTGTAATTTTATTGTTCTGAAATTTGTCGGCATTTTAACGTGTAGAAGTTGATTTTTTAAGACAGAAGTAGGTTCTAGTCGACGAATGTATTTCATTTAATGAATATTCAGACCGTAGATTGAGCCTGTGATGATACTGATAAAAATTGTTGACATTTTAGCATGTATAAAGTAATTCTTTAAGAAATAAGTAAGTTCTAGTCGACGAATGCACTTTATTTAATTAATATTCAGTAACCAGTTGAATAAATCTATTTTTTGTGGTACAAAAATTAATATTATTAAAACGTTACAATTATATTTTTACTACAGAAATCGTTTTTACTACAAATAAACATTGTTAAATACACTGCAGAGCATAAATTTTGCTAAATCAGGAACAACCGAATATTTCGAATTCTGAATGGAATTTGAATTCATCGAAAGTATTGTGAGTCGTTCATGGAATTTTCAAGGTAGTTCTGTGCGAGAAACCGATGCGTCATTACAAAATATCCAGAACTAGACTCTTATTGAGGTAAAGTTTCCAAATTTTGTAAATCCCTTACTACCATTTTTCACCGCATTTGAATGCTTAATTTGACGCTAAGTCAAATCCCACTCTCGTGGAAATAAAAAACGTTCATCTGTTTCCACTTTTACTGAAATGCCGTGTAGAAAGTAACACGTAAAAAGATATAGCCAAGTTCCAGTCTACAATAATAAACAATCACTTTTCTTTTTTCTATAGTCTTGTGAATCATTTATAGAAATTTCAAAGAATTTAGTTCTGAGAAATAAACCAATGAATTTTTCTAGAATACTCCAGAACTCTGTTATTATTGAAGTTAGAACTTCCGAACTTTGTCAACCCTAAACTACAAATTTTCGTCAGATGCGTTCGGCAAGTCACCGTATTCGACGCCGAATCGCCAAATTCGATGCCAAGACCAAAAATCTATGATGGCTACTAATTTGCAGTATGACGAGATTAGCGATAAATTTTGCGGCAAATGTTGCTTCAGGATAGCCAGAAACCCTTTCTCAATTTTAACTGAGTTAATTATTTTTGTAAAATTTACAGTTTCGCGCCACTAATTTTTGCGAAAGAGAACAAATCGGAGCCATATATTCTCGAATGATTTTCATTGTACTCTAAGCTCTACATTTGCCAATGAGGTATTTTGTAACAAGCCCATGAGTACTAGTCGCGAAAAAAATAGTGCATTTGTCTCGGTGGCATATATAATCGTACTATTTTGACGTTTTAGCTTCGAGTAGCAGTTTTTTTCTTCTTTTTTAATTAATGTTTGTAGACTGGAACTTGACTGTTTACTTACGAATCAGTTACCTCACACAAAACTGCCAATGCTTTCATAAAAATATGTATATTACTACGGATGTATAGAGAAGTCACGTGATGCCCACATCAGATTTTTTTTATTGATTTTAGAAAACAATCACCTATTCACCTATTCAAATGTTAAAAAAAATATGTAATATAGATTTTTTTTAAATTATTAACTAGAAATATATATATATTATATATAAAATTAAATATTACAGCAGTTTAAAATGCTGTTTATGTTTTGATATAACTACAGAATAAAATATTTTTATGAATTTTAAATTTACAGGCGTTAGATAATATTTGCTATCCCTATATTTTATACATTATCTTCATATTTATTTAAAATTTCCATCTACATAAGTCTTATGTACCAGTCTTTTATGCATTTACAACATATTCTCTCTCTCTTAGAAAAAAAAAAAAAAAAGAAAGAAAAAAGAAAAGAAAACAGAAGTCTAAGAATCCACGTAACATGCATTTAAGCTTACGTATGTCAGATCACAATGCACATAACATATATACACACAACAAATGCTTTGATAAATGTCTAACAGAAATACCTTCTTAAGCATTCTGTTAAATGGATGATATGTGTGATATATATGTTATTCAAGTAATGAAACAATTTATGAATTATTTTAATAATTAGCTTCTAAATTAAGACTTTTGAGTTGAGTAATGAAATGTTATAATAACAATTTATTAATATTTAAAATAAAATACTCAAAATTCAGCTATATATATATTTAAAAAAAAAAAAAAAAAGTAGCAAATCTTATTGATACTTTTTACAATTTTTCAACTTAGCATTTAAAAAAATTATTAGTAAACAACACTATTTTTAATCATCATTTCACAATTAGCTTACAAAGAATTAATTTCAAAATAGGATTGTGTTTTCATTTCGAATAATTTTATTTTGAACAAAAAGAAGCATGTAAGCATCTAAACTGACAATTATAAATTATTAATAACAAAGTTATACAAATAGTACTAAGGAATATTAATGTTATACAAATGATTACTTTAAAGCATGTCGTTAATAATTCTATAATAAATCTATATTACCTCTTATGACATTATATTCTTTTATAATATACATAGAATTTTTTTTTACAAAATACCTAAAATGTAAAAGGCCAGAAGAAAATATCTTTCCAGTACTTTTGTTTCTTGTTATTTAAAACGTTACATCAATTTGTAATTATATCATTAGCTCATTTTTTCTTTTATTTTCGTTTCAGTTGTTTAAAACTCCTACCTTTCTTTGTGTATGAATAATATAAATTTTTGATGGAAAATTTTGTTTCCTTTCCTTTAGTCTGTAAGTTTTCCCGTTTTTCTTTTCTCTTCCATTAGTGCCGTTTTTACTTTAAAAATAGTAAATTCGCCTTTAAAAATAGTAAATGTGATTTAAAAAATTTCCTTTTTCAACTCACGATTCAACTTTCTTTTCCAACTATCTTGTTTTTAAATGTATTCATTGTACTAAATTAATTGCTTTGTATTACGTTTTAAATTAAAATTTTAAACTTCCACTGAATGTCTTGTTTAGAAAATGGAATATTAAATAATTAAAATAAAATATAAAAATAAAATAAAATATTCTTGAAATAAGTTAAGATTTTCGTACAATTATTCAACAAGATTTTAGTTTATATACTTTCCAAATGTCTTTTTCGAACTCTCTGTACTAGTGGTACTCTAAAGTACTTGCTACCTTACAAATTCTCATTGATTGCTCTGATGAAGTGATATGCATAATTTTTATTTCGTATATCTTTACAAAATGCTCTTGAGTAACTGAAAAAATACGTTTCAAATACATTGTTTGTCTATTTTATAATGCAGTAGATAAAGTGTTAAGTTATTCACCTTTCTATGCATTATCATACAATATATCCTATACATATTGTATAAAAATATTTTCGCCTATAATTACGAGTAAATTAAAATGACGAAAGGCTCAAACTAGTTGGCAGCAATCATTTAGATTGCAATTATTTGGCAAAAGTCCTCATTGGATAAAAATAGTAAGCATAAGTGAAGCAACGTTGTCTGCTCTCATATTACACTCCTGCTTACAATTTTTTAACCATATGATGGGTCAATCTAAATGATTTTAAACCGAAATAAATGTTAAAATTTAGTGTCTTTCAGGAGGGTATTAATTTCAAAGTTTCTATTCATTATCTTTATCCCACATCAGGGTGACACTTCTGAGCATTATTATACAATATATCCTATATATATTGTATAAAAATATTTCCCTCTATATTTACCAGCAAATTAAAATTATGAAAGGCACAAACTATTTGGCAGCAATCAGTTAGATTGCCATTATTTGGCAAAAGTCTTCATCGGAAAAATAGTAAGCATAAGTGAAGCAACATTTTCTGCTTTCATATTACACTCCTGCTTACAATTTTTTAACCCGATAATGGGTGAATATCTAAATGATTTCAAGCCGGAACAATTGTTGAAATTTAGTGCCTTTCAGGAAGGTATCAATTTCATAGTTTCTATTCATCATCTTTATCCCCCATCAGGGTGGTATATTTTTTATAGCATATGTTTACCGGCATCGGAATTCACACCTGTTAGCTGTGGAATGGTCTTTTCCTAAATAGTGTGAATTTTCTCTTGCTTCATTCAAAATTTCTCCTTTTTTTACTTTGCGTGAAAATATGAAAAATTAATGCTAGGAATATGAGTCATTAGTTTCCAAACATTTTGGAACCGGAAAGTTCTATCCTTTTGAAATAATAAAATTACACCAGAAATTTTGTTTAACAATATTTATATGGTACTTTACAATCATCTTAAAAAATACCCAATAATATCTCAAATATTATCCAGGATAAATTTCCGATGTAAGTATTTTAATTCAAAATGACAGAACTTTCCGGTAATCTTAAATTTCGGAGAAGAAGTTCTTGTTTCCCATGCCTTCTGGGTAATCAAGCCTTGGTCACACCAATTTATATTTTCATTACTTATTGCATTATTGCCCTCCGGACAATTAATTTAATATCATGTTAGCCTTGTATAGTAAAACACTGCGACTTATGTCAATCCTGTTTCAAATCATCACTTTAATGTGCGGTAATGTATGTAGAGTTTCACGATAGCTGCTACTCATTGGGCTATTTGCCAGAGCCTGGAAAACACATCTATTGATGGTCTGGAGATATTCCATTTCAATAAGGAGGGGTTTATCTGTTTAGATTGCTTAACGATATGAAAGCAAAAATAAGTTTATATTCCATATATAAGAATAAAATAATACTGTATCATTGGACATTAAACATAAATTTATATTTTTAAAGGAACAATGGACATTTAAATTAACACCTTTTCTTATACATTCTATCTCCTCTTAAGCCATGTAATGACATGTAAACTGTCATTTTTATGTACATATATAGCTGTTTTAAAGGGAAAAAAATTAAAAAATGGAAAGGCATGTTTTACCGAGAAAAAATATTTAAAATAATCTCCGATTTCAAAGTAAACCATTCAAATTTTTAATTAATTAAAATATCCAATTATTTTGTCCTTTTTGTTTATATCGCTAAATATATTTGTGCATTTGAATCTTTGTATCACAATTACACTACCAAGCAAAAGCAAAAAAGAGTAAAATATAAAAATTTTCGAAATTTTTTGATATGAATGTGAAATTAAGTGTTTATAATAAAGGTATTCATTTTTGAATTTCAAAATTAATACCCAAGTTTTTCGAAAAAAATATTCTTATTAACATTCATGTAATATTTTAAGAAGATCTGATCAATAAAAGCCGTATTTTACGTAATGGGTTATCCTCAAAATTTAATGAATAAAAAATATCTAAAATTTAAAACTTTGTAAATATTATTTTGTAAACTGTAGAAGGATATTATTTTGAAAGTATTCTATCCCTTTCCTACCCGAAATTTTTTTATATTAAAGCATTACATTATTCTGTTTTTGCAAACTGAAAGAAAAATATGGACTATAACCGACATTTTTTGATTGAAAATTGTTCTTTACACTTTCTGCTAATTAACTCGATCGTTCATTTCCTGATTTTATTACATACGACTGCTCCAGATGCAAAAATGTAAGTGGATGTCTAACGCGCTCGATCGTACGGACTGGGTCGTAAAGGGATACGGCTTTGCACATTTTTTAATAACAATCTGTATATTTTTAATTGTATCAGTTTTAATAATTTTTATCATGTCTTGACTTCTTAATAATAATAATAACAGTAATAATAATAATAATAATCTTATATATATATATATATATATATATATATATATATATATAACATAAATACAGTTGGGATAAGGGTTTAAAAATATTTTTAACAGCATACGAGAACCAACATAGCTGGATCTCCAGTATTTTCTGTACACATACAACCAAACTATTCAAACTACTTATTTATTTTCAAAAATATGGAGCATTACACAAACACTGCTTGTTATCATATATTTTCCTGCACAAACTAAACATTGTAAAAGATATTTATGAAAGAATTATCTTGTAAGTAATGTGAACTCTATCTTGAAAGGTTATGAATAAACTAAATAATTTAACCATTTACCTTAAACACAATTTCAAGGCTAGCCTCAAACTGAATATGTCTATTTTAATTTTTATGGGCGCGAAAGGTAGCAAATTATAGCATTTTTGTAGTGTAAATAAATTTCATAAAAATGCATCGTAAATCTATTTAAAATTTCATTTCTGTTCATTAAATGGTACTTAACAACATTCAACGAAAATTAACAAACGCTGATGAACAAAAAGGGCCAGTTAGAATTGCGTTGCTCTATAAATTTGGCTAAATTAAGGAACTGAAACGCCAAATTTTATTGAAAATATTGTCCTTTTTGTTATGTAGTATCATTCAGTTTTTTAATTTTTTCTTAATTCATAAACACTCTGTTTGATTGAAATCGTTTTCCTTGAAAGAAAAAAAATACTGCAGAACTTAAAAATTGTAAAATAACTAAAACTTACTGTAAAATACTATACCGAAATTACTAGTATTTTGCAAATGTAATAAAATTACGACAACTTTTGCTATAAAATGTAGCACAAATATATAACTTATATGATATGTTTGTGTTAATATATTTTAATATATAGTAAAAAAAAAAAAAAACAAGAAATATAGAATAAGAAGTTACATATTATCATTAATTTACATAAGAGTAACAATTATTAAGATGGAGCAACAATTTATTAAGATAATTTTCAGCAAGTTATAATACGCATTTATTGCTTAAAACAAATTAAGCCAATGAAAATAAGTTACATATTAAACACATTTTCCCTACTTTAATTATAATCATTCAAAGCAAAAGTAGTTGGAAACTAATATTTATTTTCATAAATCTAAGAATCTAACTTGTTCAATATTTGAACTCCTTTAGATGTGATTGCATGTTTCAACATTTCTCCTGGGAAATCAATGCAGATTACACTTGACGTAGGTAATCTGAAAGTGAATTCTTTGTGAAAGGACATGCTGATTAAGACCAGTTGCTGTTTTTCTCTACGGGTTCTTATTGAAAGATGTTTCTGGAGAATATATATGCATATTTTTTTTCAAGTATGAAAAAATTGTTCTATTTTCAAATTAATTTTATCGATATACGGTCATAGTTACGTTAACTTTTATTGTTAATCTTTAATAAATTTAAATAATATCTAACACGATGTAAACTATAAAATAATAATAAAGTTTCTTTCAAGATGACTTAAAATATTTTCAGAAAGTGTATAATTTTATTATTATTACGCATGTAATGTTTGTTTTATTAGAAACAAATAATACAGATTATTTTGGCATGTATCGCAAATGAGAACAAATAAAAATATCTTCTTAAAAATAGATCATAAAATTTTCATTTAAAAATATTCAAAAATATTTCTCAAATATTTATTTTAATAAATTTGTTTAATTATTAATTTTAAACGGAAGACAGAAAAAAAAGTTTTCTATTCAATAAATAGTTTTGTATTCAGAAAATTCATATTTTTTATTAATACACTATTACTCTATATTTTTCTAAACTAAACTTAATTATTGTATCTGCTCTCGAATAAATTCAATATATTTTCAACTATAAACACTTATTGAATCAGATACTACTAGGAAAAATATTACATCTTAAATTTTATGGCTCTTTTCCGTTTATAATGATGTTTGAATACCTCCATAAATAAACTCTTCGCAATCAGGTAAAATTCAAAGGAAAATTCCTTTAGAAAAAACCTTCCCTTATTGGGAAATGCTTGTCTAAATATTTCAGTAACTTTTAAGCACGATTTGTTTTGCTTCGTTATCTATATATACAAGTAAGAAAAATATTTATTATGTATATTTAAAACTATATCTTATCTAATTTAAAAACTGCTTGGTTACACAAACTTTACGCATATTATTTCTTGCTATTCTTTCCTGAAATATTATATTTAAAGTAATCCCTTAGATTCTAAGGTGCAGTGGAATACGCTATTTTTGGAAAATTGTTATTTCAAATGCTATTCTGTGTATGCATAAGAGATTAGTCTTTGAAACAAACTGTAGAAATGTTTGAACCACAGAAATTACGAATAAATGGTATGTATCTTTACTTCATGGTTTTTAATAACATGTGAAAGCGGCATATTAAAAATAAAATTCTGACAAGAAAATACTGTATGTTTTGGAAGCAAGATATAAGGAAAAAAAATGTTTCTGAGAATATTTTCAGTTATGATAAAAGATGAAAATTTATTTTTTTAAGTTTGTATTGTTGTAACGCATTTATATATTAGATGCAATAATTTGTAAAACAAATAAAAGCTCAAAGAAAAAAGACATTACGCCTTTTCAATTTAATTTAACCCTTTTTATCCCATCGGGGCTTTAATGTCCCATCAAAAAAATTCCTCAGTATAGCCTAAATTTAATACAGGATTTCATTGGAACTTCAAAGTCCCTATAGTTTAAGATCTCCCTACAGTTAAGCTATAGTTTAAGCTAAATTTAATATGAGATGTTTCTCATGCAGCAAAGAAACATAATAAAAAAGTTTCAAACTATTTTTCCAAAAATAAGATAACTTGGGATATAAAGGGTAAAGTAAATTAACTGTTTGAAATATTTTTTATTTTATTTTTTTAATGTTTATAATTTGTGTTCTAATTAATTACAATATGTATTTCTTCCAAAATTTTGATATTTCTATTTATCGAAAAGTTATGATTTTTAATGTCATCAGTGGTTATATTAAACATAAATTAACACCTCTCAGTTGCTTTGTTAGCTGTATTAGTTCGTACTCTGCTATTACTCCTATTTAAAAAAATATTTATATATATTACCTTTGAAATAAATTTATGATTAAATATAAGATTTTTATGGAGGGGAAAAATTGGAAATGAAAGGGTTAAAATTGTTAAACAATTGAATAAGAAACATTTATTAAATAAAAGAATAGTAAAATACTTAAAATCATATAAAACATAAAAGTTTTTGTTGTCGTCCTCATTAGTATGTACTATATCTAACAAGTTGGAAACTTATAACTATATAAACAAGGAACTCAAATCCGGATTGCGTATTCTTATGGTATTACATAAGCGTTGGTGCAGGTTGAATTTTCGTAAGCCATCCTTTTATGAAAAATTGGAAGGATCGCTTACGAATATTGGGATTGTAGATTTTCTTGGAAGGGTGCTTCACGAAAATTCAACCTCCTACAATTAATGGTGAATGCTCAATACCATCGGAATACACAATCTTCATTTGAGTTACTTGTTTATACAGATGTAAGTTTTAACTTGTTAAATGTAGTACAGTTCGTTCTCCGATTCGATTTGTAAACAAACAAAGACGATTTCATTCTCGGCGTAGAATTGTTCTTGTTCGTTTAAGATTTGACTCGAAGAAGGAACAATACACACTGATGAGGGGCTAGGGCAATAGCACACAACGTTTATATTTTTATATCATTTTAATGTGGTTTTTGCTATATTTTAATAAAGGTCTTTTATTTAATTGTTTTAACAATTTAAAAAAATACTCTTTTTTTATGGAGGTACACTGGATTTAACTAAAATTAAAAAACATTCCAGGTTTTATTAAATACTTTTATTTATTGAATTTAAATTTTTTTTCATGTGGGCTAATTTTCATGTGGGCTAATTTCAGAATAGTTTCGAAATTTTAAGATTTAATTTCTTGCCCACTATTTTTAACACTTTTGAACAAAAGTGTTTATGACTTCGATTTTTCTGTACATCCATCTATTCCGACCGTCTGTTTTCCTCCACCGTCGCACTCTAACTTCCGTAAACATTATTATAATGTCATATATATATATATATATATATATATATATATGATATCTATGGCGTGTTTCCTACTGAAAATTTTATGAATAGTACGACTGCTTTGTGTACTAAGATGTACAAAAGTATCTCAATATGTTACGTTTAATGAGAAGTATTACTAAAATCATATTTTGATGGCTTTGTACAGCACAAAAGGTACGAAATTAATTAAACACATTCATTAACACAAATTCATTGTACAAAATCATATTTTCTATAAATATGACATGTTTAGTATTAGGTTTTAATGCACCATACAAAACTTTTCAATACATTATGGTCTTTACCAAGGCATTCATAAAATTTATTTTCACTTATTATATGCTTTTCGAACACTTTATAACAAAGTTTTTAAAGGATTAGGACTTGGTTTCATCTAATTGTAATTCTGTAAATATTTTTTGAATACCTTATAAATTATATGCTTTATTCAAATTCATAACGGCATGTTGTCAATTGAAGATAATATTACGTAGTGCAGTTGATATTTGTATAGGGTTTGTGATTGCCACAAAATACTTGTTAAAAAGTTCTAACCACGTTAATAATTATTGTGTTTAATTAATTAATTAATTTATTTATTTTAATAATGAATAGCCTAATATTTAAAGAATTTTAAAATGCTCAGGAAGCTCTTTTTAACAAATATTTAACCCTTTATAACAAATGATTTTTCAAAATTTTGGTACTTTTATTTATTAAAATTTTATGATTCTAAATGGCATCAATGGCAGTTAATCATCTAAACTCCTCTTGGTTGCAGTGTTATTTACCATTCAATTGTAGTCTCACAACTGTTTTCAAACAGTATTTTGCTACTTTAAAGAAATATTTATGGCTAAATATACATTTTATTGTTCTAAGTGATTTTCTTTTTCAAAATGTCAAATGTAAATAAGAAATTTTATCAATTTGTGAGGCGTTTTATTTGTTGAGGAAAAGCAATTTGTCAGATGTTGAATTAGGAGATTCCAATTAGAAAAAAAAAGGCACAGATAAATTATCTAAGGATTATTATCAAAGAAATTTGAAATAATTGCATGATTTAAAAACGAAGTATAAACCATTGCATAAATCTAAAGTATCGGCTAAAAAAGAACTTTTGGGGACGACCAACAAATAATACTGTTTATATACCAAAAGAAGTAAAAAAGAGGCCATACGTGAAGCCCTTTTCTGATGCCAGATATGCTAATATAGAGCATTGGCTACTTTTTACACAGAAAAAAAAATTATATATAAAGTATTCATCAAGTTTCTTTCTAGAGTAATATGCGAAAAATATAATGTTCACCCGTGTTTAAGTAATACCAAACATTTTATCAATGTTTTTCATGGGTAATATTAAATATTTGATATGAAAACGTTTCAGATATATTTTGTAAAGTTTTATGCAAAATATAACAGTGTTTAGATATTTAAGTAATTTTTTTTTAATCATCTATGTTCATTAGCACCAATTATTATGAATACACTTATAAACAAGTTTTTTTTTTTTTTTTTTTTTTTTTTTTAATTGAGCATAATTTTTTAGGATGAAGACAAAATAAGTACTCAATTTATTTTGTATCAAATCCCAGTTACTCCAAACAGCATCGGTTTTGAGTCTTTACTATATAATTTCCGTTTGGAATCTTAATTTTTATATGAAATTTACTATTATTTTTTTCTTTTTGGTCATTTATTCTGAATTTAAAATGGTTATATTTTTAAAATTTCAGATATTTATAATGAAAAAATATATTTGGGATTAAAAAGTTTAAAGGTCACAATATTCAAGCATCTCATTTCTTAAAGTATTTTAAGAAATAGACTTAACCAATGTATTTGAAAATAATCGATCAATAGTGCGATCTATCCTTATTAAATCAGAACTAACATAAGAAGTTAGGATGTTACGGCCACCACATAAGTTTCTTCTATAAATTTATCTATGAAAATTCACGCAGTACAATTTATTCATTAAAATTATTATTTATCAAAGTTATTTTCCATGGTTGTAGACAATTTTCATCACAGAGATGTAGAACACTAAATATCAAAAGAAAATACACTGATGGAAAAAAAAAATCCCAACACCAGGAAGGAGCTGTGCTAGATAAACGAAATTTGGTAGGCGTGTTTATACATGTGAAAGATGACGTCGATTAAAATTTCGAGCTACGCACATAAGTGTGGCGCCAGTAGCAAAACTATGAACATGCAAATGAGGTTTGCTTTAAATAAGCGCTGTAAGGTTTGTGATCGTTATTTACAGTTGAGATTTGACGTAGTGGGTTAATGTTAGTCAAGGATGCCTCTAAGAAGACGAAGAAGCCATTATCAACAGCTCACTGAGTTTCAACGAGGTCGTGTAGTAGGGCTACGAGAAGGTGGGTTTTCTTTCCGCGATATTGCAGAAAGACTTGGCAGGATTGTATCCACTGTGCATGAGTGTTGGCAGCAGTGGTCAAGGGCAGGTACTGCCTCAAGAAGACCGGGTTCCGGGAGGCCACGTGGCACTACTGAGAGGGTAGACTGCCGTGTTCGGCGTATGGCTGTGGCTAATCGTACTGCGTCTGCAGCTGAAATTCGAGCTGCAGTTGGCACCACAGTGACACAACGAACTGTTACAAATCGGTTACTTCAAGGACAGCTCCGAACCAGACGCCCTGTAGCATGCATTCCACTGACTCCAAACCACTGCCGTTTGCGACGTGAGTGGTGTCAAGCTAGAGCTCATTGGAGGACGGAGTGGAGATCTGTTGTGTTTTCTGATGAAAGCCGGTTCTGCCTTGGTCGCAGTGATAGCCGTGTGTTGGTTAGAAGGAGGCCAGGTGAACACCTGCTAGCGACCTGTCTGCGGCCTAGACACACAGGGCCTACTCCTGGAGTTATGGTTTGGGGAGCAATTTCGTATGACAGCAGGAGCACTCTCGTGGTTATCCCACGCACCCTGACTGCAAATTTGTACGTCAGTCTAGTGATACAACCTGTTGTGCTGCCATTCATGAACAGCATTCAAGGGGGTGTTTTCCAATAGGATAACGCTCGCCCTCATACCGCTGTTGTAACCCAACATGTTCTACAGAGTGTCGACATGTTGCCTTGGCCTGCTAGATCCCCAGATCTTTCTCCAATCGAGCACGTATGGGACATCATTGGAGGACAAATCCAGCGTCATCCACAACCAGCATTAACCGTCCCTGCATTGACCGCCCAAGTGCAACAGGCATGGAACTCCATCCCACAAACTGATATCCGACACCTGTACGACACAATGCATGCACGTTTGCATGCTTGAATTCAAAATTCTGGCGGTTACACCGGTTACTAATGTACCAACATTTCACATTTGAAATGGCTCTTCTCGCCAATGGCTCTACCTGTGATCTTGAAACTTTAATCAATTAAATATGTTACCTAGACAAATGTATTGCTGAAATTTCATTACTGTACAATAATTTTTTCTTGGTGTTGGGATTTTTTTTCCATCAGTGTATATTATGCTAAAGATAACTTAGGTAATGCAGGTTTTATATATATATATAGGTGATATCCGTGTTATATGGACCCCCTAAAAAGAGTGCTCATAAATCTAAAATTATTAAAATAAAAAGATTTAATTTGTTGGTAACTCATTACAATTGTATATTTGCATGGTTCAAGCTTGGTAAAGCACTCTGGGAACTATTAATAATTGCAAGGAATAATTATTTTATTTATGTATCGGTGGTCCGTATTACACATACGTTCGTGTAATACGGACCAAGTGGTCCATAGTCGCCCTTCCCGAAGTGATCCTTCCCGAACAGTTGACACACTTGGAATTGTGAAACAAATTGCCCAGCATGTTCCCTCAAACACTTGTCTGTCTCCTGAGAATAGTAGAAATAGACGAAAACAATAATAGTTAATGGACGCAAAAAAGAGAGGTCTAAAGGCTATATCCAATGGATAGTATGCACAAGAAGTGATAGCTTAATTACCTCCTGCTTCTCTGGTCTATTCTATAGCCTCAAGATTTTGAGTGTGCGACATATGTACGCTGAGCATTAACAAAATCTGTCTGTTTTTATCATGGACCACTGGTCCATATTACACAACAGAGCATGGTTCATATTACACGCATAAACTGAGCAACGTTGTTTCCAATCACATATCGCTATGCAAATTGGCGCCCATGAAACGCATGTCTAAATTGTTAAAAAAAAAAAAAAAGTACATTTGCTATTATTAACGCGAAATATATATTACAATTAAATAATAGCAGAAAGTATTACTTTCATTTTAACATACTTGTTACATCAGGGATCATATAAACCGAAAAGCCAATTTCACAATCATCCAAATACAGGTACGCATGTACAAGTCACTTCCTGCTCTATATAATAATAATATTCACTAAAGGCAATGAGATGGTTTCACAATCTAGTGTTGAACATATAAAATTCCTCATGGTCCGTATTTCACGATGGTTCATATTACACGGTTCTCCCCTATATATATATATATATATATATATATATATATATATATATATATATATTTATTTATTTATTAAAAATGAAAAATATTCGATAACTTTGTTTCAAATCATGGATCTATGGTCTATCCGTTTGTTTTAATGGTATTGACGAGTTCTTTTAAAACATACCAATATAATAAAGAAGCATCAATAAACTGGCGTTGTAAAAATATTACTTACAAACTTTGAATAAACACCATAGAATGCAATAAACTCGCAACAATTGTTTCGGGTCGAAAAAACACATGACCCTTCATCAGGCGAATAAAGTAAGCACGAGTGCTGCAGTCAAAGCGGCAACGCACCATTATAAGAACTCATGCTAAAACATATATATGAAACAAGAGTCAAAACTTAAAGAAGGCGGAGCAAAAAGAATGGGGGGAGGAGTTAAAAATACAAAAATGTAATTAATCAAAAAGAAAGGTCGAAAAAATAAAAATATGGAATGACAGTCTCAAAAATGAGAAGAAATTAGCAAAAATTAACAAAAAACAAGTCAAAACTTAAAGAAGGCGGAGTTACAACGAAAAAAGGGGGGAGTTTTAAAAACAAAGATTTAATAATTAATAAGAAAACAAGCGATAAAATAAAAATATGAAATGAGAGGATCAAAAATGAGAAGAAATGAGCATAAATTAACAAATAAAACAACTCGAAATTTAAAGAGGGCGGAGTTAAAACGAATAAAAGGGGGAGGAGTAAAGAGAGTAAAAGAAATAATTAAACAAGTAAGAAACAACCGGTAAAATAAAAATATGAAATGAGAGGCTCAAAATCGAGAAGAGAATAGCATAAATTAACAAATAACACAACAAAAAGAATTAGGAAACACTCGCAAAATTACTTACTTGATGCTAAAAGCCCAAAGAAGCAACAAATTTAATAAAGAAGCATCAATAAACTGGCGTTGTAAAAATATTACTTACAAACTTTGAATAAACACCATACAATGCAATAAACTCGCAACAATTGTTTCGGGTCGAAAAAACACACGACCCTTCATCAGGCGAATAAAGTAAGCACGAGTGCTGCAGTCAAAGCGGCAACGCAGGTGCCGTTGCCGCTTTGACTGCAGCACTCGTGCTTACTTTATTCGCCTGATGAAGGGTCGTGTGTTTTTTCGACCCGTAACAATTGTTGCGAGTTTATTGCATTGTATGGTGTTTATTCAAAGTTTGTAAGTAATACCAATATATCAACATTGAAACTCTCTACCCCCGCCCCCAAGAGGGTACTTTCCACACACACACACACACATATATATATATATATTAATTTCTTGTTGAAAATTTAAAATTTAAAATTAATTTTCGTTATGTACATTTATACGAAACTTTGTTCTATACTCTCACATTAACAAATATGAAAGAGCATCATTTGTTTAGTGTTAATTCCCCAAATATAATCAGCAACGGTTTAGACCAAACCTTACATATATTCGAGGTTTGTTTAAATTTTGCTCATTACTTTGTCAGATACAGTGTTCACAAATTTTTTACGTACACACACAAACAGAGACTCAGACAGACATTTTCTTAAAAGGATCGAATCGTGTTCGAGACATCTGAAAACTTGCAGATCGAGCCAAAACCGGAGGTTGAAAATTTTCTAGAATTTAATACTCTCTTCTTATGTATAAAAAAGGAAGTAAAAAATCGATAAAAAATGCTCTTACATTTTTTTTTTTTTTTATTATTATTATTATTTAAAATTTTATTTATGTTTTACTATATCAATACGTAAAGTTTCTTTTTATTTCAAAAGGATAAACGAAATTCACTCTTGAACAAAAAAAAAAATAAATAAATAAATAAAATAAAATAAATAAATAAATAAAAATTGTCAGAGTTAAAACAGAAGGAAAAAAATGACAGAGAGGAAAATATTCGTATTTATTAAAATAATTTTGTTTCCCATCAACAAATTAATTAAATAACGAAATGAATGTAAATTGAATAGAGACGAACCAGGTTAAGTAGATCTTGAAGGGTTTGGACAAAAGTCGTGAATAAAAGATCATTTGCATATTATTGCAGGTAAGGGGTACATTCAAGCGCATGTTAGTTTAAATGAGCTTTAGAGATTTGATTTAAATATTTATACAGAACAAGTCATTTTTATATTATTTTAGATTGAAATTTAGAATTGTTTAAACAGTTGCTTATTTAAAAAAATATGTTTTAGGATTATATTTAAAAATATAAATATCAAATGAAACAGAAATCACAATTATATCGTATATATATAAATATATACGTAAACAATTAAATATAAACAATATATAAACAATAATTGAGATGTGTGTATGTTATTGTTAGCATATCATTTTGAAATTATTTTAATGTTTTATGGATCTACTTACATTTTTAATGATTCTTTTTAAATTTGTTTAAATTTGAAATTTGTTAATTTTTAATATATTTTTATGAATGTTATATATAAGTTTTAGAAGTGAACATCAAAATTTATAGGAAAAAAAAATGTATATATATATATAATTTATATCGGCCCCTGGTCTGAATTCGACCAATTTTTTAAAGTAAGCATTTCAATAATAATTTTCATAGAAATTCAAAATTTCCGTGTAAATAATGCTCTTAGTAATTACACTATAATATATATGTATTAGAGAAACTCTATTAGCATCTTTATTTACATGATGATGCATATCCCCATGAACTTCTCCATTTATTTGCCTCTGAGTGCCAACATTCAAAGTTCTTCTTCTGGACATTTCAAGAGCGAAAATTACTGTCCATATAGAAAGAATAATCTTCTAACAATCTGAATAGTAAAAAACCATTCCTGGACAGAATTTAATTTAAGACCGAACCGGAGTTGTTTTGTCTGTGCTATTTCGTAGAAGTGTTTTTTATCGGAACATTTTTGTCTTCGGGCTTCTTCGTTGGGATTATTTTGTTCTTGGAATTTTCTGCCGTTTTTTGTTTTTTATTTTTCTTGTAGTATGGCTAGTTTGTCCCAAGGTTATTTTTTCAAGCTATATAGTCGAGGCTATTTTGTTCTGTGGCTATTTTTTCGGGGATATATTAGGTTTAATTTGTAGGAGAAATTTTGTTGGGCTAATTTATGAATATTATTATGCTGGGTTTTTTTTTATCATCGGACTATTTTGTCCAGGAGCTGTTTCGTTGGGGCTATTTTGCCTTGAGACTGTTTTGGGAGGGTTATTTTGTCCTGGGGTCATTTTATTTCAGTGCTATTTTGTAATTTGGAGAATTTTTTTCGAAATATTGTTTGGGGTAGTTTTGTCTAGAATATTTAGTTCTGTGGTGTTTTTATTTATTTATTTATTTTTTTTTTTTTTACATCCTGAGGCTATTTTGTCGTGGCTTTGTGGTCCTGAGGTTTTTTTTTTTTTTTTTTTTTTTTATATCCAAGGGAATTTCTTCATTGTTGTTTTGTTATGACTATTTTGCTCTGAATTATTTTTTTTTTGGCAAATTTGTCAGTTTTTTTTTAAAGTTATTTTGTTTTCGGTCTATTTTCTCGGACTAATTTGTCCTGGGGCTTTTTTTTTTTTTTTTTTTTTTTTTTAAGGCTATTTTGTTGGAATTGTTGCGTTTATTGTGTACACGGTCCGATTTGTTGGGATTATTTTATCCATGAGCTGATTCATTGGAATTATATCGTTTATGGGCTACACGCTCGGATATGGGAAAAAATAAATAACATGAACTGTTTAATTGAGTTTTAAAAAAAAATTGCCAATTCAGATTTCACAACCATCTTTTAAAGAGATTAATAATATATATAAAAAAAATATTAGATGTATAAAATAAAAAAGGAGCATAGATATTTTTGTATACTTTCATGGCCTCATATGAGAATTTTCCTTTAGCATAGATTATCCCTACGTTTCGAACAATACACTATTTTTAAGCCTGTGCTGAAAAGGTACGATAATGTTTTATGTTTGCGTATTACCATAAAGATGCAATTTTTAGGAATACTTTAAAGTATTCTAGTTTTTCATGTTTTCTGAAATCTGTTACTGTACAATTTTTAGCAGTATTTAGCAGTATTCCTCTCTGCTGATGAAAAAATACTGAACTTATACGAATTTTTGGCTCAAGAATTCTTTTTCATGCATTTTCGTATTTAAAAAGAAAAGTTAACTTTTTTATAGTTATTATGTTTATGTTTATACACTACACTATCATTTATATATATATATATATTAGGACTGGGCTTTATATCGATGTAAAATAAAATATCGATTTAACGCTAATATCGTTTATCCGATTCAAAAGTTTCACTTTCCGTGAAATGTCGATGCAGAAACATCAAGGCACGGGAAAAATCTGATTCCAGACGAAACCGATTCTATGCTGGAATAATGTCAGATAGCTATTCATATTCATTAAATGGGATAACGATTTAGTCAAGCATGCGCACTCATAGACAATTAAATCATAAAAATCTTGACTGAATGAAACCGCAAAAAATCAAGCGAATAATATTTATTCGAAATGCCGTTTCGATTTAGTGTTACGCAGGCGCATTGGGAAAAAGAGAATATCGGTTTAAAAGATGCATTCTTTCGACGAGCCATGATTGCGGTTTTAACACATTTGCAGAAGTAAAATGAAAACCTATTCTGATTTCTGATACAAGCATTCCGGTTAAGTTTGGGTAGTTGAAATGGGATTATCCATTCATTCAAATTTCGTTTGATTACAAGAGATTTATTTTATCAATATTATTATTTTCTTCTGCTATTTTTTGTTATATTTTTTGCCAGTTCCTATAATTTATAAATAAGAAATCCCAATTTATGCCTATTAGATAAGTGAATTAACTATTATTTATTAATATTTTATGTAATTAATAATATTTCTTCATTAAATTCATTAATATTAGTACAGAATACGACATTGTCATATTGTCAAAAATAAATTAATTCAAACAACGGCGTTATTTTAGATATGATTATTTTAATATTTTAATATATAATTTTTATTTATTTGGAAGGTATGCGTATTTAAAGGGTATGGGTACTCGAAGGTATGGGTATTTCGAACAGTATGAGTATTTAAAAATAATTTTAAATGCTGTGAAAATTGATTTTTTTTTTTCCTCTTCAAATGTATCAAATTGTTCTTTCTATCAAATTTATTTCCCTATACTGAGTTAGCTATTTAAGTCTTTTTGTCTTTTGTAATATTTCATGTAATTTAATCTAAAATAAATTAAAATTTTAAAATTTCAATTAAAAAAAGTTAATCTCGTAAACTTTTTAAAAACAATTATATTTTAGAAAATTTTAATTAAGAATTATATTTATTAGGAGATTCAAGGCACTAGAAATTTAATAACGTGTGTGAAACGCTTCTCTTAATTAGCAATTTTCTGCTGATACTAGCAATTTTGCAATTTATTCGCATGTAAGTGGGGCAAATAAATATTTTAGTGCATTACAAAGTAGTACGAAATAGTAAAATTCTGAATTCATCAATTAGTTAAAATAATAATAATAAATTGGGGTGTTTTAAATGTTCTGAATGTTACTCATGAAATGTCATGTCACGAGTCCATATAAAATAATTTGTGATAAAACAAAACTGCGCTATATTAATTATACTGATGTATAAATTTTGAACTGTGGAAAATAATGAATAAGTTTATAATAATTAGTATTAAAACATTATATCTTTATCAGAAGGCTGTTTCTTAGATGGACTAAGAACATGATTTGACAAGAATTTATTTTACAGAGCAGTATTAAGTGTACATTTTTTATATAGAAAATATTGCTAGCGCTCGAATAATTTTATATCCGAATACATATGGAAAAATGTTATAAGCAATACCATTATATGGCTTAACCTCATTTTTAAGTTTTCTACTTCCTGCGATTGAATTTAAGTTGCACCAAAATTGAATCTACCATACATCCACTCACAAGAAAAGTATAAATCAGTAAAATTCCTATTGAAACCAAACCAAGATTAAATTAAAAGTGAGGTCGAAAACATAGGCTAAATGGCAAATTTTGAGCAACAGTTCACTTATGGGTTAAGATAAGACCCTAGAAAATTTAATCCCTTTTATGAAAATCAACGAAATATAATAAGTGGGCAAAAAAGCGTGGCACAGTGTCAGAGTGTTTGACTTGAGAAAAGAAGATCCCCAGTTCAATCCCTGTCTCGGCAAATTTTGATTTTTCTTTCTTTTTTTTTTTTTTTTTTTTTTTTTTTTTTTTCACAATACTAATATTTGGTTAATCTAAAATTAACAAATGATGGTAAAAAGTTAAACCATGAGGTGGTTGCAGCTACTTCAGTACCAAGTTTTGGCTCAAACTAACACCAAACTTTTTATATTGTAACGCTGTACTACTGAGACATTAAACCCAACAAACTAAGTATAAACCGTCTCTACATTCTAATGAAAACTGCTAAAAGTCCTTACGTGTAGGGATTATACCCTACAATTGGTAACGCTGCATTAAATCGATATATCCTTATATCGGTATTTTAGACGAACGATATATCGATTTAAGAAATGTCAACATCGCCCAGCACTAATATATATATATATATATATATATATATGTATGATCTACAGTTGTTCGTATTATGGTAATAATTTCCATTTGTTTTTATTAGAAAAGACTGCAAGAAATGAAACCAGTTTGCTTTGCGATATTCCGTTAGAAAGTGGATTACCACGAAAAACTACTTTTGAGAAAATAATAACCAGTGATATAGATTATTATTCGGTGAAAAAAAAGAAAAAAAAAACTACTTATCGTTTATTTCCTTTGAAATTGATCGAGCTATTTATTTTTACAATTCTTTTCCTCTAACAAAGATATAGTTACCGTTAAAACCTCTCTACAAACTACCTGTTAAATCGATTTCTAATACTGAATATAAGCCTTTAATCAACGTTTTACAATCTCTAATGTTTTCTTTTACCGGTGTGGAGAACTGTACTAGAGAATAGTACATTTTCTTAGTATTGATGACTCATTTTATAGATTTCTATTTACAAGAACCTTGATCCTTGGTTTTTGCCGAAATTGTCAAAGCCATCTGCAGTTTTTAAAGTTTTTATTTTATCGCCCGTGGTGTTTGCAAAATGATATATTTTTTTTTTATTTTAAGCTGACTGAATTAAAATTTTAATTCTAAAATCATTTTGCAGGTATTTAGATTTTTAAATCACAAACTATTTTTTTATAATGTAAAACTGAATTGTTACTTACCATTTAATCTTAAATATTATCTTAATCTCCGAAAAATGAAAAAACAAAATGAGAAAATAATGTTATATATATACAATAAATATTTCATATTCATGAAGTTGAGAAATTTATCTATTGTTGTGGTGGTATTATTCTCTAGCACTGAAAATAAACATAACAAAATATAGAATTGGGCAATTTAAATTATTTATAATTAATGTATTTTGTGCAAAAATAAGTGAAAAATATTTGCTTTGTGATAAATTAGCTTCGAAATACAATCACAATTCGTACAATATGCTTCAAACCTTTATGAAACATATGTTTTACTCGTAAAAACACTTATATTTGTTTTTTACTTTCTAGAGAAAAAAAAAAGCACTTATTTTTTTTCCCCCACTTCTATTTAATACGACCATAATACGGTTATTAAGAACATTCCTTAACTCTTTATTTCTCTTATGAGTCACTTCTTCTATTTAGTCTCGCCTGCGTGAAACCTAAATCCTTATTAAATGTTTAAAAGAAAGTGAACAATATCTTGTAAGCATCAAAGAAAATTTTTCAATTTTGCTGCTTTAAAAGAAAACTTATTTTTAATATAAACTTGAAAACAGAGTAAGATTAATTTATGCTTCACCTTTGACATATTACGGCAAAATGCAACGTGACTGCTAAAACAGAGGATGAAAGGTAACATAATTCTATAAAAGGAGGGATTTGAAAGAAGTTCGGTTCGTAATTATTTCCGCAAGCTTCTAGTCACGTATGCAGGTTTAATGTTTGTGAGGAGTTATTTTATTTTTCGGCGGCTAGAGCTATAAGTGAGAAATTTTCCACTGCCAAAATAGATAAACTGGAAAAGATGGATAAAACTTTCATGGTAGTATGAAAAGTATAATACTGATTAATGTAGTCATGTATAATTTAATGAAAGTGAATTTGAAAATTAAATAAAAGATAGGACGCTCGGTAAACAGCAATAAATTATTAACAAAAACTGCGTGCCCCTTTTGATTTTAAATATTTAATTGGATAATTATAGTATAGGTTTGGTTTATGAATATATCCAAATTAAGCAAGATTTTCACTGAAAAATAGATAAATTTTAAAGTCATAATATGAGATTAACAGAACATATTTTATTCTAATATTTTTCGATGCATCTGTAGGTTGTGGTTTAGTACATTTATTGTCGTACTATCCACAATGGGTAATTGGAGACAGTCTGCTTTTCATCCCTAGAGGCCCGGAGTCATGTCATCATAAGTTTGATCCTTCGCTGAGAGGATTGCTCTTCCGATTTAGTAACTCCCTTTAATCCTTTGGGTACATTTGACGAGTCAGACTCGTCATCTGCTTACTTGGGCGAAGTTACGGTGGACGAGTCTGACTCGTCATCTGAATTTAAGAAGTAGGCGTTAATGTTTACGGCACCCCCGCAAGTGGGCGTTGATCGCAAACACTTTCCTGGCGTTTTTTATGATGTATTACAACCATACTTATATCATCAGTATAAATATATTCCAAATAAAATGTACTACTTTTACATATTAATACTTTCGCGACCGCTGACGTAGATTCACATCATTTGAAAATCTGTATCTCCACCAGTGGGCGTTTCTTTTGCACAGAACATATTTTATTCTAATATTTTTCGATGCATCTGTAGGTTGTGGTTTAGTACATTTAATGTCGTACTATCCACAATGGGTAATTGGAGACAGTCTGCGTTTCATCCCTAGAGGCCCGGAGTCATGTCATCATAAGTTTGATCCTTCGCTGAGAGGATTGCTCTTCCGATTTAGTAACTCCCTTTAATCCTTTGGGTACATTTGACGAGTCAGACTCGTCATCTGCTTACTTAGGCGAAGTTACGGTGGACGAGTCTGACTCGTCATCTGAATTTAAGAAGTAGGCGTTAATGTTTACGGCACCCCCGCAAGTGGGCGTTGATCGCAAACACTTTCCTGGCGTTTTTTATGATGTATTACAACCATACTTATATCATCAGTATAAATATATTCCAAATAAAATGTACTACTTTTACATATTAATACTTTCGCGACCGCTGACGTAGATTCACATCATTTGAAAATCTGTATCTCCACCAGTGGGCGTTTCTTTTGTAATTTGTATGCTATGTTTTTCTTAAATATATAATTAATATTCACAATTTTACAATGAAATATACTATGGATACAAATACTTTGATTAGCAAGAATAAAATTATAATGTATATCCATTTGTAATATAAATGTGAATACAGAAAATTTTGTTTTGAAATATTGTAACATGGGAGAATAACGCCCACAGGCGGACCTTACTGTCAAAAATTCAAAATCATGCGGTCGCGAAAGTGTTATTCCATATAGCGACAAATTAAATCCGTCCCGTGGGCATAAAAATCTTCAAATAATTCAGTACTCAAAGGGTTCAAGGAATGAAATAAGAGGACGAGAGATGTCCGGAAAATTATGAAGTTAAAACCGGAAGACATTAAGTAACAAAGTACAAGTTAATGTTTTGGAAGACTCAACACAGCTTCTGCAGTAGCGCCGCTGTTGCGGCAGCTATTTTAAGTACAAAACAGTTAACTTCATATAGGCTGATATGTTTTCATGGGAAATTCGTAAAAATCTAACTGTGCTATATAGCAAAATTTTGCACAAAAAAAAAAAAAAAAAAAAAAAAAAAAGAAAAAAAAAAAAGCTTTAATTTTGCACTTGAAATTTTGTTTCATGAGCTTTATTAATTAATTTCCTTTTCAGTCCATGTAAATGTTTCCATTTTGCTGTATGTGTTTATAAATAGACATATAGTCATGGACATAAGTGAAGACTCAATTTTTATTTTACGCGTTTTCTCAAACAAATAGTAAAATACTTCCATGGAGCTTCTTTGAAATTAACAGAAAAATAACACCAACATTTTTTTTTCTTATATTTATTTCACTGAAAGTTTGATCCTAGGACAAAAATAGGATCCGTTATGAATTATATAAAAAATATAATGATTGGGATCATCCTGTAAAATCTTAGTCTTGAAATCGTTTTAGTAGCACATGGTTAACATGCTTCTTTAAATATATTTATTTTACTCTCTCAGAAGAATACGTATATGCATCAAAATATAAAGATTTCTTTAACAACATTGACTAATTTTTCTTTCTTTCTTTCATTTTTTTTTTAATTAGTTTTTTCTTTATAAAATGCAGGGTTTTCCAGCCAATGCAATGGTATTTTACTATTTTATTATTATTATTATTATTATTATTATTATTATTATTAACTTCACAGTTTTGGGACACAATTTTATCTAGTTTCTTCTATAACCAAGCTTCTATATTCAAACATTTGAATTTTAACAACTTTACTTTGCACAAAGCTTAATGAAATTGAAATATGTTATTTACATGCACAAAATAATGTTTTCTATAGAATACGGTATGATTAGTATTAGTGTTACAGTGCCACATAAAAATATTCAATTACATTAAGAGCTATTAGTAAAAATTTGCTGGAATTGCATTTTAGTTTACATTAAGCGTTTTTAACACTTTCTAACAACTTTTAAGTGTGAATATAATTTTAATTTGTTTATCGGTCTGTCCGATTGTCTATCTTTTTATCTGTCTGTCTCCCGCACCCAGTGTCCGTAAATATTATTAGAATTTTTAAAAAATTATGTATATTAATGAAGTTCTCAATGGAATGTTTTCTATTTAAAATGACATAAATAAGTCCTGTAAAACTAGTTTGTGTACAGGGAGAACAAAAAAAAAACAAAAAAAAACAAAACAAAAAAAACAAAAAACAAAGAGGAAGCATTGCGCTTTAGGACAGACATTAAAAATCACATTTAAATAACTTTCTAGTGTAGAACTCATAAAGAAATTAACATGTATTGTTAATATTCTAAAATAATGTTTTGTATAGAATATGATATGATTAACCTTAAGATTTACAGGGTTACACTAAAATATTCAGATGCAGTAAGGGTTGCAATTATAATCTAACGGCTAAATTTTCTTCTCCGTTAAGCCTTTTTAACACTTTCCAATAATGTATATGAGTGGTTTTGAATTCAATTAGTCAATCTGTATACTTTTCAGTATTTCTGTCCGTCTGCTGTGTGATAACGTAGGCAAAAAAATGTTGAAAGTTATACGATACAACAAATACGTACAGATGGTAAGTGTTAATAATCAATGCGTACTGCATGATTTTTCACTCTTGTTCATTTTTTGTGTCCGATTATTTAGATTTATGCGTAGTACAAAGTTTATATTTTCCAGACTTACGCGAGAGCTTTTCAGAAAAATACCAATGTTTATTTTATATATATATATATATATATATATAACCTTTATGCGTATAGAAAACAAAATAAAATTTTGTCAGTGAAATACTAGTTTAAATTCAAAATATGTAACAAGTCTATATATGTAATAAATGAACACATTTAAATAATATTTTATGAAATTCAATATGCAATCCTTTTTCTTAATTGCACAGTAATGAGTGGACAGGGACAATATTGTTCAAAAATTAATTATAAAAGTTTTACAATAGAAATTAAAGAAAATGAAAAAGAGAATGAAAGGAAGACCATCACAGTTTTTAGAATTTTTCCATTTGTGATAAATATGCCTTTATCACATGCAATTAATTTCCTATGGAAAAGATTTTCTCATTGTTCTTTACAATAAAAACTATATTTGAATGCTTTAAAACGGATGTTAAAAATTGTTACCGTAATCTGAAATCATGCTGGTGGTTTTCCTTGTAAATGTAATGACGATTACAAGTAGTTTTGAAATTGTAATTTCTATTATGAGATTCGAATGCTATGAAGGAAGCTAATCAATATATTTCTGTTCCAAATTGTTTCCGATCAAACACTCTCTAAAGATTTTATCATTTTCTAAATTACTTAATAGAAGAATTTAATGAAAGTAACAACAACAACAAGAGAAAAAAAGTAGGTGATTTGTTTAATGTAATTACATCCCGTATGGGTGCAATCTATGTTCATTGATAAGAAACTGTCAAATTCTTTACGAGCTGTTAATAGTTATTTAAAATATTATTGAATATATTACAGTCAGTTAATTATTATTTATACCTAAAATATATTCGATTTTATCAATTGCGTTTACTTAAATTAAAAGAACTAAAGGTTTGATGCAAACATTATCTGATAGGCACTTTACAGACTTAATCAAAATAATGAAAATCCTAAAAAAAAAAAAAAAAAAAAAAAAATTAAACACAATCCTAAATAAAATCATATCGTGAGAAAAGAATGAATTGGACATATGGGCTATTTCGGCGATAGTTCGAGACGATCAAACTAATATTTAAAGCCTGTAACTCAGTCATTCTTTTAAATATCTTTTAAATATATTTTTTTCAACCACTGTTAAATATTTCAATAGAAACACAATTACATATTATTCATCTGAAGTATTATGGAAGAGTACACTGAAAAGTAAACAAAGATGATAAAAATTCGATTTTATACATACATTTTAATATGAATTATTGCCTAGAATTTATAAGTGTTTTATGTTACATTTCTGAAGGCAAATTACTAATTTTAAATTCATTGAAAAATTAATCAATTTAAAACTTAAAATTTAGGATAAAAATTAATAATTTCAATTATTTTCTTTTAACTGAAAATTAAAGTAAATTTACTGGAAATCTGAATAATCATTAATAAGTTTAGTAATTTTACAGAATTTTTTTACAGTGTACCAGACTAGAAGATTAATTCAACTAAAATTTAATAAATTATTAGGGGTCAGATTGATGTTTTATGATAATGCAGAAGGACTTAATTTCTGTTAATATAATATATATATATATATATATATAATATATATATATATATATATATATATATACATGATTATACAAATTATTCTCATTTCTTGTCTTAGTAATAAATTTATTTTAAAAACTTTTAATGCAAAATTATTATTTGCCCCTCATGTCAAGTCTTGAATTCCTAATTAAAGAAAAATTTAAGACAGTCATTCATATTTATTTATTTACAATTTTTTTCCTTCTCAAAAAGAAGCCAAAGCAGTTCTTAGAAAAATGAACCAAAGCGAAAGAATAATTAAAAGTTTAAAGTGAGTACAAAAATATTTTAATAGAAAAAAAGTTTTTCCTGTTTAATTAACAGTAAATTTTACTGAATGCCTAATAAATCAAGTTAAGTACTGTATAATTTTCTTGGACATTTTAAACAAAATATAACCAATAACAAAGCAATATTATATTGAATTACTTTTTTCTAATAAATTTCTCGTAAAAATGGTGATTGTTTCCAAATTTTCTGCTTGACAACTACTTTCTAAAATTTAATTAGAAAACTATTCGTGTAATTAAAATCTCGAAATTCTTTTCAAGAGTTTTTAAAGTAAATAGAATTGCTTTTAGGAAAATAAATTCGTCTAATTCCTCTTTTCAAACAGTTGTTGAGGAAAAGACAAGTTCTGTTAATTCTTTATAAATGGAGAGGAATTACCGCTAACACTTTCAAAATGAAATTAATTAAAGTGGAACGAAATTTCTAAAGTGATGGATGGAAAGAGCGAGTTGTTTTAATTTTCAAATCGTAGATGTAATTAATATATTTTAATAATCATCAATTTCTACATTTGGGAGAT
Organism: Salticus scenicus; assembly: GCA_963930645.1. NCBI lineage: Eukaryota > Metazoa > Arthropoda > Arachnida > Araneae > Salticidae > Salticus > Salticus scenicus. The sequence continues at coordinate 133,650,880 of OZ005648.1, forward strand.
AAATATATTACAAACCGCATTAGAAGCAATAATAACCGCATTAGAAGCAATTAAATTAAATTTCAAATAACTTAAAAACACTTATTCTCTATGTTGAAGGAAAGACTAATTTAAAATAGTTTAACATATTTAAAATAGTCTAACTAGGTATGCAGGTCGATGCACTTAGTTACCTAGAAGTATATAGGTGCATTTAATTGAAATTTTATATTTCACTAATATTTTTAGTTTTGAGCACTTTTTATAATTTAAACTTTTCTGTATTGAAATAATCGAATATTGTATTGAAAAATAAAAATAGAAACCTATGCTTGATTAACAGTAAATATAATTTAATATCGATATATATATATATATATATTTTTAATATCAATATTGGTTACAAAAATTGACGATTAAAAAAAAAAAAAAAAGTATAAAACACCACTTAAGCAGTTCTTAAAAGGCAATTGTAATATATACGAAAAAATTATTTAGATGCTTCATGTTATTCAATATATTAAATTACGTCATTAACAACATTTTTTAACAGGGGAGAAGAATGTAAAAGTAAACATTACATTTTTAAAAATATAATGTAACATACATACAGGTTCTAATGCAGTTAATGAGAAAACACAATGTAACTGGCACTTGAAAGTAATAATCACAAAAATTTGAATACACACCATGAAATGCAAAATCTTGTAACAATTGTTTTGAGTAGAAAGAACACACGACCCTTCGTCAGGCGAACAAAGTAGGCACGAGTGCTGCAGTGAAAGTGGCAACACTCAAAACCGTTTTAAGTAAAGGGCAAAAAAATATAAAAACGAATGTAATTATAAATACTGGTGTGATAGGAATTGTGAAATGAAAGGAGAAAATAATTAAATAAATAAGATGAAAAAATATAACAACATCTAAAAATCTAAAAATCTAAAAAAATGAAAAAAATTAAAATTAAACGAAATTAGAAGTTATGTGAGCAATTTCCAAGCATCAGACAAGAACAGAGTGGAAGAAATATCATTAACAAGGTTTTTTGGATTTTCAAATACGTAAAAAGCTTTATGGATCTCTAAATGGGAAGAGGAGATAGGAGATGAAACTATATTAGTTTTAGAGAAATGAAAGCGATGACCATGAGCCCAGCAATGGGAAATAATAGAAGATTTGGAAATCTCTTCATTACGTACATTCCCATGATGCTTATTTATTCTATATATCAAACGTCTCCTAGTTTGACTAATATAACCTAAATTGTACGACGAACACAATATAAATACATGTTAGAAAGGTTTTCAGTAGGAATGGGATCTGTAAGAAAAAATAATTTAATTTTGTTGAAGGGTTCGCAAATGACTTTAAAACCAAACCGTGAAAAAATTTCAGAAATTTTAAAAGAAAGCGACGAATAAAAAATTAAAATAAGTGGGATGAGACTGTGATCATTCAATTTGGGAGCAGAACGTTTAGAATTCTTATTAGGAACGTCAATATAAATTCAACGTTCTGCTCTCAAATTGAATGATCACAGTTTCATCCCACTTGTTTTACAATTTTATTAATTGCTTAAAAAAAAAAAAAAAAAAAATCTAAAATTCTTTCACCGTTTGGTTTTAAAGTCATTTACACACCCGTCAACAAAATTAAAATTATCTTCTCTTAAAGAACCCATTTCTGCTGAAGATTGTTCTGGCGTTTTTTTTTTAGACCGTTTTTGACTTTCGCCGTGCAATTTAGGTTATATTGGTCAAACTAGGAGGCGTTAGAAATATAGAATAAATCAGCACCTTCGGAACGTATGTAAAGAAGATATTTTCAAATCTTCTACTGCTTCCCACTGCTGGGATCATGGTCATCATTTAGATTTTTCTGAAACTAACATAATTTCCTTTCTTGTCTCCTCTTCCCATTTGGATATCCAAGAGCTTTTTACATATTTAAAAATTCGAAAAATCCTGTTAATGATATTTATTCCACCCCGTTCTTGCCTGATGCTTGGAAATTACTCACATAGCTTCGATTTTCGTTTAATTTATATATATTTTATATTTTTTTATTTTGTTATACTTTTTAGTCTTGTTTATTTATTTATTTTCTTCATTAATTTCATAATTCTGATCACACACGTAATTATCTTTCCATTCGTCTTTATATATTTTTGCTCTTCACTTATAATATTTTGTGCGGTGCCACTTTGACTGCAGCGCTTGTACATACTTTGTTCACCTGGCGAAAGGTCGTGTGTTGTTTCGACCCGATACACTTGTTGAGTTTTTGCATTTTATGGTACTTATTCAAAATTTTTTCTTATTTATTGTGCAGTTGTTTACAAATCATAAGAGGAGAGGAATTAAAAATTGCACCTGAGCGATTATTTTAATGTATGAAAAGAATGGCTTTCATAAATTAAAATTTTTTAATGAAGATTATTGATAAAAAATGTACATAAAAATTTTAAGCGTGAGGAAAAGATTTCTTGTTTTGTGTCCTCTTCCTATTTGGATATCCATGAAGCCTTTTACATATTTAAAAATTCGAAAAAATCTTGTTAGCGACATTCCTTCCACCCCGTTCTTGTTTAATGCTTGGAAATGACTCACATAGCTTCGATTTTCGTTTAATTTTGATATATATATATATATATATATATATATATATATATATATTCGATACTCAATTAATCACTATATTGATTGAACTCTATTTATTTAAGAGTCAATTGAGAATTACCATATGCTTTTTCATATATCATCATCAACTATCTTTATACATATATAAAAGGGAATGTCCGTTGGTGTGTGTCTGTATGTCTCTGGACGGCTTAGCGCAAACACGGTAGCTCAGACACTCACGTGATTGAATACGTAGGTACACCCCGATGTCTCCGAATGCACCTCGAAACCCGATTTTCGTGTTTTCGCACAGTTTTCATTTAACTAATTAAACTATAAAAATATATTGACTGATAGCCGTAGTTCTCTTCACCATCTTAGTAATTGGATTCTTGTGGGGGACAAGATCAGCACCACTATACTGCTTAAATTAAAGCTCATTTCACTTAATCATGGCGTTCATTTGCAATGGATACCTTCACACGTGAATCTCCACGGGAATGAAATTGCTGATAATCTTGCTAAGGAGGGTTGCAGGATTTCATCAACTCCCTCCTCTGTACTTACTTTTCTGGAGTTATACGCCCGAGAAATTTCAAAAATCTCGGAGGAGTGGAAAAGTCCCCCCACCCATAATTGGTACATGGGCTCAAAACCGGGTTTGTCCCTTGACCTTCCGTGTGACAGACGTACCCGAACTGTACTCTCAAGACTCGCTAGCGGTCACATCAAGTGCTTCACTTTCAACGAGGGCAAGAAAACCTTCGCCACCTGCACCAAGTGCCAAAATCATCAGGCTTCTCCTGAGCACCTTTTGAAATGCATGGGACTCTCTAAGGAGGATCTCTTTATTAATCCTCTTCTGGTCTTTGACTTCCTAACTGTCAACGAACTCGTGGATCTTGTCTGACTCCGTCAGACAAAGAGGATAAGCAACAACAACAACTATAAAAATAATAAAATCATAATAGCTTAAAAATTAGCCAGTTAAGTATTAGCTATAATTTTATTGTTGCCGAAAAATTAACGAGTTATTTTTTCTTTTTCGATATAAAAATAACTACTATAACCGTGAACATAAAAAAAAAAATGCTTCTTACAAAAGATGGCATCATTATAACTTCAAAAATTTTATTCATATAGATAAAGTGCTAATACACTGTTAAAAAAAAGATGTGGATTATTATCGTTTTAACGAATTGTTTAACGAAAATTACTGTTTTAACGAAATTACGCAAATACTGGTAACTAATGTCAAATAAAAGGTCCATAATTAAAAGTGTGGCAGAAAACAGGAAAAGAAAACTCCATATGCAAATCAACGTTCATGACGTTAAAAACCAGAAAAGGATTTAAGTGTAGAAATCGTGATTTTGCAGAAGCTTCTTTTCCTCAATGTCTCAGTAGTAAAATTCAACCGTTCTGGTTTTGTTTCGAGAAAAGTTGACTTGAAAATATCACGACAACGTTATCTACCAAAATTCATGGCTTGGCGTATTATCGGGAGACTTGAATCCGGTCAAACTCAAAGTAGTGTAGAGGACGCTGTTGGAGTGGCAAGAAGTGTCATTTCAAGAGTGTGGAAACGATTCTAAGAAACAGGAAATGTTAGACATTAACCAAACAAGTAGATAAGATTGTCCACGTGCTACCACAATAAATAATGACCGATATATACTGTTAACAGCTCGTCTAGATAGAACAATTAATGCTACTTAGCTACAAAGACAATTTCTTTTGGCAACATGACGAAGGGTCTCAAGCTAAGCGGTCCGAAATAAACTTCATCAGGGTGGTCTCTATTGCACGTAGGGTAATGGTGTGTATTTCGTTTACAGCAAGACTCCGTGCATACCGAAAAAGTTGGGCAGCTAGACATCGAAATTGGATGCAAAGTGATTGGAGTCAAGTGCTGTCTACTGACAAGTTCAGATTCAGTTTAGAGTGGGACACCAGACGTGTTTTGGTATGGCGAGAAAGGAGCACTCAAAATAAGCCTATATTCGTTCAAATAATACCATATTACAGACGAGGTGGTTTGATGGTAAGCACTGGAATCAACATAGGCGGACATACGGACCTGTATCACATTCAGAATGACAATTTCACGGCCCAAAGGTAAGCAGACGAGATTCTGAAACCTCATATCATACCTTACTCTGCAGAAATTGGCGATTACTTTATTTTAATGAATGATAAGGGCAGATCTCATGCAGTTCGTCTAATTGGAGAACTTTCTTGATGTTGAAACAATACAGAGTAAGGAGTGGCCAGCATGCTTTTCTCATCTCTCAGAAGACACGTTTGTGCAAGAACAAGGCCTTCTTTTACTGTCCCAGACTTGGAGATCGCACTTCTTCAAGAGGGGAAGATAATTATCCAAACTCTTATCGATAACCTCCTCCCATTCATGCCAAACAAGTGTATGGCAGTCTTAAGAGTCCGAGGGGACTACACTCCATATTAAATATCCTGTATCACTTCCAAACTTTTAGTTTTTTTTTCATTTACATGCAACCAAATGTTGCCTTAAGCATCATTTCATGTTCTTTCTACCATTCCAAAGAATTAAACTTCCCATACAATTGTTCTTTACTTATTTTTTTTCTGTATTGCATTTTATTATATGTGCATTCTCCATTTTTTCCCCATACATTGCAATTGCGACATTGTTTTTTCCCTTTTTTGCTTGCTCCCCATATTTTTTTTAACAGTGTGTATGTTGTTCTAAAATGATTATTGTTTTATTTTTAAATCTTCTACTTTTAATGTGTTTACAGATAAGTTATTGTTGTTAAAAAAAAAAGCCTATCACGTAACATTCGACAGCATAGAGATATTTACTACTCTAAACTCTATGGATTATAAATTTATTTTATCACTTTTATTTATAGATCCTCCTGGGTGAATATTCAAATTTTGGCTCTGATAATTTTCGTCAAGAACTATAATTTAGCAATAGTCATTTTAAGCCAAATATCGCATCACAAATATAAATAAATCATAAAGCACTGCGTAATAAACTATGTTGAAAAAGAACAAATAGTCACATAAATGATCTATTTTTATGAGAGTAGATAATTTTCTGGGAAAAAGATGCAGTTTTAAAAATGAAAATGTACTTCAATAAGCACTATTTTAACATAAAATCCATTAAACATAAAATCCATAAAATCCATAATTTAACATAAAATCCATTAAAAATATAAATAAAATATGAAGGATTCTTATAAATTAATAAAAAGGCACAACCAATAAATGTAAAACAGATACTGAAAAAATTCTAACTTTTTATACAGGAAATTATAAAAAAAAAAAAAAAAAAATCCATCACAAATATGGCGAGAAAAATTCAAAATCTTAAAAGGAGATCTATAATAAAGCTGTGTACCATAATAAGGTTTCTTTCTTTCTTTATTTTTTTATGTACCAATCACTGTGCTAACGCGTGACTGCACTGCTATGCATGACTCTACTTGTGCGCAGTCGGGCACAAATATTTGATTAATTCAAATTAATATTTGAATAAATAAATACAAATAAAAATATGTTAAATAGGGAAATATATATAGCCACAAAAACATTAGTTGTCTAAAATTCGGCTGAAATAGTGCTTATAGCATATTGCATTACAGGGCATACTAGCGTAAAATTGCTGTCATATTATGGTAGACAAGATACATCAAATAAAATTTAGGAAATACCGCGACAAAAAATACTATGTATAGTACGTAAAGTATTCTTTATATATAACTGCGATTTAAATATAAAAGTTTATTTAGATATTTTTCGATACTCTTCGTTTCAAAATTTTTATCCGATAAACACCCAAACTGAAGATTGCGGGTAAGGCGTTGTTACAGGCAACACAGACACGAACCCCAAAAGTTGCGGTGAGGAAGTCTCTTCCGAAGGCATCGAGGACCCAAAGCGAAATTTTTTAGCAATTTCAATATAATTTCTTTTTAGTTTTCATTCATTCTTTCTGTCTTTTCTTCTTCTTCTTCTTTTTTTTTTTTTTTTTTTTTTTTTTTGTAAAGCGGTATAAGAAATAGCATATATATATATATATAAACATTTAATTTAGAGTGACCAGAGAAACGGGCAAAACCTAATAGCAGAAATATAAATTGACATAAGACTCCGAACACAACATCAAACTGTATTTAAAAAGTGTCATAATGAACCTGCATTATTTGAAAACGGTACGTGAGTAAAAACCATTTGCAAATTTTATGTATTGCAAATATACAACCTAATTTAACAGTTCTTACTAAGCGAATTTTAATATAAATAAGTCCTACGTATCAATAACAAATTTCTAACCAATAAACATTTATTATTTTATTAATTTATTTTGTAACTAAAATTAACATTTCTAGATTTTTAAGAGCAAAATTAAAAATAAATCGGAATTTTACATCTAGAAATATTGGCTTTAACTCTTTTATATACGAGTTAAGGAAAACTAAAGTATTTACGCAATTATATTGTTTTTGAGACCAAATATATCAGAAAATAATAATATTATAGGTATAAATAAATAAATAAACATACATTTATGTATCAAACTAATAATCAACGAAACTATTATAAATTATCGGTACGTTTTAAATTATATTTTATTTAAAAATGATCAAATTTCATGAAAATTTTAAATTATACATAATAGAAAACTGGTTTATGAATATTATAGTCCAACTATTGGCTAAAATATATAATCAAAATTACATTTTGAAGTTCGTTTTTCATAATAATTGGCAGTTCTAAAAATATGAATTAATTACTAATTAAATTTTTATTATAGAAATTTACTTTAGAAAATCTATTCTTGTAATTTTTCTTAAGAGAAAGGAAATTTATAAAGAAAAAAATTGAGCAATCTAAAATACGAAGAAATTAAGAAATATATTATTTTTAATTTTTTTAGTAAAAGAAACATTTATGATTTTACAAATACGAAATTTTATAAATAGTGCGGAATACTATTTTAAAGTCAATCAGTACTTTTTTTTTTTTTTTTTTTTTTTTTTTAAATCTAATATCTATTTTCGATATTATAATTTTTTTTATATATAAATAGGGCTATTGTGCTAAACAAATATAAAACATATAACAAAATATGTTAGGGTGACTGTAAACTTTAAATAAAATAAAATAAATAAGTAAAACTAAAAAAAAAGTCAACTGTCACCGTAATAAAGATAGCAAAATAATTTTTCCAATATTACAATTAGTGATCCATAAATATAAAAATAAATGTGTAATCATGTAAGTTAAAGGGGAAAAAATGCTCAAGTTTTAAGTACTTTAAATTCTAAATAATCCTTGTTTCCATAATCCTTAAATATATGTAATAACACCGAGTTCGATGCAATTCCCCGAGGAAAAGTTGTAGCGCGTGTAAAATGCATTTCGCCACGTAATTTCTTACTTTGTGTAAAGTGTTATGGAATTTTACATTAACTTATTATATAACTGCAGTTAAGTGTATACCAGAAATTCTCTAGAGTTTTCCATTAACTATAAATTAAATGTTAAAAGGGCGTAGTTCCAGTTTGGATAATAGTATTTATTTGTTCTTAAAAGTAATAAAATAAAAAAATAAAATAATAATTTAATTATTTTCTGAATACTCTTTTGTAACTGTGATTTGTACAATTCTACTTCAAATTAAATTCGGTTTCTGTCAATTAGCAATTAGCATTTTTTTTCTTTTTTTTGTGAATGGCAAGTAGAATATAATTTTAGTTTGAAACGTTAGTACTTCTAAAATTTATTGATTAATCATTTTGTTAGTTGCTTAGTAACTATACATATTCTAGAAATAAATGTAAATGTAGTTTACGTGAATTTATAGAAAGGTAATTATCGATTATATCTGCGATATTAAAAGCATGCATTAAATGTATTCAAATTGAAAAAAAAATATGTCACAATAATAAAATCAGATAGAATAAGATAATTTAAGCTACAAAGCAATGAAATATGATAATGAAAACCTTTACATTCATCTGTTGTTAAATTTCTAAAACTTCGTTATCGTTCAAGAAAATGCTAAATGTAAATTGAAAAATGTCTTCATTAATGAAAGGTAAATTATCATTTAACACTGCCGGCCAATTTCATGGATAGACATAAAATAGACTAAATTACATTGTAACAGATACAACCGAAGAAAAGTTTTTAAACCAAATGTCTAAAATAATTAATCAATGAAAAACACGTCGTAATAATAATAATAATAATAATAATAATAATAATAACTGTTACAAAACTAATAGCTTGTTTAATTTTCTTACAGAAAATTTCTATTTTCTAATATTAAAAAAAAAAAAAAAAATGTAAAATTAAATCTCAATCTGTCAAAAGTCACTTTTTACTGTAACGGGATAATATCTGTATAAATAGAGATAATACAGATTTTATCAGGTGGGTATATAACATACAGTAAACTTGGTATCAAATAAGTGTTAATTTAAGAAAATGAAAAATGATTCCATGGTTGCGAAGTAATGTGGTTGCCAATAATGTTGTGGACCCTGGTTCAGCGATGGGTGGAAGAGCTGTATAGCTTTAGTTAATCGCAGGGCCCGAAATTTCAACTCAGATTACACTCGCCGAAAAAAAAAAATAATAAAAATAAAATAAAAAATACTCGCCACAAAATAGAGTTGTCATTTTTTTTCTTTTTTGCGCATCCCCCCCCCCCTTAACTATTTGAAATGCGTTTACAAATATATTTAAAATTATATATATTGAAGGTGTGTCATTTATCATCTATAAATAAAAATCATTATAATGTATTGTATTTTTTGAGATTTGAAAAAGGTTAAAATGCCTAATAACATAAATGCAAAGAGTCATTAAAGAAAAAAAGAAGAAGAAGGAAAAAAAAAAAAACTATTTGTGTTAAACAATATCTTGTGAAAATCTTTTCATTATGAAAGATTAAGCTTCCTTATTTACCTATTTATTTATTTAACTTTTTACATCAGAACTGTCTTTTACGTCCATTTTATCATTGTAATCAGGCGGAATTTCGATGTGTATAACTTGTTCCTTGTTGTCATTTGAAATAGCCATTTCGGAATAACTTTTTCAGTAAAATCGTTGCTTACATACCTACAAATCATTACAATTGCAAATCCTTGGAGTTTCAGTAAAAAACTGGAAAATGTAAACTGTTTTTCGATCACTATTCAACAAAATAAACATAGGCAGTATCTTTAAAAGGGCTCGGGTTCATTTTCATGCGCCAATATCGCAGAGGCAAACTTTCACATTTCTTTTCTGCCGGATAGCGGGCGACGGGCAAAGAGGTTCTCTGCTCGTCTATTCTCACTCTGTTTGGAGAAATCACAGTGGGAGAAACGAAACTGTCGAAGATATTAAAACTGTTATGCATGCTCTAAGTATTTTTCCTTTCCAGCTAAATATGAGGTTATATGATGGCAAGATTTTGCCATATTTAAATCTATAAAAAGGAATGTTTTCTGTCATAATATCGTGTAAGAATTCTACTATAACTAGACCAAATTTTTACTCGACATACTAAAAATTCCACTTGCCAATGGCGAGCTGGCGAGCGGAAATTTCGTGCCCTTGTTAATCGGATATATTTTTTATTTATTTTTTACCCACTGTGACCGACAACTGTGCTACGACATATTTCCTGTAATATAACTGGCATTATTATTATTATACATTATTATTATTATTATTATTATTATTATTATTATTATTATTTACAGTGTGGCAAAGATGAAATAGGCAAAAACAAGAATGAAATATTATGCTGTAGCTATTGATTATGAAATACTTTACAACTATATGTACTTAATCGTTACATTGAATAATCACAATGTAATTTACCACCGAATATTCAATGGTATTTTGGGGGAATATGTGCTGAAAGAGATATTTGTTAAGGACCAAACTTTAAAATTGGCAGCATATACTGGCTGCAATACAGTATGCTGGCTGCAATACATTATAATAAGAGATATAAAGTAATTTTTAAATTTCTTTCATAGTGTTAATGCTCACTCTGGAATTAATACTGTTGAAGGTATTTCAGTTGTGAAAGCAAACTGAATCAGCGAATCGAAATATCAATTACTACAATAAATAAATAAGTAAATAAATAAATAAATAAATAAATAAAAATAAATAAATAATTAATTAAATAAATATAAATAAATAAATAAATAAAAGAACGGTGAAATATGTGTTTAAAGAAGGCACAATCTGTAAACGTGGGGAATTCCAGATGCATGTTTGTATAACTTTAAGCGAAAATATGTAACTATAAACTAAACATACGTTTTTCCCCAACTCTATTTTTTTCTCCCTAAGGTTAATCTTGCAAAATATCTAATTCAAAATATATTATTTTTTGATTTTAAAATTATTTGTTTTGAAATAACTTGCATATATTTTTGAACTATCCTCTATACGTAATCAAGAAATGTGATGTAAATCTAGACAATTAAATTAATAGATTAATTAATACCACTAATTAATACCATTATTATTATTATTATTTTAAATTTCTATATATATTTATTGCAATTTCTTTTTATCAACTACTGTACTATCGGATCTTCCCTATTGAAAATAGAGTGAATACCTCTAACGGTTTGTGTACAGGAACACTTGAAAGTATAAAAAAGCATTGTGTTCTATGAGAGATATTTATAAAAAACATATTTTAATATCTTTACTTTGCACAAATCTTAATAAAATTGAAATATATTATTCGAGTTCACTATCAGATGTTTTCTAAAGGAAATGGAGTAAATATCTCTACTGGGTTTTGTACAGGGACATCGAAATCATTCCAAAGCACTGCTTTGTGTGAGAGGTATTTCTATAAACCAAATTTTAATTACTTTTTACAAATCTTAATGAAATTGAAATATGTTACTTATATGTACAAAAAATGATTTGTATGGAATGTAGTTTGATTTGAATTAGATTTACAGGACCACGCAGAAATATCCAGTTACATTTGTTTCAGTCTTGCTGGACTTGCTGGAATTGCATTTTTGTTTACATTAAGCGTTTTTAAGACAGATATTTTTTAACTTGCTTTAACCCTTTAACATTCCTTGGTTTCGCAGCGAAACCAAACATTTGACATAATTTAACAATTTTTATGCAGCAGTTTTTTAACATTTCTCCCTCTTTTTATTCGGGTTTTAAACTTTTGTTCCTTTTCTGTTCGGTAGATAGCAACACTGTTCCAAAATTTAATAAATAATGCTTCAAAGGAAGCTAAATGCATAAATCACTTGAAGTTTCTTAGATTGCACGAGTGCGAATTGCTGGTTTGATAATGCACTCATGTCTAGTTTTCTTTATTTAAGGAAGAGCTGGACTATTATTTTCACTTGAAACAACTTTTGCGAGTTTTGTAGTCGGTAATGCTATTTAAAAAGTATTTTATTTACTAAATTAAATAATATTTGAATTTAATAAGGTTAACTTATAAATGTTTCAAACCTAAAATTTCTCGAAAGGGAACAATGTTATTTTTTTTTTATTTTTGAAATATTTATGATCAGCTAGGGTAAGTGTGGGTAAGAGTACGCAGTCGGCTAAGGGTACGCAGGGATTTTTTTTTCTCTGTTTGCAACAGTGTAACCAGAAGCGAGTGTGATTAATCAACACGCGTGTTCTCCCCTCTCTAAAAGAGACCATCATTATTATTTTCCCCCTTGCTATCTTTTATTTATCAGGTAAGATATGTGTTGGCATGTAAGTTTTCTGAGTAGAAATCGCAATTTTTTTGTAAATAAAGGAAAAATTCCTGCTTTTTAAATAAACACTATTATGAAGTTTGTTTCTTTCCGAACAACATGCCCACGTTAGAATTTAACTGTAGTGAATACTACTGCCATCTATGGATGATTTAGAGAAGCAATACATGAGCGGCTAAGAGTACGCACAGACCATTTACGCTTACTCTTATACGCTCGGTAATTTGAAGCAGCTTTAAAAAAAGAAAAACTTTAAAATTTAATTTTATCATTATATTAGCCTGAAAGGAAAGAGAAAACTTATTCCGTTTTCTAGAGAAAACCCTGTTCCCTCAACAAGTTTGGCAAATGATGAAGTGACAATACAAGCTGTGAACAGTCATATCTTGGATCCAGTGTGGATTATGTAAGGAGTGGTGGTGGCATAAGGAGTGTTCCAGTTATAAAGACATTGGAGCATTTGTATGCGATTACTGCTAAATATTCTAAGTGCGTACTCTTACCCGACGTGGCGGGTAAGAGTACGCATTTGGGATTTTTCTTCCCTTGCATTTTTCAATGTATTTCCTTTAAGCTAATTTTTTTTTTTTTTTCACACCTTTCTAAGTTAATGAACTAGGTTTCTGTATATTTTCGAGACTCTATCTTTTCAATTCTTATAACGAAATATCTACTAGGTGCGTACTCTTACCCACCTTTCCCCTATGTGTCTAAAAGCCATTTTTAAAATTAGTTTAGTAATTCTTAAAATAAATTAAGTAAGTAATGAACGTTAAAGGGTTAAATTATAATTATAATTTTTATTATGATATGAAAGGAACTAGTATATATACATTAAATGATTAAAAATATAATCATAACAACATTTAAATATTGATTTTCTTTAGACTGCTAAACTAAATAATTTTAATTGACCCCTGTAGAATTTTTTAAAAGAAACTACGTATATTTCATATCGAACAAAGTAATAAAAATTCAATAAGAAAACTAGATAAAATAGGTTTGAAATAATTTTTAGAACTTCTTAAAAAATAAATAAATAAATAAATAAATAAATAAATAAAAGGTGCAATTTAAAAACGTCACAACTTCTTTAGAAACATTATCATATTCTATACATATTTGTTACATTTGTAGCAAACCAAAAGATGTCAATTCTTGTAAATATTTAATAAAAAAAAAGAGTTACTTAATTTGATTTAATTTATTTTCTTGATGAGAGAAAAATTTAAATATAAAAATTGATAATGATGGTTCAATCAGTATCCTGACTTAATTGTGTATAATAGTTTTAAATATGATACTCAACTTTAAATTATTTCATTAGAATGTTCTAATGCTTTCAAGAAAATAGCCACAGTTTCAGTGAACAAATTCTTGAAATATTTCTTTATTTCTAGCCGAAATGTAAAGTTCATTGTTTCCACTGTAGTTTTAAACAAAAGAGATAAATTAAGCTTACTGAAACATTATCACTAAGTATCTAAAAAGTATTATTAAAAAAAAAAAAAAATACGAGTATTAATTTTAAACTGTAGAGTAGAATTATATGTATATACTCGTATATATATATGCGATATATATGCACAAAGAAAATTATCGTTTAATAATATATCATTTACGTATTGTTTGTAATAATATCTATTAACAATGAGTTTTATTTATAACAATGACAACATCCAATTTATTGAATATATTAACATTTCAGATGGTTATTTCATTAAACGCCTTTAATAGTTTGAGGGAAATGTAAATTGTGCTCCAAAAAATAAATAAATAAATACATAATCAGTAAATCTTTTAATGTTTCTGACGCCTTTTACAGTATTTAACGGGTTTACACATCCACAGAATTAGTTTTTAAAAACTTTTTGAACAATAGTTTTACTTTATTTAATTGCATAAAATTATTATAAAAAATATTGCAGTAAAAACTGGAGCAAATATTGCATAAGTTTGCGTCTCCCATAATAGTAACATATTTGCTACCAAGGTTATTAGACTGTAACATATACAATACAGATTTTACATTAATATCGTTTATTTATATAATATTGCAATCCTTACAGAGGTTAAGAAAATAGTAGACTAATTTTAAAACCGTAACTAGTACAGAAACTAAGTTAAAGATTTTAACTTTTTTAAAATTTAAAATATGCAACTAATGTTTTTACCACTTTAAAAGAAAGTTGAAAAGTATTAATGACTTCGGTTTGTCTGTCTGTCTATCTGTCTGTCAGTCTGTCCGTGCTCTAACTCCCGTAAATATTCAAGGGGTTTCTTGAAACTGATATATGTTCGTGAAGTGTACTATCGGATCTTCCCTATTGAAAATAGAGTGAATACCTCTAACGGTTTGTGTACAGGAACACTTGAAAGTATTCCAAAGCATTGTGTTCTATGAGAGATATTTATAAAAAACATATTTTAATATCTTTAATTTGCACAAATCTTAATAAAATTGAAATATATTATTCGATTTCACTATCAGATGTTTTCTAAAGGAAATGGAGTAAATATCTCTACTGGGTTTTGTACAGGGACATCGAAATCATTCCAAAGCACTGCTTTGTGTGAGAGGTATTTCTATAAACCAAATTTTAATTACTTTTTACAAATCTTAATGAAATTGAAATATGTTACTTATATGTATAAAAAATGATTTGTATGGAATGTAGTTTGATTTGAATTAGATTTACAGGACCACGCAGAAATAACCAGTTACATTTGTTTCAGTCTTGCTGGACTTGCTGGAATTGCATTTTTGTTTACATTAAGCGTTTTTAAGACTTTCTAAATTTTTTATGCCTCAATATGATTTCAACTTGTGTATCTGTCTGTCCCACTGTCTATCTGTCCGTCTACCCGCCTCAGCGTCAGTAAATATTTTCAGAATAAAAAAAAAATTATATATGTTATTCAAGATTACTATGGAATGTTCCTTACTTAAAATGGCATTAATAGGTCCTGTAAAACTGGTGTGTGTTCAGAGACACCCCAAGAAAAGCCAAATCATTCCGTTTTAAGATATATATTTTTATATATTACATTTAAATAGCTTTCTTATGTAAAAATTATAAAGCAAGTCAAATTCATTTTTTAATATGCTAAAATAATGTTTTCTATAGAATATGATATGGTTAACTTTCATTATTACATAGTTACACTAAAATATTCAGATACATTAAGAACTGCAGGTAGAATCTGAGGGCTGCATTTCCTTTTGCGGTAAGCATTTTTGACACTTTCCAACAATGTTCAAGATTGATTTTGAGTTCAATTAGTCTATCTGTATTCCTTTTAGTCCTTCTGTCTGTCCGTTGTGTAATAACGTAGGGAAAGAACAATGAAAGTTGTACGACACAACAAGTACGTATAGTTAGAAAGTGGTCATAATCAATGCGTACTGTATGATTTTCCGATCTTGTATAAATAATACAAATGTTTAGAAGAAGTATAAGTTTGTTGTAATTTTAGGACTGAGAGTAATAGAAGATCATTATATATTCTATCCTGAGTTGTATGCATATAGTTCTACGGCGCAGAAATAGTTCTACAGCATCATTTTTAGACAGAAAAAGATACAAATTAATGAAAAAGAAGCGGATGAATGCAAATAATAATAGTAAAAAAGATTTAGTTTGATACTGGAAATTGTCATTTTAAGCAAAAATTTGCAGAAATAATGGGTTGTTAAAATTATATTGATTGAATTATATAGATTATATTGATGTATTTTTAAAATCATGTCCATGTATTTTAGCCATAGGCGCCAGACATGTTTTTCGAAGATATCCTTCACCAACTTTGAGCATCCAGCTTAACAAGAAGGAACGCTTTTTTATTGCTTAACTATTTCTATCAGAATGAGAACAATATTTCGGTTGCACTTCGTGCTTATCGGTTGAGGAAAAATGTCATTCGCCGAAAAGCACAGAATAGGACACGAGAGGACAATTTAAAGATCGTAATCTTGAAGAAAATAGTTTTGTGAATGCTTCACCGGTAAATTACGATGTGCAATGGAGCCGGTGATTGTGTAGCAAATTTCAATTGTAACAATTACAGCATCTGCAAATTCTTCAAAGCTATTGTAAGAAGTCGCTCAGTAGCACAAGTAATGCACATTCCAAGAGCAACGGTATGCATGATTTTACAAAATACTTTGAAATATTAAACTGAATGTATGCATTTCGTGCAACAATTGAAACCCAAAGATTTCTCTATATGTCTTGATTTTGTCATACCTTTTCTGGCGAATACGCAAAGGTTGAGTACTGGCCATGGCAAATCTTATGGTTAGATGCGGCTCATTTACACTTAGAGGGTGCTGTGAACACACAGGCTTGTAACATATGGGATTCTACTGATCCCCACGGTGGCAACAACATCCGTTGTACCACGACCATAAGTCACGGCATAGTTTAAAACGGCGAATTTCCTCTTGGGTCGTTGTACCTCTTCGAGGAAAACATAGTTAATGGGTTTTACCAGGTGAACAGTCACAAGTGATCAACACTGCAGAATCCTGGGCTCAGACGAAGGGAATGTTTAGCAGAGGAACTGATAATATGAGGATACTAAAATTAGCTTCCCTGATGAATAAGTCACTTCACACCTTCTCACATACCAGGCTAGAAATTTTATCATATCCCAACCCTTCTGACTTTTTGATGTAAGGTTTTCTCAAAGATCACGTTTATTGAGGGTGTTTAACTAATGAAGAGGACTTCAAAGCAAACATCATTTGTCGTATCATTATCATTCCTACCACTACATTGTATGCGAACTTTAATCATGCGGATTACACTTTCAGAATATTATTCACCAAAAAGATATCTGTATAGTGCACACAGGTATGTAAATAAGTAAAATATTTTTTGGTATTCTTTGGTTTTTGAACTATTATCTTTCTTTACACTTCGTGACAATCTTCTAAACTTCGCCACATTTTGGCTTTCTTTTTTTTTTTTTTCTTACGGGAAAATATGCTGAATGATTTACATAACATATATTTTAAGTTTCATTAGCATCTCTTTAGTAGGAGTAGAGCTACGAGCCTCTCAGTACTGTCAGTTTAATTTTAATTACCCTGTCCTATCGTATTTTTGAGATATTATGTTAATTCAGATAGAGGATTGAAATATCTGAAAAAGAATAAATATATATTAGATACACCCCATATAGTAAATATTCTTCCGTAGGAGCTCCCACGGTAAGTCCCAGATTTCCCATATTCCTCCCAGCATATTCGGTAGGAATGCAAAATGTCCGCCGTAGCGACCTCCGTAGGAACATCGTCATTTCGTAGCTCTATCGTAGTTCCCGAGAACTACCTATGTCAAATCATTCCTAGAAATATAAAATTAGATTTTCACTCAGATTTCCCAAACATGTCCGTTCTTGCACCGGGAAGAATCCGGGAGATTGAAGGTATCTCAGGGAGCAATATAGGAAGATCATTGTTATATGGGACTTAGCAAAGCTTTGTGTATTAACAAAACTTACAACTGGGAATAACTAGATTTTTTTTTTTTTTTTATGTTGCAGTGTAAAAAATAAATAAATAAATAAATAAAAACATCGTGTTCCAGTACAGAAAATATCTGGCAGCAAAGATGATAGAGATCGGATTGAGATCAGAGATCAGATTGAGATCTAATGTTATAGCAAATTTTTGTAGTTTTAAAGACAGAAATTTTCTATGGGAAAGCTTAAAAAAATTTCTGTTTTCAACAATTTTTTTACAGTGTTGGTTAAGAAAAGGCTATTTTTGTTTTCTTGAAATTTATTTTAAAAGACTACAATATAAATAAGCTGTGGTGGCCTCTGCTCATTCTTCTTCTTCTAGTTCATTTGTTTTTATGTTAATAATCCTGGTTTTCCTATCTTTTATTTGATTTTTGTAATGAAATATATATATATATTTTTTCAAAACATCATAATTTTGATTCTCGAAAATATTAATAAATAAATCTAAAATATATGAATTCATACAAGTGAATGTTATGAATTTTAAATTTTAAACTTTTAAATTAACACAGGGATTGTCAAACAATAAATAAATAAATTATTTTACCGGCTGAATTTTACGATTATATTTCAACTAAATATAAAGTTATTATTCTCTTTGAAATTTTGAAATTTAAAATTTTATTTGAAATATATAACATGAAATAGCAAAGAAAGGAAAAAAAAACCTATATATTTCTATTTTAAAATGTATTTTAAGAGTAATATTCTGACAATTCTTGTTACAGCATTTTTAAACCGGTGTATTTGAAAGCTGAAAAAAGTACTTTTATGGTAGAAAATGCTGAAATTTTGAAATCTTGCCCAAAAATGTGATATTTCTGGTGACCTCTGGATTTGAGCCAAAATCTTGCGCTATTTGAAGCCTGTACTACGAAAACTAATCTTAATTTAACATAAAAGAAATTTTAAGGAAACGATGAAGATACTAAACGATGAGAATACCCCCTCCCCCCTTATTTTAATTTTTAATTAATGATCTAAAAAAATTCCTTTTTTTTTTTTTTTTTTTTTCTTTTTTTTAACAGAATGAATTATTTGATTATTTACGCCGCGCCAACATCTCTCGAGTAATTTAAAGTTACTTAGGAAAAATTTTCTTTTTCTTTTTAATAAAAATAGAAAACAAATATCGTTGCACTCATATGATAACAGAAAATTATAATTCAAGATTTTTCTATTCTAGAATAAATTTGTACATATGAAAATTCTGTAAAATAAATCCGATTAAAGATTGGAATTCGTTTGCCACAGATTTCTTTCTTTCTTTTTTTTTCTCCCTGACTGTGTCAGACATTGAATTCGATTTTGTTACACAAATATGAAAATAATAAAAATACTTTGTTTAGTAAATCGGATTTTGAAAAAAATAAATAATGCTGTATGATTTCATAGAAACTTTTTTCAAAATAAAATTTTTATAAGATGTAAGTTTATGTTTTTATAGTTTTTTTTTTTTTTTTTTTTTTTTTAATGCAGATGATTCCGTTCTGTTTAATATTTAATATTGATCATAACAGTTACAATAAATGTCGAGAGTATATTTTCTGTAAAGATATTCTAATAAGTACTAATATCGCCAAGATGTTGAAATTCAACTTTTTTTTTTTTTTTAAGAAAGCATTTCAATAATAAATATAGAAATCCAAAATTTTCATGTAAACAACGTTCTTAGAAAAAATTCTATACCCCCCCCCTCCCCCCCCAAAAAAAAAAAAAAAAAAAAAAAAAGAATAATAATAATAATAATAATAATAATAATAATAATAAAAATAAATAAATAAATAAAATAAATAAATAAATAAATAAATAAAAATAAGAAATTACTATATATATTTTTTTTAAATGCCTCTGTGGATTTCTCTATGGATTTTACTCTTTATCCGACTGATCAATGTTTTTCTGGACATTTCAGTAGCAAAGCACATTGTCTGTATTAAAGCAATAATATGTCAAAGGTTTGAAAATAAAATTAATTATTTCCTGCACATTAGTTAATATAGGACTCGAATCAGAGTTAATTAATCGGTTATTATTATTTTTTTTTTAATCCATGGATTATTTTGTATGATCAATTGCTAATATTCTAGAAAACCGCCTTTTGCAGCACGGACGGCAGCTAGACTAAATGGGAGTGATTAAATAAAATTTTAGAAGGTTTACGCGAATATTTGGAGCTATACAAACTTCAGTACATCTGACAACTTAGGCATAATGGGCGGTGGAGCGTCCATACTAGATCTCCTTCAATACAGGCTGGATCATCAGGCATTTTGTTTCCCACTCAGCGATTGTTAGCCACGCGGTACGAATTTCAAGTGTTATCAAATCACATAAAACGGAGGTTTTGCAGCCGAAAATTGCTCAAATCATACCAGAACTACTTTTTAGAACGTTTAGATTTCCAACAGATGAAGAAAAGCGAAAGAAATGGGCTATTAATTGTAAGAAAATTGTATGCTTAGCTTTCAATCAAAAATATGAAGTGCAATTATGATATGTTTTCCTGCATTTTTTGTATCAATTATTTGTTTTTATTGCTGTTTGATTATCTAAATGTTGTATTTTACAACCTACACTACTTTTCAACGTGAATAAATATTTAAAATTAACTAATTTAACAGCAACAGTGATGTCTACTTTTTACAAGGGTTATAAGAAAATTTCGCCAAATATTACCGCCAAACTTATCAAGTACAAACAATAATTCGCTCTTCTGTTTAGGCAAACTCGCCATCTTAGGCGATAAAGACACTGAGTAATACGTCTGCAACTAAACATCGCAAAGCTATATTTCCGCTGGGCAACAATAATCAGCTGTGAGCCAGCTCGTATTATCAGCTCGTCCATACTATGAATATGACGATCGATATCATCCCAAAAATCATGGACTGATTTTAGACCTGGGGCTTCAGTAGAGAGGGAAGCACTAGGTGAACTTCCTTGAATTCCTGGAACCAGTTACGGCGATTCTGTACATATGATATTCAGGATGGTATTCAGGATATTTTTTCTGAAAGATTCGACTATACGTAAATTAATCATTTAAAACTTTCCCCAGGTACTAGAGAGCTCAGGTAATGCCATACAACCATTTCCCCTACATAAAGTTACCACCACTAAACTGCTATTCCTCATCAGTATTTGCAGGGTGTTTAGGTTTGGACGTTTCCCGACGGATATGTAAATGTCAATTGATTTGATTCAATAGAAAATTTTGCTCCCCGAAGTATACAACGCTTTGGCAATGAGTGGCAATCTACTTTTGATGTTACAGAAAAATTGAAGCTGTTATTTATGTCATAATTTTCTTTTTCGCATGAATACAATGAACACGCGTTTTTAAGAGCTCAATAAATATTTAGGATCATTTTACTGTAGTCTAAGACGAAAGTGTGGGAATTTCCTGGTTTATTTACGAGTTAATTTCTCAAGTGTAATTGTCGAATGTTGATCAGAGACGATTCAAATGAGTGTTCAATACTGACGAGCTTTTGAATTTGACGCTTAATTTTCTGTTCCTCCTCCAAAATTATAATAACATAGTTTCGAACAACCAAAATATTAATAATAATAACAGGGATAAAATTAGGATCAGGGATAATAATAAAATTAGGAAATATTTTATGTGTAAGTAATGAAAATTAAATTAATAGAAATTTTCATATTTTAAAATTATGTAGCTTATTATTTGGAATTCAGATGTTAATAAGACTTAAATTAAAATTTATACGTCCTATAAAAAGCTAATTTTATAATTAATTATGAAAATACTCATATCCAAGCAATACAGAATATTTAAAGGCAATTAAGAAATGTAAAAATACAGAACGAATTTCGTTTATCATATTTTAATCCTAGAAAAAGTCTTAAAATAGTTACAAAAATTCGAGGTTGGACCTTCTAATCACTTTCTTTTAATAAGCATTTTTTTTTTTTTTTTAGCAATACAAACAGGAATATTTATATTTATATCATTTATTTATTTATTCACTACAAAAATTAAACTTAGGCATAACACCAAGTCATGTAAAAATCTTTCAGAAAGAACAAATATATTAATAACAAAGGCGGAATGAGAATAAAACACACTATATTCAACATTTAAACTTCACTGGGTACCTTCAGTTTAATCGTCATTCTTGGCCGACTACAATATGCATCCTCAGCATAAAGTTAGTTTCTAGTGAAGTATCATATCATCCCACCGGAAGCAAGAGACAATTCTTCGTTCTTAGCATTTCATAATAAGGGTCATTACACAAAATGTTACATTTGTCACAAATTTTTCAAAACTTAACTTTAGTAAGTTAAACAGTAGAATTGTTTTGCTATTGATTTAGAATGTAATGAAAAAAGCTAAAGTATTATATTAAAGTAACTGAAAAAAGTACTAAATTTGTTAAAAGTGATAAATATTTAAAATTCTGTAGCGAGTGTGATACTTCGTAGAATCACACGTACAATGCCATTTATTTATTTAATATATATATGTATATATATATATTCTCATTTAAAGATCGTGAAAAATTAATACATACTACTCAGCAATTATATATATAAGCATTAAAACTTGCTTATCATTATAATGTTCTTGCCTTACTATTTTTAAGTCAGCTGAACTATTAAATAAAGAAAATTAGGTAGAATATTTTCGTTTAAATAAATGTGGCGATGTTAAATAATGTTTAATCTACACAGAGACTTCATTTTATTTTTATTTATTTTTATTTTTTGTTATTTTTTATTATTATTTTTTTTTTTATTGTGGGTGTGATAATTATAAGTTTGATAATTTTTTACAGTTTTAAGTGTCATGCATATTTTTAAAACGTTTTATATTTCATTTTATGATATAAATGATATTGAAAAAGAATTCAAAACAGAAATGTCTCTTTTTTATATCAATGAAACTAAAAAAAATTATATGGATTTCATTTTTTATAATATTATATTAAATGTTGTATAAAGATATGACTATGAAGAATGTCAACGCAAAAAGGTTTAAGTGTGGGTGAAATAATGTAGTTACTTTAGTGATAAAATTTTAATAAATAAGTTGATAACTAAAACATTGCCATAGACGCAAGTTTTTTTTTCTTTTGGAGAAAGGTAACAAGTCAATTGTTAAGTCAGAATTGTTACTCTTTTTTCGCCAAATTGGTCATATAGGAAAAATACTTTTAAATTCATGCTAACTCAGATAGTAGGCGGAAACTTGAAAAGCAGAAATTATTTTTTTAAACTATCAAATTTCCAAACGTTTTAAACAAACTTATTTCATTTATTGGTACGTAGATTGTAATTATCAGTATTGATGAAAATGTCCCTGAAATCGCTTTGTAAATAATAAAAATCACAAAACGTTTCATAATGTTTAATCATAAATTCTATTAGTAAAAATTGTCAGTCAAATTCCTTTGAGGTTAAATTTATGAATTATCTTTATTTTATACCAATAACATTTTAATGGGAATTAACGACTCTATTTAATAGTTGCTACTTCTTGAGATAAAGCATACTGTTATCTATAAATAAATATTATATAACAAAAATCCTAATAAATGGTGTGTTATCTTATATACTAATTATTATTTTTTTTATTTATTAAATAAAAGGAAATGTTGGTACTTAAAGAATAAAAAATAAATGAATAAAATAAAATAAAATCTCTAATGAATGCAGGAATAATATCTAAGTTTCACAGAATTCTAAAAATTTAACATAGATTTTTTCATTGACTAAGTGATTTTCGACTATATATATATATATATATATATATATATATACATATATTGCAATATATCTATGAAATCCTTATTTAAATATTAAAAATGAAGTCACACTTCACGAAAACGTGTTATTAAAATTTTCAGGATAATAAATATAAGCTGGGAGTAAGATGTAGAATAAATTAATTTTAAAACGCACCGTCTTTAATTAAAATTTTCATTTACTTTTCATAATTTTTTATCATGAAATGAAATTTAGAAATACTCTATGAAGATTAAAGTGTTTTCTTTGCTTTGATTTTCATTAAAGAGATTTAATGATCTTCTTAGATTATAAAGATTTTTTCTTTTTTTCAGTTTTATCTAAACCTGAGGCGCTTTCTGAAGATTTAAAGAATAAAAATACAGGATAAAGGTAAGCAATATTTGTTTGAAAAATAGGCTGAAAACTATGTACTTTAGAACCATAATGCTTTATAATCAGGGTCAATGGCCAAAAGTGTTTTAAAAACATTTAAATATAGCATTTAAATAATTGTATTTTTAAGCGATTTTTGTAAAACAGATTTTTAAACATTAAAATAAACAAAATCACTTTACATATACACTAAAAAAATTAAAGGAGCAAAAATACTCAAAAATCAGCAAATTTATGTCAAATTTGAGAAAGTTATATACTCAATATAGCTCCGAAGCCAATATACTCCAATTAAATCCCATATACTTATTATTGAGTATATTAGCATGCTCAAAAATTATCATCGACCATCATAAATCCCAATATGTCAAATATAGATTCTCATTGTTGTACTCTCTCACAAGTCATTATGAAACTGCCTCAAAATATAGTTGTGGAGATTTGAGAGAATACATTTTGTTTTTGAACTTTTTCTGTTTAAGTTTGTAAAAATTCTATTGAAGAAATTCTTTTAGTTCAGCATATTTATAACAAATTATGAAGTGAGAAGTCAACCTCGACTTTAAAGATTACATAAATATTTTTTCTTTATATACGGGAATGAAATCTTATATATATATATAACTTCAAAATTTAAGAAAACTTAACAATTCTTAAGTTTTTATGTTTTTTTTGTTTTTTTTTTTACTCTTTTCATATACAGGGTGGGCAAAAAGTCCGTAAATACTTTCAAAATTCATAAAACCCGAAAAAATAACCGAAATAAAAAAACGCTTTGCAGGTTTGGCATCGATAGGTCACGGGATTATTATTATTATATATATATTCTTTTTAAGATAAGGAAAAAAAAAAATTCAAAAAGCAGCCGACGGATGGCGCTGATATGAAATACTTAGTTGGAAATATGCAAATGGGATAGGCGAATATGAATGCTTTTGGCTAAGGGGATATTTTAAATCCCGGGTGTATCGATCCCGTCCAACCAACCTGTCGGAAATGAAAAATGCAATCCGCCAAGAGCTGTCATGTATACTGCTGGACATGCTGCACTCTGCCGTTGCTGGATTTGTGACACGCCTGCAATGTGTTATCACCTGTGGTGGTGGACATGGGGAACACATATTGCTATAATAATTGATTTGTTAACATTATTTTTGTTATTTACATGTCTTTTCTTTCAGTTATGTACGAAACACCCTCTATAGGCTGTTTTTTTTTTTTTTTTTTTTTTACATTTCCCCCCCCCCCTTATCTTAAAAAAAAAAAAAAAAAAAAAAAAAAATCCCGTGACTTATCGATGCTAAACCTGCAAACCGTTTTTTATTTTGGTTTATTTTTTCAGGTTTTATGAATTTTTAAAGCATTTACGGACTTTTTGACCACCCTGTATAATAGATACAATATTGTATTCGGATCAAAATTTCAAAAAACAGTTTTAGCTACGATCTCGAATTGGAGATTCTCTAAATTCAAATCCAGGCACCTACAAGTTAGTATGTGTATGTGCCTTTGTGTTACCAACATACATTAAAAACAAATATCCGCAGGAAGTTCAAACTAATTCTAAATCCTTGTCATATAGGAATGTTAATTGAAACTTTTTAATGAAATTAAACTAATAACTCATGAATATACAAAAACCTCCAAACATGTTTCACCTGTGGACAAAATTTCTCGTAAGTAAAGTTCAAAATATTAAAACTGTACCAAATGCAATCAAATTAAAATACATTTTCACATGCTTAAGAATGTGTTTCATATAAAATACTGTATAGAAGGAATTAATACTTCGTTTAAAGGGCAACCTAAATGAAAAATCATATATATTAGGGTTATCATGAGAAATTGCTCGAAATACTTTTGAAGTTGGCTCATGTATTTTTTCTGTGCCAAACATAAGAAGAATAAATGATGCACTTACGATTTATAGTTAAGATGCAGGGCTATTCAATATATATATATATATATATATAATTTGTGAGATTCATTTCATGAAAGAAAATTATCTGAATTGTTTTAAATATGTATATATACATATTTAATTTAAGAACAACATTTTTTTTTTTTTTTTTAATGAAAATAGTTTTCACATTCAATCAGGAGAATACAGAACTGTTTGAACCAACCCTCGCACAGAAATGTAGGTCAAAATAAATTATTTCTAAAACTAATTCTATGTTTTTTTAAAGTAAATTAGGAATTTTAAATGTAGTTTATCGAGCTTTTCACTTTAATTGTAACAGTACGAGGGAGAACCAAATATAACTGAAATCATACTCCTCCTCATCGTGTACTTGTAGTACAAAGTTGCTCCGCTAAATCTCTATGGGACGAACTATTCCTGAGTCAGTATGCCTTCTGGAGTCCATCTAAAACGACGCGTGGGGTTTCTGATAGTTTTGTGCCTATGTTTGTATTGCACACCAGTGATATGAAGAAATGGCAGATTCTCACTAATAATGTGTAGCTGTGAAGTTTTGCTTTTTACTTTCCAAGAACGCAGCAGAATTTGTCCTGATGATGCAAATAGCTTACAAAGAACATGATCATAGTAAAACGCAGATGTACTATTGTTTTTTTCTTTATTTAAAAGAGGGAAAATACCAATTGAAGATCAGCCCCTTTCCGGTTGTTCATGATGTATGCGAACTAAGATCAAGATCACTAAATTAAGCATTTTTATCACGAAATATCGACGCAGCACAATCGGCCAACTCGAAAACTTATTTGGGTTATCTCGTTAATTCCAGTTGTATTTGGGTCCTCCTTTGTTTTTATATATCAATGTAAAGTAAGAAAAAGTAGTAATAATACTGCACTATAGATTATCATTATATATATATTACTTTCCTTTGCCCATATATGATAGAGAAAGTATTGCTTCAGAATAAATTTTTCAAAACTGGATTTTTATAAAATTACACACTTTCAAGTTCTCTGATACTGGATTTGATTTTGTGTCTGTAAGTAGGTCTTTTATTAGCATAAATCAAAAACAGGTGTCAGCTGGAAGTCGAAATTAGGTATTTTAGATCATTATCGTAGTGGAATATTGTTTAAAGCGCTTTATTAAAATAGCAAAAATGCCTTGAGTGCAGAGAAAAGCGAAAGATTTTAATACATTACGTGTTTGTACGTAATAACTTGTGGTTCAGTATAACTGTAATAAGTAACAAGTACAAAACTTTGATTAAACACCATAAAATAACAAGACTCACAACAGTTGTTTCTGGTCGAAAGAAGATACAACCCTTCGTCAGACAAAAAAATCTGGAGTGACTCCACTCGACTTTTCGAACATTGAGTAATTAACGGTTTTGTAGATAAAGTAAAGTAAGAGGAGTTGTTAAATAAACAAAAAAGAGAAAATTATAATTTGGTGTTTGAGTATTTTTCTCCATATAGTAATCGATGTTTAATTTAACGCTTCTGAACTTTGAGTCCATAGATTATAATGACAAAGAATTTTTCGTTGTGTCCCTGTAAAAACCTATAAATGCTAGATTCATTAAGATGCTTATAGTTAGTGCAAAAGTGACTTATAATAGTCATATAAATTTTGAGCTATATTGAATAAGGCATTTAGACGCTATCGCAGTTTTACGCTATCACATTTTTAAAAATTTGGTCCCATAGGGCATAATAATAAAGAACATTTCTTTGTGTCCCTGTAAAAAAATTGTAAGTGCTAAATTCACCAAAATCTATACAGCTCGTGCAACTGTGAACTATAACATGTGTATAATTTTTTTGCTCAGTTTAATAAGGCTTTTAGACGCTATCACATTTTTAAAAATTTGGCCGTATATGCCATAATGATAAAGAACTTTTCTTGGTGTCCCTGTAAAGAAACTGTAAGTGCTAGATTCACCAAAATCAATAGGGTTCGTGCTACGGTGACTTACAACAAACGTATCAACTTTCAGCTCATTGGAGCAAAGCGTTTAGACGCTAGCGTATTCACTCACACACATACACACACTCATACATACACACATACATATACACATAGATACACACACATACACACACACACATACACACACACACATACATACATCATCGTAAAAATAATGAAAACGGACTCAGGGGACCTCAAAACGTGAACATCAAAATCTCAAATTCGGATTTTTGAAATGATTACAATACTTTCCTCACTATAGTGTTCGGAAAGTAAAAATAGGCACGAGTGCTAACTGTAGCTTATTTCGATAAATATAATTAATTAAATATAATTAATTTAGCATACATTTATTATATGCACAAAAGCATGCTTCATATTAAATATCATATGAAATACATTATGCATTCGTTTACAAGGCAGCACAAAAGAATTCTCATATATTTGTAACTATACGAACACATATTAAGAACTATACGAGCTATACATACATATTTCTCAAACGCATTTCCACTAGTGTTATGCGTTTTTTTTAGTGCACTATATTTAAATACACTATATTCTGCGTATTTTATTTATAGAAAATATATGGAACTCCCTAAAAAATAAATAAATACAATATTTTCTGTTAGTTGTAAAGATTCAAGTATTTTACTAAATTTTCAAATGCCCAGGAAAATTGCTTAGGGATAATAATTACTTTCTGTAACGTATATGCTAGATAAATCATTAGTTTGGAGTAAAATTTACAATTCTTAGTTTTTGCCAAAATTACATGTTTCGAGAGTCTCTTGAATATAAAAAATAAATTTTTAGTGATTGGTTAATGCGTTTGCAAGTCCATTATTCATTGGATTAACATAAAAACAAGTAATTACAGGAAATTAAAATTTTGTATTCTACGTACATATGACGATGTAACTTGAACGTTTTGTCTAAGATCAGTAAATTTCAAGGAATATTGTGAGTGAGAGTTTCAGGTATAGCTAGTACAACACCTTTTAATTTAAATTTTCATATATTATTATTTACCACTATATTATGAAAAAAAAAATCCTTTTATTGAATATTTTGAAGTCTTTAGAAAAGATTTAGAATTCAGAAACTTTAGTCAATTAATACAGTAAAAAAAAAAAAAAAAAAAAAAACTTTCAAAAATTGCAAAAAACAAAACAACAACAAATAAATAAACAATAAAATTGTATAAATCATGCATTATATGCTTTTAAGAATTCAAAAAGATAAGTTTTTATTTATAACATGTTTTTAGCTACTGATATTTACTATCTACATTAACATATCATTTTATATTTATAAAGGATAACAAGACCTCTTTGCAAAATAAATAAATAATAAAATTTTATAAATCATACATTATATGCTTTAAAGAATTCAAAAAGGTAAGTTTTTATTTTAAACATATTTTCAGCTATTGATATTTACTATCTACATTAACATATCATTTGATATTTATAAAGGATGACAAAACCTCTTTGCAAAATAAATAAATAAATAAATAAAAATTTAAAAATAAATCTTGCGCAAAATTAAAATTTGGAATTTTTCTATTAATATACAATTTGATTACCAAGAGGGCTGCCTCTCTAAGTGATTCCCAGAATTAAACGTTGAATATTTTTTACTGCACACAAGGTAGTTATTGTTTTTTTTTTTTTTTTTTTTTTTTTCTGGAAAATGTACATTAATTTTAAAATTCACCCATAAGTGATGCATTTTGATCATAGCTAACTAATGAACAACATTCTTAGACACGTTCATGAACACTCTCTGTACTAATATACATAAAAATGTCCTTATTAAGGGAAAAACAAGCTAAATTTGGAAAATGCCGTGGTATAAATGGGATACAAATTTCAGTTGAGTTTAGGTACTTGTAACAACATTTTACAGAGATTTAATATGCAAAATGTCTGTGTTATCGCGCTTTAAACATAATTAGTTCAGACTTGGAAATCTAAGAGTTTTCATTAGTTGAGAGGGTATTTCAGTTTTCCATTCAAGAGTTTAAAACATTGAAATGTGATTGAAGAGGCTTTAGAGATTATTAATTTAATGGAGGCTCTCGCAGTTTAAAGCCTAATAGCCAATTCTCTTCATCGTTATATGAATTCATTAGAGGAAATGTGACACGGAGATATTCGAACCCTTTAAATTCAGAATAAATTTAAGATATTCTAAACTGAAACGCAAAATCCTAATTCTGTCAAAATTAGGAATATTAATATATTTTTGAGTTTTAATCTAAATCACTTTATTTTGATATATCGTTAATAGAATTATCGTTATTGCGTATATACATACATACATATATTATGTATATATTTATATATTTGTTATAATGAAAAAAAAAAGTAAAGAAAGAAAAAATAAATAAACGTACGAGAATTGAAACATTCCAATTATAAGCTGACTTAAATAGCAAATTTAAAATAGTATATACCTCATCATTAAATCAAAAAATCATCATTAAAAAATAATAAATAAATAAATAAAATAAGATGATGTGGGTATAGGTAAAGTTTGATTCTCTAAACCAGCCATGTCCATTCTGCGACCTTGGGCCGCATGCGGTCCCCATCTAAAATTTTGCAGGAATTCACGAAGATGCTAATTTGATAACTTCTTTTAACACAGTAAAGGTGATTAAATTCTTTCTGATTGGGAGGCTTAACATTCTGAGACAGGCTTTTTAAAATTCCAACTTCCATCAAAGCCCCCTCTCTAAGGGTTAAAAGCACTCAAAACTGCTGCATAGTGGTAAGCGGCCTCCTTCCGTATTTCAAATATTTCAAATCCTTTCTGATTCTTCGTAATGAAAGTAGAAAGAATAGTTACGATAGGTGTCCAGAGAAAACAGCAAGTGAATGAACAGAGAAAAAGAAATACTTGATCATTGTAAATAAAGTGTTACACGATCGATTATTTTATTTATTTATATTATTATAATTTTTTTATATGCCGTAATAAATATTTCACTACTGCATTTATAAATAAAATTAAAAAGCTGTATTATTAATGTATTAATTAAACTGTATTTTTAATGTATAATGTTTCAAACTACACACACCCTTAATATATATATATATATATATATATATATACACTGAAATGAAATACATTCCCCAAATAGCCTGGAATGTCTTTGAATTGCACATGCCTCACTTATACGAGTGACCCAGGTCTGAATATATATATATATATATATATATATATATATATATATATATATATATATATTAACATGTTTTAGCCAAATTTCACTTGAGTTTCTGAGAAAATCAGGAGAACTTCGAAAATGTATAGATTGACCAGGACTCCTTATCCTGCTAACCAGCTTTAATAGCAAAATATTTTATTTTATTTATTTTTTATTCATTCATTTATTTTATTTTATTTATTTATTTTATTTTTTAATAAAGAAGCAATTTATTATGAAGTGAAATAAATCAATAAGTCCTCTTAGATCGAACGCCTATAACTCTTATTCCGCTCATTTATGAATACTACTGCTTTCTTGTTATTAAAATTGATCCATTTGAAATTTTTTGCGAAATTGTTTCAGTGAAAGCATTTTATTTGCGTACAATTAACCATTGTTCTTAATAACTGACATTTAACTCTTTATAATGTGGAAAAAATATGCTTTCTAAAGGCATTCTTAATTTAATAATACTTTTCCTTTATTAAAGTAAATTATGATGTATTATATTCCGTTTTTTATAAATAAAGACACATCTGGTATTTTTCCATAATACTTCGTTTAAATCATAAAAGATATTGCAATAAAATAATAATAATAATAATAATAATAAGTCCTACCTTTTGTATATCTGGTGAAAATATTTCTTTAGGCCCTTTTTCAACTTTGTCCATATTCTGAAAATTGCTGAAAAATTATATGAAAAAAAAAATGCATATTAATTTTAGAATTTATATAGAACAACAATAACAAACGTAAAACTGTATAAATTTGTAGAACTACATAACTTTAATAAAATAAATAAATTCAAATTTCAGAACACATTATAACAGAATTCAAAGCAATACAAATTATTTCATGACATGTCATCACATTTTTACAGTCTTTGAGATCACCCAAGAGAGAACTAAATTAAGAGATTAAATTAGAAACTAAATTAAAGAGGGAACTAAAAAGCAACTATACCAGTTTGATAGATTTTTTCAAGTTAATTCTCCCTTTAATTTCTTGTAACTGATTTTTGATTGATATTAATTTTGCAATGATTACACTGCTCTGCACGAAAATTGACCCCAATACCATTCATGCAAATTCTTTTACAAAATCACCTCCTGATTCCGAATATGACGTCCATATTGTCCTCTCACACACCGTTTTTTTTTTTAGAACACCACCTTATTTTTATCACTGTTCGGGAATTTTATGGCTATAAATTTAATTTGGAGAGGGGTAAAGAATTATTGAAACTGTAAAGTATCTTCCGAGAGTCTACAGAGGTGAAAAATTCTAAAACGTGAACATCTGAAGCAAGTAAAAAATTTAGGGGGGAAGGGGGGATTCGCCACTAAAATTAGAAATTATATTTGTTATATTTTTATTAATCTATTTTTATCATTATTTATTATACGTTATATATTTTTGCTTTTAACAGTTAAAATAATCCTTTTTTACTTTTCAAATAAAATTCATGGCTATAAAACTGACGAACAGTGATTAACATTGCGGGAGGGGGTGGCGTCGCGATAGAACAGTGCGAGATTGGGCGAAATGGAGGTCATATTCAGATTCAGGACTCATTTTTCATAAGAATCAGCAAGGATGGTATCAAGGTTCGATTTTTTTTTTTTTTTTTTTTTTTTTTTTCAACACAGTGTCTAGTGGATCTGCGGATAAATTTAAAAATCAGATTTCTTTTCTGGCGATGATTAAATAGTTATAAACAAACACAATAACGTCCAAAAGTGCGCATTAATTGTTTTGGGTTAAATTATGAACAGTGATTTTTCATCAAGCGGAAGGAACTATGAGGAGACAGCATGAAACGCTGCTGTTTTCATGCTTCTTTCGCGTTCTATTCACCTGGTGAAGGATTGTAATTGATTATTTCCCTCAAACATTTTCGTGCACTTTTTTTGAATTGATGGTGTTAGCTTACGAACTATGCATTCTTTATCAGTCAACTTTAGTATTTTGGTACTTTTACAGAGATTCTCTTATAGATTACACAAATGATATATATATATATGACAAATGTCCTGAAAAATTTCTTCTGTAAAAGAAACAATAAATTTTTATAATTCTTTTTTTATTTGTATAAAAGAACTGTATGTTATAATTGCATATAATAATATTTCTTCTCATTTCATCGAAATTATATTTGTAGAGAATTCCTTTAAAAACTAAGCAATGTTTAAAAAAGTGCGGGTTCTAGCTGTACTACGGAATTTTAATTAGGATGTTGGCAGCAATGGTCTATAGACATATTATAACAGTTTATGGTATAAA
Source organism: Salticus scenicus (assembly GCA_963930645.1). Classification (NCBI taxonomy): domain Eukaryota; kingdom Metazoa; phylum Arthropoda; class Arachnida; order Araneae; family Salticidae; genus Salticus; species Salticus scenicus. The sequence continues at coordinate 133,684,333 of OZ005648.1, forward strand.
ATTTTAGGTACTGAGATTGAACATTTTTAGTATTCAAAAAAAAAAAAAAAAAAAAAAAAAAAAAGTGAAAATTAGTTTTATGGGCAATTATATTTCACATGTATATCTGTGTGAAGAAGGTGGGAGGAGGAATTTTTTGCCCAACGTTTTTGAAATGTCCTTTCAAATTGTTTAGACATTTTATAAATAATATTTAAAGTTGTTTAAAATCATTTTAAGTAGTTATGTGCATTGTTTAAAAACTGTATATCCGATGAACTGTGCACTTAAATTTAGCACAGAGAAAAACAAAATTCAAAACATAATCTGAATTGTACTTCGAATCTTTCCAACCATAGTTCTAATACATTCGAATCCTTTTGTGTTGCCCTGTAAATGAAGGGTAAACACCTACAGTATTCTATATCAAACATAATTTTATTTGCACACGTTATATATTCCATTTGTGACAGTAGTCTAAAAGTGTTAAACTGTCACGACGTTAAACTCTTCCAAGAGACATAATCTATTTTAACATTTCCTTATGCACAGCAAAATTCAAGGTTTTGAAAATGTATAATTGTAGCAAAAACGAAATTTCAAAAGTTTGACGCCAAAATAATAATTTTTCTACTATACATTTGTAAGATAATACTATACATTTGTACATAAGTATAAAAAAAAAAAAAAAAATACATACATAAGAAGAAAGAAAGTAGTCGTCCTCTAAGTGATCTTTTGTATTAGGAAGCCATACACGGTTAATCTCGCTTAGACTAAACGCAATCAAGAATTTTGTAAAAACATGATATCGATAATTGGCTGTAAATGAATTAGGGTTAATGAAAATTCTTTATTAGCGTCGTCATTCAGGTTTATTTTATTTATTTATTTTTATTTTTTTAAGCAAAACTCCATTTTCATCGTATGTTTAGTGAATTTTTCTATGTAATGTGCAATGCGTTAATACACGATTTTAAAACTGATATAGTTTCTAAGATGTATTTAGACGAATAAAATAGATGTACGTAATTATATATTGAACGTAATTAAAAAACAAAATAATAAAAAAATAAAGGATATTTGTAAGTCATATGATAATTCAATAAATTAGGAACAAAACACAGACACACAACACCCAAAATTAAAAAAAAAAAATAATTTGGAAACGGTGGTGTAAGAAAGCGTGTATCTAGTGGTATATATTAGTCAAACCGTAAGAATTTTAGGCAGAGTATCAAAATTTCAGTTACAAATTACTCAGGCAGATGAAGAAGAAAAGGGCAATAAGCACGCAGTCTGTACATAGGGGGTAATTGAAGTCCTCTTAGAATTTATGTTAAAGGCGATTATAAATGTGCGCCGCTCACACAACACATTTGTCTAAGATGCATTTAGGCGAATAAAACATCTGTACGTAATTAATATGTTGAACGTAATAAAAAAAAATAAAGGATATTTGTAAGTCATATGATAATTTAATAAATTAAGAACAAAGCACAGACATACAAGACCCTAACTTTTAAAATAAGTAATTTAGAAACGGTGGTATAAGAAAGCGTGTAACTAGTGGTATATATTAGTCAAACCATAAGAATTTTAGGCAGTGTATCAAAATTTCAGTTACAAATTACTGAGACAGATGCAGAAGAAATAGGCAATAAGCACTCAGTCTCTGTACACAGGGGGTAATTGAAGTTCTCGTAGAATTTATGTTAAAGGCGATTATAAATGTGCACCACTCACACAACACATTTGTCACAAACAAAAACTGAAATTATAAGTGAATCTCTTCAGTGTGTCACCAGAAATCGTCATACAAGTTTGACAAATTATCTTCTCCATGTCATTGAGTGTTAAAACATTGTTACGGTAAACCGTGTTTTTCACAAAAATGTGAGGACGTGAGGACGGATGAATACAGAAGCCAGTCTATATCTCTTACTGTGAAATAGTTCAATGCAATAACTCTATCATCGAGTATTTGAACGTGCAATCAAAAATGTCTTGTGTACTGTGTGTAAGAGTTACATTTTATATAAACTAAGCCATACCATGCCTGGTCGATCGTCTAACACTTGTTGAGTGGCGATTAATTTTTTTCAAAAGCGCATTATACCTGGTAATCGTCACCGTTTCTCTAAGGAAGAAAGGTCTGATAGTGCCTTTGCAGGAGATTATAGTGAAACCGGTAAGTTTTAGGCAATGGAGTGGTTATACGTGAGACAAATGTGGGTATTCGGTACCTCAAACTCGTGAATTATGTGTCCTAATGACACTCTCCAGATGAAAATGTGTTTTGTCTGTGAACTAAATTCGGCCGATATCGAAACCGGAACCTTTAATTATGTTGAGCATCTCATTAACGAAATCATCTGGTTGTCGTTCAGCTCATATTTGTGTGAAGTGTCCGCATTGAATCTTATGCAAAAACATGCGTAATGACTTCCGCAGGATTCTGTATGAGGATTTTATATATTTCGTGATTTTGAATTCATTTGCAAGTCTTCGGAAATATTTATTTTGATGTCGCTCGATAACTGCAGCACATGTCGTTGCAATTTCTGGCGTCACGATGACGTGGATGGGACCCACATTTAGACTAACACATCGTCCCCGTTCAGAAAAAGTTTCTCCAATTGGTCTTTTGCAGATTGAAATCGCGTCTGAAAACTTCTCCTTGTGGTAGTAGGGCTGTGACTTAATTGTTGATACTTTAAAGCAATAGGTACACATTTTTCCACTGAAAACAACATTTCCGGAATTTCTTTATTATAAGCTATCATCAGTCATGTTTCAAAACTGAAATTTTCGATGACTGGTCGTTCTCGGCGTTCGAGCTTATTTTTTAGAGATTTGCAATGCTTCCTACAGTGCCATCTTTCGGCGAAATTCATGACTAAAATTTTAAGATTTCTGTATCTGGTTCTTGCGATTTTTTCTTTTTAAATACATTACACGTTTCATGCTTCTATCTATCACCGTTTTCAATTTTTTTTTATTTTCAAAATTAGTGAACTGAAACACTCTGTGTGTGCGCGTGTACTTCTGAAAATATGAAATCAACTCGTAAATAACGATCAGAGATCTGATAAAAATCCAAATTAGCAGGGAATATTTTTTTAATATAATCATATAGTTAATAAATATGATAATGCAATTCTAATTATCTGTAAAACAAATTATCAAACTTTAAAAGTTAGAAATGAAGTACCGAAAAGTAACGGTTTGCGCATTTGCTATAGGTCGGCGGTACACGGGCAAAGTCTATCTTAATTTTTAAACGGTTATCTTCTTTCTAAATACAAATTATTCATATTTTGATTTGTCCTTCTTATTTGTTATATTTATATTTGAAGTTTGTAAATGTTTTCAAAGTTAAAAGAAATTTTTTTCATTTCTTTTCCCTTCCTAATTTAAGTGCCTATAAATTTCTTTTAACCATAAATTCCATAATTTTAAAACTTAAAATTTTATTTTTAAATAACTTATCATACTATATCTTTTTTAAACAAAATTTAATTTAAAATAGCACGAAAAATTTCAGAAGTAAAATCATGAATTTTATACCCAAGATTACTTTTTAAAATTTTAACTAAATATTTTTTAAAAAATGTATTTTATACAGTACTTATTTAACACAACTAATTAGAATAAACATAAGAAAAATATTTTCACAAACTACAATTAAACTAGAAATATTTTGTAGAAAAAAATATGTACGCGGCATCATATTCCTGTGAATTTTTAAATTTTCCGTTTTTTCGGCATTATTATATTTTTAAAAAATTTTATTCCACATTTTAAACACACAAATTACATTTTCAATTTTTTTTAATTATTCAATGTAAACTACTATATAAGATATATAAGTAATAGAACTCAGTTATTAAAAACTGACTTGTTATTATTTTTTTAAGTCCACGTCTACCACTAAAATTAAATTTTATTTCTCTATTGAATTTTAAAAACTCCGCTCCACCGAAATAAATAAAAGGATGATGAATGTCAAATATTTGAATAAAAATTGCATGATAAATTTGTGTAACATAATACGTTCTGCCGCGCTTTTGTCAAATTAAAAGCTAACATTTTCTTGATATCTTTATAAATTAGTATTTGATGCTTTTATAAACATTCAAAATTTCAAAATTATGAGAAAAAAATGTCTGAAACTGCTTGTAGCGAGAGATTATCGTTTCAATTAAAGTATCTTTACTATTTTCAAATAACCCTCTTGCTATTACCCAAGTGTCAAAATTGAAGAATGAGAAAAAATGTCTGACACTGCTTGTAGCAAGAGATTATCGTTTCAATTAAAGTATCTTTACTATTTTCAGATAACGCTCTTGTTATTACCCAAGTATCCAAATTGAAGGCTTTAATGTTACTTTTATTTCCCAGGATTCTTTCGAAATACTTTCATTAGCCTTTTTGTGTGTGTGTGCGTGTGTCTTATTTTATGCTTTATGCTTTGATACAAGGTTACGTCTATACGATAGCACAGAATGAATGATTAAAGCACATGATTTTTCACATTTGTTAGCTCTATACATTAACCAGATTATAAAATTTTCCGGTTATGTAAAGTGGACTAATGAGTATGTCCTATTCTGAATTTTTTTTAATAGTATTTTGATATTAAAGACATTTATTTTTAAGCAGTTGCGCACGTAGATCTATAATAGCAACTCTATTTTCAGTGAACTATATTACTGATTTTGGTATTTAAGTTTATTCCAGTATTGGTGATTTCCTTAATAGTTCAGCCCTCGCTTTCCCAGGATGGGGTCATTTTGACCCTATTTTGAAGTTGAAATTTAGTTCATTCAAAAAATGCGCTAATTCGCCAGAGATAGCAAACGTAGCCAGTGGAATGTTGCAACTTGTAAAAGATGCAAGAAGGCGCGATACTGGTGATTTTCGCCAAACATGCCAAGCGCCACCTGAAAGCATTTTTTCTACAGTAACGCCTTGATCTTGGAAAAGCGAGAGTTAATACCGTACTAAAGCTGCAGCGCCTATAATATACAATTTGGCAAACTCTTACCATCGAATGCTTAAGATACTGCTAAAAAAATTAAGCTTCTCGGATGGAGTTGCGATCGAATTTTTTGCTCTTATCGAAGAGTTGAGTGACTTTTCTCAGTTTCGTCTGCTCAGTCACGTGATCTAAGCATATAATTAACCAATGGGGAATTTTTCAAGCAATAAACTCCATCGCACTGACCTCTGGTAAGAGGCTTAATTTTTAAGGCACTGATTTGTTGTTCGCTTTCCACACTATGTATTATAGGTGCTCTACTATAGTTACGCAAGAGGCGATTTTCTACGGTCCCTGATTTACTCCAAGATGTGTTGCGAAGACATACTATTACAATTTTAGTCCAATTTTAGTGGAAGAAATGATCCTCCGTTTCGGTAAACCCCAGAAGTATTAATTTTACGAAATGTGGAGAACATTACAGTCATGAAGCATTTTACGTGCACCGGTCACCATTAGTGTGCACAATGGTCTATGACCTGGTCAGTATCGATCCCACAATCTTGGGATTACAAGTTCAACACTTTACCAATCGAGTTACCAAAAGCTATATTTTTGAAAAAAGGAACTTTTCCTAACACACATTTTCCATCGTTACTATAATTAAATAAAGGGAATGAATTCAAAAACTTCTGTGCATTATTAATTTTGAAAACCAAAATTAAAATTAGCAAAATATAGAATAATCATTATTTACTGCATATATCTTTTACGCTTACTATTTTCATTATTGAAAGTCTTTCAGCCTGAAGGGGAAAATATCATATTAACTAAATATTTATCTTCAGCAACACAATAATGAATAACATATTAAATTATTAGCGCTGTTTAAATTTGCTATTAATAAGAAAAACAAACATTCCAATAGGCACGTGGCATAATTTAAAGACCCTTATCAAATATTTAGAGGATTCATGTATTTGATAGGTATATAATGTAATAATGATATAAATCTTTCACTGTAATAACTCAATTAGTGACTAAGTGTGAATTTACATTAGTAAAAAACAAATTCACATATCAGTGTCTGATGAAATTTCAATTTACTTCAACTTAGTATACTCAACAAACATTTCTAAGAAAATCTAATTAAAATCAATTTTCTCAAACTGCATTCTGCAAAGGTTTATCGGGTATTCAATTATACTTTAATTAATACGGTGTTATTTGAAAAACATAATAATATTTAGAAGGAAGTAATTTCAAAAGTGTATATCTAGTTATCTAAATCAATAAAAAGAAACAAAATACACATGATAATAAATTTAAATGTTTCGTTTGAATATTTTCGCAATTTTGTGAAGATAGTTATAAGATGGAAATAACATTTAATATAATCCTTTATATTATGATTCGTTATGTTTATCATTATATATTTTTCCTAGAGGGTAAAGGAATATAAATGTTATTGCGTTAACATCGCCTAAAAATATATGTATTTTTTATTATTATAAAGAACAAATATAATTAAAATTAAATCAAATAAACATACAGTATTTAAAACGTATATTTTCATCGGAACATTTTATTTTAAAACATTCATTATATAATTTTTTTTTTGAAAAAAACATTTTAGTCCAAATGTTTTCATTTTTTTTTTTTTTTTTTTTTTTTTTTTAATTCAAAATAACTGCAAAAATATTAAGGATATTAAATTAAAGAATGTTTCTGCTTTACTCAGTATCTAATGAAATCTGACTGTCTTACGTTTTTATTTCAAAATTTTTATTAATGAATATTTTTATTTAAAAAAATAAATTAATCTAAATGTACCTTTCCCCTATGCTTTTTTTTTAATGAACAAAATAGCCGAGGTTGGTTGGTTGGATTTTACGTCGCACGTGTTCTGCGAATGTGGGCAATTGGCGACGGTCTGGGACGCACCCGTAATGGTGGTCCGGAGACATGCCATCGCAATTTTGATCCTACGCGGAAGGGATGGCTCTCCCGCTTCGGTGACCCCCAGAGGTATGATTTTTGATGGGAACATGGAGTACATTGCGGCCATGACAGATTTTACGTGCACCAGCCACCATTAGTGTACACAACGGTCTTTAGCCGGCTCGAGTACAGAACCCGCAATCTTCCAATTACGAGGCCGGCGCTCTACCGACTGGGCTACCGCGGCCCGAAAATAGCTGAGAAAGAGAAAAAAAAAATGAATGTTTTTGTGTTATCAATATATAATGAAATCAGAGTGACAAATTTTTATTTCTAAACTTTTATTAAAAGAATATTTTTATTTAAAAAAGTATTTAATCCAAGTGTCTTCAGTTACGTTAAGAAAAATAAATTAAAAAAAAAAAAAAATCTAAAATAAGTCTGATAAAATTAAAGGATATTTTTGCTTTATCAATATCCGATGATATCTGACTTACATTGAATAATAATTCATTTATCGAGCAGAAGAAAATATGAAAAAAAGAAAGTTCTTCCTTCTTAAACAGTAATCCTTTACCAGTACTTGTATGAAACAATACAATTTTGAAATAGTCTTCCTTTGTCAAACTAAGTCGTGATATTGAGATCTTTACTAAATACAGTAATTCATTTTTCTTTTTAGGCATTTACACTTACACTATACGTACAGTCGGCAGCAAAAGTATCTGAGCACTAGTCAATAATTCCGATATCAAAAAAGTACACTTAATACAGTTTTGTTAAATAAATCCTTGTCGAATCATGTTCTTAGACTGACTAAGAACATGACTCGACAAGGAGTTATTTAACAAAGCAGTATTAAGTGTACTTTTTTTTTAGACAGGGATTACTGCTAGTGCTCGTATACTTTTGCTGCCAACTATATATATATGAGAAAATCTATGTTAAGAAGTATTAGCATAGGTTTAAAATAATCGTGCTTGCAAGATTTCTTTTACACTTTTACATTCTTTGAAACAATGGTTTAAGTAGAAGTATTCTATGGATTTGAATCAATCAATGCTCTTATAAAAACATATAAATATAAAATGCATACAAAGAGTTGTTTTTTTCTATTGAAAAAAAAAAAAAAGTCTTCACAAATTATGATTTCAAGCTTTAAAAATAAATATATTCTGTCACTATTTGCTGCAAAAAGCTAGAAAGATGTTGCTGGGAAAATCAAATATTTTGATTCAAACTTTTCTGTATAATACATGTTACTTATACCGATGCAAAAAATTCATGAAAAAAAAAAAAATAAACATTATATTTAATGTTATATGGCAACAAGGTTTGTTTTCTATCTTCAACATTTCACAGATCTTTGAATCAATGCTTTAGTCAAAAATATTTTATACATTTGAATTAATCAATATTCCGTTACAAGCATATATGTTTAAAAGTGCAGAAAAATAGTTGTTTTTCATGGAAACAACCCCCCTTAAAATTAAGGTTTTTAAGCTTTAAAAGTAAAATACTTTTGTGTTAAGACCGTGTTCAGGCACAGGTGACGGTAAGTTTAATGGCATATATATTATTGCGTAATTTTTATTTTAGAAAATTCTTCTTTATAATAAATATTTCTGGTTATTATGGATATTTTCCTTTTTGTGATTATGGTTCATGCATTGATAAAAGAGGAATTTTAGCTCTACGCACCGTTAACACAGAATACCATAACCTTTGCAAGTTCTATTCCTTCAATGTCCTTGAAAACATGGGGAATCAGCATGCATTTATTAATTTGTTTTTGTCTTATCTTTAACAATCAACTTATTTAATACATTAAATTAATTTGATGAACCTCTCTTTTTTAAATATGACAGGACTATTTCTTTCAATCTGGCATTTTGCTTCGTTACCAATTTATAGTGTTCCACTTCGAAAATTCCTGCCAGTATCAGTATTTAATTTCTTACTTTATCTTACAATAATTTGTGAAATCTGTTAAAACTTTTATTTATTTATTCACTTGCATCGGGGAAGATCGAATTCACAACCTTCGGGTTCATAGTTGCGTAGTCTGACCACAGAGCCAACGGGTCTTGGCTAAATATTTCCTGATTACTTAAACTAGTCTTTTCAGATATTTTATTATTTCACTTCCCATCGGTGAGGATCGAACTCACAACCTTCGGGTTCGTAATTGTGTACTCTGACCACAGAGCCAAACGGAATCGTCTGAATATTTCCTGATTATTTAGACTAGTGTTTGAATATATGTATATATATATCTTTATATATATATTTCTTTTGTGCGTGTGTATGTCACTGAACTCCTCCTAAACGGCTGGACCGAGTTTAATGAAATTTTTTGTGTGTCTTCAGGTGGATTCGAGAATGGTTTAGATTTACAATTCAGCTCAATCGGATAATTGGATCAAAAGATATTAAATAAAAACTCCATTTTAACTTTAAAATGATTAAAAAGAAACAAAATTCCCGTTTATTTATTTTTTTTCCAGAAATAAAATATTTTTAATTTTGCGTGATAAACAATAAAAATTAGAAAAAAAAAATTAATATACTATGAAAATATTCGCGTGTAAATAAATATTTTCATAGAGATACTTGGTATTAGCTTAAAATTTTTATTTAATTTAGTAGTACTTTTCTTTTCTACAGTAAAACAAAATTTTTCGTTTTAATTGATACTTTATATGTAACTTATAAAGGTTCTTTTATGTTTTCACCTTAATTGTAAATAGTAATAATTTCGAATTTATTAGAATTTTTTATTTTTATTTTGTATATATCATAAAACAGTTTTTATTTATTTATTTATTTATTTATTTATTTATTTTATTTATTTATTTATTTTTATTTTTTGTATGGAACAGCTTTAGTTTGGAAAAATTTGAAATTTGGCACCGAAGTAGTACGGACGTTTCTCACCAAGATCGTCAGTTACGCAATTGAGATAGCCATGTTAATTCATCGCAGAAATGGCCAAAAATATTTAAAGTCGACAATGGGGGGGGGGGGGGGGTAGAGGTCTATACTAAAGCTGTGCCTTTGTATTTATCTTTATATATATATTTCTTTTGTGCGTGTGTATGTCACTGAACTCCTCCTAAACGGCTGAACAGAGTTTAATGAAATTTTTTGTGTGTCTTCAGGTGGATTCGAGAATGGTTTAGATTTACAATTCAGTCCAATTTAAATTGTTTATTTAATTAATTTATCACTTATAAATTGTTGTTGATTTTGGAATGTTTCACATTGGATCCGGCAGACTGCGCTACGATCGTAGTATCGAATATTCAATAATACGCAAGCGCAGTGATGACGTCACTGGCCGTCCGTGGATACAAGAAAAATATTTCCTATGTTAATCGCCCATTGGATTTTTTGTAAAAAATTACTAAAAATCGAGGAAAATTATTTCCCGATTTTAATCCCCATATTTGGGTATAGATATGTATTAGTTATCATGTGCATACTAGATTGAGTTGTTTTTGCTGTAAAATTGATAAAATTTGAATTTTTAATCTCAAAACTCTGTCATCCTTGGCGAAAAAAAAAATATCGCCATATCATCTGGCGAACATATTTAATTTCTTTCAAAAATAATGGTTATTTCAACAACTTATATTAAGAGAGTAATGAATAATATGAAACAATTTCGTACAATACATATTACGAAAATATACATCTGGCATGTATATTTCCGTATTATGTTTTTTATCGCCAAATACAAAAAACGCCAAGGAAGACAGAGTTTCGAAATTTAAAATTAAAATTTTGTCAATTTGAGAGCAAAATAACTCAATCTAACACATGCATACGATAACTAATACATATCTATACCCAAATACGGGGATTAAAATCGCGAAATAATTTTCCTCGATTTTTAATATTTTTTTATAAAAAATCCAATGGGAGATTAACATAGGAAATCTTTTTCTTGCATCCACTGACGGTCAGTGACGTCACACTTCGCTTGCGTATATTCTATTGTAATTCCAGTTTGTCCCAACAGTTGGTGCTGCGATCAAATTCAGGAAAATATTTTGTAACTTCGTGTTATTATTATTATACAAAAAATTGTGTCCTAATTGAAATATTACATCAAGATGTAATTAGAGTTTGAAGAGTTTTGAAGTGTGCATAAAAAACTATACATTTTGCAAATTTAGTGCGGAATTGGAGTGAGTATTTTATATAATTTTCTGTCAAATTTACACGCGCGTTGATTAACAACCACCCTAACCTACAAATTTATTTGTGTAGCTAATTTATTATTTATTATTTATTTATTTTTTGAATGGAACACCTTTAGTATCGGATCCCTTTGGCAAAATTTGAAATTTGGCACCGAAGAAGCTCGGACGCATCTCGCCAAGATCTTTAGTTCCACAGTTGAGATAGCCATTTCAATTCATCGCAAAAATGGCTTAAAATATTTAAAGTCACCAAAGTGGTCCCATACTTTTGTGCGTGTGTATGTCACTCATATTTTATTTATTTATTTTTTGTATGGAAAATTTGGCACCGAGGTAGCTCGGACGCTTCTCGCCAAGATCTTTAATTCCACATTTGAGATAGCCATTTCAATTCATCGCAAAAATGGCTTAAAATATTTAAAATCAGCAATGGGGTCCCATACTTTTGTGCGTGTGTATGTCACTGATATTTTATTTATTTATTTTTTATATGGATCACCTTTAGTATCGGATCCCTTTGGCAAAATTTGAAATTTGGCTCCGAAGTAGCTCGGACGCTTCTCGCCAAGATCTTTAGTTCCACAATTGAGATAGCCATTTCAATTCATCGCAAAAATGGCTTAAAATATTTAAAGTCACCAAAGACGTCCCAATTTGTGGCTTATAGATTTAGAAAATCCGTGCTTTTCTTACTGCCAATTATATGTTGCGTGTTCCAGAAAAACCTTCGAATTTGTTTGTGTATACTCCTCAAGGATTAACCAAAAATATTGTACATCCAATGGCATTACGATAAATTAAGTTTTTGTAGATTAAAAAAATATACCTGTTATAAAATAAATTGAGTTTCAACTTTTTCACCTTTACTTAAAACGAGTTTATGTTTTTATTTAATACGAACTCTACATTTCACTTCGCTCATACTATACACATACTCACATGCATCGATTGATTGAATTGTGATAAATGTACATGTAATGATGTTAGATATTGTAATAATTTTTTGATAAAAATTTTCATCAAATCGGTCCAGATTGTTACAGCTTATTCAAAAAAGACGGAATTTTCATGTGAAATTCGTTGCTATCAGAGATTCTCTCATAAATTGAAATATTTGCAGTATGAAATAAAATTTTGTGCTGTTCGACATTCAGCGGAGGTTTTAAATAACAAGTAGAAAGTAGAAAGTACCAAGTAGCAAGAAGCAAGTAGCGAAAATTTCGGTAATTATGTCTTTTACGTTATAATCGGAATTCACAGTCACCGTTCACAGCGCTCCATATATCTTACACTTATATACCACATCCTTACACACTTACAATAAGTTAGTTATTTTTTTCTAGCAAAATATTCTCTAGAAATAATTTATATGACAAAACAACGTTTGTCGGGTCAGCTAGTAAATATATATTTATTTTTTTGAAAAGAGGCTAAAATACAAATATAAGTAGTCTTGTCGTACTAAAGTAATTTCTGTTATAGACAGAAATTCAACCATAGTTTTTTTTTTTTTAATTTATTATTCAGTTATAAATGCTTTTTAAATTTTAACTTTTCAAATATTTTAACAACTATGCACCAATAGTCTTATCCAGAGGCGCCAAGTTATATTATGTACTATCAGGTTACGCCCACTTCGCTGGTCACTATTTTTAAATGAATCACTAAAGTTAATGAATTCTCAAAATTGCATTAATTTTTATCATGCGAAAAAAAAAAAAAAAAAAAAAAAAAAGAGAGAGAGAGAAATAATTATCATTGGAAAAAAGCCGCACCGGGTCCACACTGCCTTATGCAACGCAGACCATTCTGCACGCGTATTTATGTTCGACACTCTTAAGGAAACTCTATATTATCATAAGGGAAAATCGTAAATATAAAATACAGAAACAGAAAAAAAAAAAGAAAAAAAAAAAAAAAAAGTAAATCCCATCGGTGGAATAATCGGTACGGGCCCCCACTGCATGCAGCAGAGTATACAGGCACGCATGTTCTTTCCCCCACCGTTCCCGCCCCTCCTAATTATTTTAGACTTTAAAAAATACTCGCAATAGTTCTCTCGGGCTTAAAAACCTAATAATACTAATTTTAATTTTCAACATTCTATCTGAATTTCTTTATTTTTACCCTGCGCCCCCCCCTTCCCACCCACTGTAATAGTTCTGTACTTTCGAAAATATCCGCAATCGATTTCTCGGACCTCAGAACCTAACAACATTGATTTTCAGCTCTCTAACTCTTATTTATGTATTTTTGCCCCTTCACCCCATTTCCGTCTATCCTAATAATTTTACAAATTCGAAAATATTCGCATTCGATTTGTAGGTATCAAAAACATCCATGTACCAATTTGTGCGGCTTAACTCTATTTTTAATTTTTTGCCCCTCCGCCCCCCTCCCACCCCTCTTAATAACTTTACAAATTCGAAAATATTCGCAATCGATTTGTAAGTATCAAAAACCTCTATGTACCAATTTTGAACGACCTAACTCTATTTATTTATATTTTTTTTTTACCCTTCGCCCTTCCTAATAATTTTACTATTTAGAAAATATTCGCAATCAATTTGTCGGTATCAAAAACCTTTATGTACCAATTTTGAAAGGTGTAACTCTATTTTACTTTTTAACCCTTACGCCCCCCCCCCCTTTCTTACCCTCCTAATAACTTTGCACTTTCGAAAAATATCCTCATTCGACTTGCAGGTCTCTAAAACCTATCTGTACCAATTTTGAACCTTCTAACTGTATTTATATTTTATTGCCCCGTTGCTCCCCCTTTTCCCGCTCCATCTGAGACGAATTTCTAAAATTAAAGAAGTTAGTTTTTATGTATTTGTGGGAGCTATATTTTAGAGCAAAAATCTCACATATATCTTTTTTTCTGTTTGGGATATAAAGGATTATTTCAGATCATTTTGCCCCCTCTCCCCCCTCTTGGGGGCTGAATTTCTAAAATTCCAGAAATTCGATTTTAGGTATTTGTATTAGCTGTATTAGAGCAAAATTTCACGTATGTTTTTTTGTTTGAGATATATAGGAGTATGTGAAACCATGTTTTCCACATCTGAAATCACTGTATTAGCTATCACTTTGTATTAGCTATATTTTAAAGCAAAAATTTTACGGATATCTGTTTTTTTTTTTTTTTTTTTTTTTTGAGATATGAAGATTTTTGTGAAATCACATTTTGCCCCCTACTTCCCCTTGGGGCGAATTTTTGCAAAATCGCTATTTAGGGGGTGCTTACATTATATGTTCTACAATCTCACCCAGTTTCGAGTCAGTGGCCTCAGTAGATTTTGCTGTGCGTTGATGAGTCAGTGAGTGAGTAGAAGCACTCTTTTATATATATAGATTTCCATAACCCTCATAGCGGAATTTTTAAGTAGTTTTTTTTTTTTTTTTTTTTTTTTTTTTTTTATAATTATCTATATATTTTAATATATGTATATATATATACATATATATATATATATATATATATATATATACATATTATTACTAATTTAAAAATATATATGCAGTAATCACTATGATAAAATTAAAAACAAGCTGTAAAAGAAAACTAACCTTTAGATTATTTGCATAGTTATGTGTTAACTATATAACTTCAAAATTTAACTTAAAATTTGTTATACATAATCCAATACCTGGCCTTAGTTTTCAAAGATTATCTTTCAGTAGTTACTTTATAGTCCGGTCAATTTGGACAATTGAAATAAAGAAAATTCCGACAGAGCCAAATTTCCGTAGAGACCTTAGGTTCACCACAAAGAATAAGGTGTCAAAAGTCCCCATCGGTCCCATGTGTGCTAAGGGACTTATTCGGGCCCCAAGGTCAAAATTTTGGGTTTTTTGGATTTTTCTCGAAAACGGTAAGTTTTATCGAAAAAGTACCTCAGAGTAAAGTTGTAGATCTCAAAATTCTCTATAAAAATGGTCCTTATGATTTTTTCTCTAAGAACCACCATTTCTACATGTGTGCTAAGGGACTTATTCGGGCCCCAAGGTCAAAATTTTCGGTTTTTTGGATTTTTTTGAAAACGGTAAGTTTTATCGAAAAAGTACCTCAGAGTAAAGTTGTAGATCTCAAAATTCTCTATAAAAATGGTCCTTATGATTTTTTCTGTAAGACCCTCCATTTCCCAGATATTGCGCTTGTAAGAATCACGTTCTACATAATATGCACACATATGCCACGTATATACATATTCAGGTACTCAAGCAAGTAAAAATGCCTACTTGTGTCTCTTTCATGTATACATTATACTATTCTAAGAAAATATACTCTCAAAAGACCGCCAGTCCCTTACAGTATCCCCTCTACTTGTATGGCCTTGAATAACATCTGGCTATTCTTTTGTCCGTGTGGTGTCGTTCACGTACACGTACCTGTTTCTTGTTAAACGTGCAGTTCGAGTGAATATACGTATTTATTACAAGCGTCTACTATTGTAGTTTGTGCTGATCAATATTTTAAAAAAATGTCACAATTTTGCTTTATTTGTAATAAACTTTTGACTGAAGATGAAACTGTTGTGGTCAGTCGTGGAATGCCAACTTTAATCGATGCAAGTGTCGCGAGAAATGATGAGTTTGCTGATTATTTAAGAAGTCAAAAGTCAGTTGCAATTCACGTGGATTGGAGAAAATCATGCACCCGGAAAACTTCAATCTCTGCAGCAAAAAGACAACGTGAGGAAGAACAAGCCAGTACTTCAAAAGTAAGTCCACCTCATACTAGAGCGCGAGTAAGTGAATCCAGATTTTTGTTTTAAAAAACACTGCTTATTTTGTAGTGATGAAGCGGATGAAGGAGCAGAGAAGAAGAAAGCGCAGAATTATCGCCGAAAAATTCATAAAGTTTCCAAACTTACATTCAAAGATTCTATTTTAAAATTAGCTAAAGACCGTTCTGATGATTTGTCAAAAGCTGTCTTTGCACGTATTAACTTTGAGTATGATTTAGTCGCTGCTGACGCTAAATACCATGACAGTTGTTACAAAACCTTCCTGAGACCTAATACTGGTGGTAAAATTGGCCGTCCTCAAAGTGAGGCTATAAACTCTGCAATGGAGGAAATTTTCAATTTCATTGAAAGTAGCGATGACTGCCAGTTTTCACTGGATGAATTGAAGAATGTTTGCCAAAATGTAGCTTTAGAAAACGGGATTATAAAAATACGATTGAAATTAAAGTATGGTAGTAGAATTATTATTACAGAGAAGGCTGGGAAATTAACATTTATTTGTTTTGTAGACAATTACCAAGACATTTTAAGTCAAGCCTGGTCTGATAACAAAAACTTGAATGAAAAGGAAAAACGGTGGAAAACTTTAAAAGCTGCGGCAGAAATTATTCGAGAAGATATTCAATCTTGTGTGTTTGATAATACTATGTACCCGCCACCGGGTAGAATGTTTGAAGATATAAATAACGATATTCCCGAATCATTATCTTTTTTTTTTGGAACAAGTCATTCTTAAAAACAAGCGTCATAATTTGGATCATTTAAAGTTAGCACAAATATTAGTCATAGCATAATGACTTCTGTTCGGCCTAGATCCTTCAGATCTAAATTACAACTGGGTCTTTCAGTTTTTTTCCATCGGCGGTTTGGTTCAAAACGACTTATACAAATTTTCTCATCGTTTGGCTTATGCGCATCTTACAGTGAAACAATGAACTATGAAGCAGCAGCAGTTTTCAGTCGCCCACCTCACATTTTATCACTAGAAACTGGCACATTTGTTCAATATGTTGCAGATAATGCTGATATTAATGTAAATACTTTGGACGGTAATAATACGCTTCATATCATGGGTATAATACAAATTGTAACTCCCAAAGATTCAGTATTACTAGAACAGCCGATGCCGCAAGTAACTGAAGTTCTTTCAGCTAAAGATTTTGCAACGAAGGCTCATGTACCTATACAGGTTTATCAAAATACTGGCGTAGTAGGATATAGCAAAATAAATGTGCGAGATTTTGAATACGAAAATGAAACAAAAGTATCTTTTCTAAAAAAAGGTGATGTGATATGGTTCTATGGAAAATGCAAAAGTTTTCCTTTACCTGGTTGGAATGGTTACATTGAACACCTGACTAGCAATATTGTAGACTTTTCAAAATCAAAAATTTCATTTCTGCCATTTGTTCAACAGCCTGCAAGTAATTACAGTACGATATACACAACTTTACTTTGTGCTTTAGAAGATGCTAAACGTTACAACCATACAGTTTGCATAATTACTTTTGATCAACCTCTGTTTGCGAAAGCTCGCGAAATTGTATCTGCTGCACCTGAAGGATCGGAATTATCAAAGATTATAGTAAGACTGGGAGGATTTCATTTGTTAATGTCATTTTTCGGCGCAATAGGTTATATTATGCAAGGAAGTGGTTTAAAAGAAGTGCTTTCTGAGATTTATGCACCTAAGTCTTTTTATGCACCTAAGAGAAAATGCTTAATGGCCATGCTTACGCGAGGGCAGTTCGCGCTCACACGTTACTTCAGCTCACTTTAGCATTAACAATATTAAAAGAACTAGCTATTGATGATGTTATGGATGCAGATCTTATAATTTTATCTTAATCTTATACTTTTTCGATAAAACTTACCGTTTTCGAGAAAAATCCAAAAAACCAAAAATTTTGACCTTGGGGCCCGAATAAGTCCCTTAGCACACATGTAGAAATGGTTAGTCTTAGAGAAAAAATCATAAGGACCATTTTTATAGAGAATTTTGAGATCTACAACCTTACTCTGAGGTACTTTTTCGATAAAACTTACCGTTTTCGAGAAAAATCCAAAAAACCCAAAATTTTGACCTTGGGGCCCGAATAAGTCCCTTAGCACACATATAGAAATGGTGGGTCTTAGAGAAAAAATCATAAGGACCATTTTTATAGAGAAGTTTGAGATCTACAACTTTACTCTGAAGTACTTTTTCGATAAAACTTACCGTTTTCGAGAAAAATCCAAAAAACCCAAAATTTTGACCTTGGGTCCCGAATAAGTCCCTTAGCACACATGGGACCGATGGGGACTTTTGACACCTTATTCTTTGTGGTGAACCTAAGGTCTCTACGGAAATTTGGCTCTGTCGGAATTTTCTTTATTTGATCACTATTTTTATGTGTAAATTGACCGGACTATTAATTTGCTTGTTTCCTGAATAGTGTTGATGCGAGAAATTACCTTTTCTGGCTTGTAACTCTAACATATTTTTATTTTTTTACTAAGATTTGTGAGTTCATAAGGGATTTTTCACATAAATGAACATTTGCAACATGGTTGAAATAATCAGATCTTCAAATTAAATATGCAGTGTGTGAAGAACCACTTAAGAAATTAATCTAATTTAATTAACTAGAAGAACTCTGGAAAATACCTAAAATGTAGCCCGTTCTTTTGCCGACAATTTGCTTAAATTTCAATCTATTAAAATCAACTTTTGAGAAATGTTGCACAATTTACCTGGCTTTCAACGTGTGTAATACAGGGTGGACAAAACGAACGTAAGTACTTTAAAAATTCGTAAAACCCCAAAAAAATAACCGAAATAAAAAACGGTTTGTAGGTGATTACCCTTGATAATAATATAGCTTTTTTTTTTTTTTTTTTTAAAGTTTTTAAATAATTTTTCTACATTTTTAACATTTTCAATATATTTTATTTTGTATAATACTTTTCTACCCTATGTTATTATTTATTGACGATTTTCGAGTTTAAGCCTTCCTTCCTGGCGCTTGATTATTAAAATGGTAAACTATATATACATATATATATACGTATATAAATAAAATATTCAAAATATTCTAATTAAACAGTTTTAAAAGAATATCAGATAATAAATGTTAACGTTAATGAATTGTAATATTGTGTAAATAAAATATTTCTTACCTTAATATAGATTTAACTGTCAAAGGTTTACCAGGAGAATGGGAAAGGCAAATTTTTTGGGCACCCTAAAAGATAAAAGATCATAATCAGTTAGAAATGCAATTTTCTTGAGATACTTTATAGCAAGTATAATGCTTTAAGATTTTTAGAAATGAAATATCAATCAATAATTTTATTCTGCATATAAATCTGCCTTTTTTAACTTTTATATACTTTTAAAACAGGCGATTGAAATACTGGTAGTACAAGTCTCAGAAGAAATATTAGTATAATATAATAAATGTAAGTTTACATTAGAAAAGATAAACTGTCGATAAAATTAGTGAAAGAAAGATTGTTTTATAGGTCAAAAATTTTTTAATTATTGATTTTATTTTATTTTATTTTATTTATTTATTTATTTATTTTGTATGCTTGATTTGCATTTTAAGGAGATAATTTTATTTTCTTAATAATAAAACTTTGAGTTGAGAAGGAATATGTGTGTACAGCGCACGTATATCCTCAAACGTGCGCGCGCAGCGCGCATGGGTCTGCGCTGCCGAAGGCAGTGGCGTCCCGGTGTGAGTTTTTACCCGATGCTAAATGATATATTTTTTAATTCCTTTTCTTGAGAATGAAAGTTTATGAGTAATAACATGGAATTTTGAGAAGTCATAAGGATGGTGAAGGAATACGTGCGCGCAACGCACGGGTCTACGCTGCCGAAGGCAGTGGGGACCCGGTGCGACATTTTTCCTGATCAGAATTTTTTTTTCTCTTTTTTTATCACATGATAAAAATTAATGCAATTTTGAGAATTCATTAATTATTGTGATTCATTTAAAAATAGTGACCAGCTAAGCGGGCGTAGCCTGCTAGTATTTAATATAAATATAATTCAATGACTTACAGGTCTACATAAAATAATTCCGATAAATTATATATCGAGCAAGGTGATTACCGAATATGCTTTTTAGATTTGTAATACTCATTTTAGTAAATATATATACGCATATAGACACATAGATATAGACATATATGTATAACGGAGAGTTCAGAGAAGCAGCAGTCCCTCTAGTAAAAGTATGTCGTGAGTTAATAATACGAGTTAAATAAGATATAGAAATATATGTACAACGGAGAGTTTATGGAAGCAGTAGCCCATCTCGGAAATGTGCGTCTTTTTATTGCGAGTTAATTATTTTAAATATTCTGAAAAAAAAAAATGTATATATATATATATATATATATATATATATATGGACAGTAATAGATTATGTAAAAGAGAAGTTGTGATAGACCAACTAATACTAATTGCTTACTTTACAAATGCTTCAACACAATTGCTGTATTTCTAGACGTTCATACCGTTCATACCGTTCATACCATTTTAAAAATTCATAAAAATTGAAGGAATTGGCAGAATTGAACGCGGTTTGCGAAAAAAAAAAAATAATAATTAACAAGTTGACAAATTAAGGAAAAAAAAAATAATAATGTTTTGGATCATTTTGTAAAAATAATTTTTTAAATGTGTATGGCTATAGCATATAATTATGATGTTTCTTTTAATAATTTATGTTCATTTATATTAGAGTAGAATTTAATAGAGATATAAATATTTCTTGAATAACATAAGATTTTTTTTTTTTTAATGAATATGCAAGGCGTTTAAACCAACAAAATATAATTTTTAGAAAACGTGCCATCTGTTAGTAGATACACAATACTGCAATCGGAATAAAAATAAATAAATAAGTGATGAAATGTAATCATCTTTACTAAAATGTTTCAATTGCATATGGACGAGTGTTAAAAAAAAGTTCTTTTGAATATTTTATTAGTCAAATATGCAGAGCTACTTTAATGAAACGCTCAAACAGGTACAGTGAAATTTCAGAAAAATGTAGATAGACTGAACTGAATTTGAAGAACTGTCGGAGAAAAGTAAGGTGCTTTACGCAAATTTTATTTTGAATTTACATACACTACATAGCTATTAATTGATTTCAAATAGAAATTTGGATAAAACTAGCTAGAATTACGCAAGTTTATTAGATGTACCTTTGTAAAAGGTATGTTATAAATTTATTTAAGGATACAGTAGTTTAAAAATTAAAAACTAAATATCTCTAAGAAAGACATTTTTTAACACTTTATCTGTCTTTTAATGGATTTTGAAAACCTTTTTAATGGATATCGATCGCTAAGTAGAGGATTTGCATCTACATTTCCTTATTATGTAAGACATAAAAATTCCAATTCTTTTACTTAAAAATGAAGTTCGAGATTTTTTTTTTTTATTCTATTCTGCCAGAAAATAATTTAAATAAAAATCCTAAGCCTATTTTTGCTTATTAAGTATTAGATATAAAATACTGCATAGAGCAGAATTCAATTTAGTACGAAATTTTTTTTTTTTTTTTTTTTTTTTTAATATATGTTCTTCTGCATAAAGACATGTAGTAACTATATTTATTTATAATTTTTTTGACAAAGATTTAGCACAGGAATCCCTTTGTAGCTTTTAAATTTTTGTTGTCATTTTGGCAATGAATTAAAATGGCTATCGCAGTTGTCTAAGTAAGGATCTTGGCGAGCAATGTCCAAGCTACTTTGGTTCCAAATTTCAAATTTTGCCAAGGGGTTGTATACTGAAGCTGTAACATTTCATAAGCATAATTCTTCTCAATTTTATTTCAATTATTACGTTCAATTTTTTCGACATAAAAAAATATATTTACTTATTTATTTTTGGTCGATGAACCACGTAACCTCTCGATAAATAGTTTTTAAAATTTTTAAAATTTTTAATCATTAAATTTATGTCACAAAGTTTGTTTACTTTCTGAAATTCATATTTCTTTTATTACATTTATTCATTTTCAATTTGTTTTAATTTATTAGACATTGACATTATTATTTTAAAAGATTTTAGTTTATTTTCAGTAATTTTAAAAAGATTAATTATAAATATTTTGAAATATTTATAAAAATTATAAATAAATTCAAAAGAGCATTATTAGCAGTCTCTTCCAAAAAACAAATTTTAACTAAACTAATAATAATAATAATAATAATAATTAAATTAATTAATTAATTAATTAATTAAATTAATTTATTTATTTATTTATTTAAAAAAAAGGATCATGAAAATTATTTGATAGCTTTCGAAGAATATCGATAATGGATATCAATATTTAAATCCGTAAAGAAAAAAAGTGTTTCTACAATTCCTTTCTAATATTTTATAACAAACAGCAAGCATTAATTTCAAGTACATGGGTTAAACTGAAATATCATTATATATATATATATATATATATATATATATATATATGAAAATCTTTTTCAAACATCTTACAGGTAGAAAAATGAAATCACATGAAGAAATTAAAGATTTAATTAAAAAAGATTAATGAAATCCAGGAATGAAATCATACATTAAAACAGTACCTTTTAGGGTCAGTGACTAAATAATATAAGTAATAGGTGAAATTCTGTATCTGAGACAAATAAAATTAGAGATCAACCGTCCGATTCCCCTATACTAGTCGCAACCAAAGAAACACGCAAGCAAGATAAATTGATACAGAAATCTAATGAAAGGCAAAGAGCAACTAGAAAAAGAATGATTGCTAGATTAATTAGAAAAATAATGCAAATGAATATGATTATACATATATATGTGTGTATATATATATATATATATATATATGTATACATATATATGTATTTATGTATATATATATACATACTTACATACCTATATGTAAAGTGTGACGTAAATGTACTACAACTTATTCGTATGTCGAGAAAGCAACCTCAACTCCGGTCATCTACTTTTAAAGAATACCAAATGGCAACCCCGAAATGCTTAATTGTTATTACTTTTAAAATCAAACTTCAATCTTGTACATATTTGTTTAAATTCGTGATCGTCATTTAAAAAATCTATGTGTGTTTTAATTCCGGTGTCGTCTGACTGAATAACAGTACAACCTTGTTTTATGAGAAATTTTCAATATTCAGAAAATTCAAACCTTCATTCCTGCCCTTCACAAAATTCAAATCCATGAAATAGACTCCTTCACAAAATTTAAATTTATAAAAATTGCCCTTTCACAAGATTTTATCTATAAAAATGATCAATTTTATAAAGTTTTTCCGCGTTTTCAGCATAATTTTAAATGATTACCTATACTTGATTCAATGAATCACTATTAATTTGATATTGAACATTAAACAGAATGACTGCTAAAATGGAAGGTAATACATTATGATACTCGTCCGTACGGTTTAAGGCGGGTTCGGTACTTGAGCCGGCAAAGACCGTCGTGTACTTGGTGGCTGGTGTACGTAAAATCTGTCGTGGCTGCAATGTCCTCCATGTTCCCATAAAAAATTATACCTCCGAGGGTCACCGAAGCGGGAGAGCCATCCCTTCCGGGGAGGATCAAAGTTGTGATGGTGTTATAACTGAGCCATTTTCAATTTCAGTGTATAAATTTGTTTATTATTTATCCTCTATTTTTTGTAAGTTCACGTGCTGAACAATATGTCAAAGAAAAAAAAAGTGTTAAATGAATTTAATGCTTTAATTTTTATGTAAAATATGATCGCGTGCTATCTTCAAAATTTGTTAAATGTAAATATTATGTGGTGCAAGTGGCATCCATTGTGTGTTTGTTTTTATTCAAGAAATAGAATAGAATAAAGAGAGCAACGATGATAGTTGCATTTTTTCATACAGTTTGAATTTTGATCTTTAGTGAAGTATTTTTTACCGTAGGAATAATTTTCTTATGTTTAAAGTTATAGGGAATTATTATACAAACACAAGAGATGCTACTTTAATAATTTTAAAGTGTAAATAATAAGTATTAGCGTCCGCTTTTATACAGTTAATTTTAGTAAGAGAAAAGCTAGGAATTTGCGGTGCTTATTCCGTTGCTTTACATAAAATTAGTGGAGTCCGCAGCGACAGGACCTTTTAAGTGAAGTAAAATTATTTTGATTGTGTTAAGATTAAAAAGATGTTTAAAACCGTTAAAGGATTTAAAATAGAAGATTTGAAGTGGGTAGCCGAAGAGATCGGAGATACTTTGCCTTCGACGTTCACAATAGCAAGCTTAAAAGAGCTTATTTTAAATAGTAAAGAGTATGAAAATGATCCAGAATTTGTTCAAGATATTTTAGAAAATGCTATAGCTGAAAGAAAATTGAAAGAAGAAAAACAAGAACAAGCTTTGAAAGAGGAAAAACAAGCTTTGAAAGAGGAAAAACAAGCTGAAAAAGAATTTGAGAAGTTAAAGCTAGAAAAAGAAGCTGAGGCATTAAAACTGGAAAAAGAAGCAGAACTGGAGAAAGAGAAGAAATTAAGATTGAATCATGATTTAGAATTGGCGAGAATACAATCATCTGGGCAAATTCAAACTGATGCTATTTTAAGTAATTATGAAAATAGTACTATGAGACGAAAATTTACTTTACCTAAGCTAGAATTCAGGAAATTTGGCGGAGAAATTAAGGATTGGTTGACTTTTTGGAGCAATTTGAACAAATCGATAAAGATGATGATATTGCTCCAGAGGACAAGTTCCAGTATTTAGTACAAGAAAAAATCTCTGGTTCACGCGCAAGAGAAGTTGTTGAAAGTTTCCCGCCAACTTGCACCAATTATTCAAAGGCAGTGGAAAGTTTAAAGGCTCGTTTTGACAGGGAAGATATTCTAGTAGAAGTGTATGTACGAGAGTTATTGAAGTTGATAATATATGTGCAAACAAAAAGTAAATTTTCATTAACTTCATTATATGATAAGCTTGAGTCATATTTACGTGCGCTAGAAACATTAGGTGTTACGACTGATAAATGTGACTCCATTTTATACTTATGGTTGAGTCTTGTTTCCCAGCAGACTTTTTGAAGGCCTGGAATCGCTCGAATCTCTATTCTTCTAATACGGATGCTAAAGAAAGGTTGAATAATCTGATGCATTTTTTGAAGTAGAAGGTGAAGAGAGAATATCTTTAGCTGTTGCTGGCTTCGGTTTGACAAAGAGTGAAGATAATAAATATTCTAAAAGGAAAAACAGTGCAAGTGCAGACTATATGCAAAAAATAATATCGACAGCTTCAGGTTTATTGACAACGTCTTCTGCTTTAGATCTCAAAAGGGTTTGCATTTTTTGCCAAGGCAAACATTTGTGCTCTGAATGCTTTTCTGCTCGAAAATTGAGATTAACTGAGATACAAAAGATTGTAAAGGATAAAAATTGCTGCTTCGCTTGTTTCTTTCCTAATCATACAGTCAAGAAATGTCGAGCAGTTTTAAAATGCATTATCTGTTCTAAGAAGCATGTGCTTTTGATGTGCGATTTGCGTAATTCTCAAGGTAAAAGGTTGAAGAAAATTCAGTCAGTAGTGAAGTAAACATGACAAATTTTAATAAGCAAAGTGCTAAAGTATTCCTTCAAACCTTAAAAGTGAAACTCATCTCAGAAAGCAAGCAAAAGACAGTTCGTTTATTGTTAGATTCGGCTTCCAAAAAATCTTATATTTTGAAAAGCATAGCAGAAGAGATGAATTATACTCGCATTCGTCGAGAAAAAATGATGCATTCATTGTTTGGCGGAGTTACAACAAAGGAATGCCAACATAATTGTTATAGGATAAAGGCTAAGGATATGAATGAGAAGTTCACCTGCAATTTTGAAGTGATGGATCAAATTACTATATGTGAAAACATTCAACCGGTCACTACCCATACAGCACAGAATGTTCCAGTTATGTTGCAAAAAGCTTACAATCTTTCAAAAACGTAACACGTTTAAGTATGCTCTCTGATACCTTTCTGAAACATTCGCCCTTTTTGATTTTCTATCTGTTATGTGATTGTAACGTTTCTGTTACGTATCTGATTTTTTGTTACGATCGCGGACATTTCTACGTTTTTGAAACTAATCGGAAAGCAATCTGAACGCTTTTAAACGTTTCGGAAATGTTTATAATGTTTCAAGGTTATATGATTGTTACGTTTCTGGAACATTTTGTGCTGTTAGGGTAAAGGTCCGTGGATTAAAGAGTTGAAGGAATATGGAATCGAATTATCTGATGTAAGTCAATGCCGTGAAGTTATCGAAATATTGATTGGTGCTGATATTATGGGAAAGGTGTTAACTGGCAAAAGAAAAGTATTGACATCTGGTCTTGCTGCCTTAGAAACATACTTTGGTTGGACATTGTTGGGCAAAGCGCCTCACACCGAAGTCTCAATATATAGTTTAGCAATGATGGTGACGTCTTTGTTCGTAAATGAAGCTGATATCTCAAACTTATGGAGATTGGACTTGATCGGAATGACAGATACTATAGAAAAGAAATCTAAAAGTGAGATTGACCGTTAAACAAAGGAACATTTCTTAGAAACAGTAAAAATTAACAAGGATGGTCGTTACGAAATTTGTCTTCCTTGGGCTGACGACACATCTGCATTACCAGACAACTTGAGTTTGGCTGTAAGACGTTTAGAAAGTACAACTTCTAAGTTATTAGCTAAGAACATGTTCGAAAAATATGAAAATATATTTATGGACTGATTGAATGAGGGTATCGTAGAAAAAGTTCCTGCTAGCAAAGTGAACTCTTATGGTAATTATTTACCTCATCACCTAGTTATTAAAGAGACCAGTAGTACAACACCTATCCGTCCGGTTTTCGATGCTTCAGCAAAGTTGCCTAACCATCCATCTTTAAATCAGTATCTGCAGTGTGGCCCAAATTTGGTTGAGCTTATTCCAGATATTCTCCTACGTTTTAGAGAAAGAAAATTTGGTGTAACCGCTGATATTAGAAAAGCGTTTCTTCAAATTAGCATTTGTGAAAAGGATAGAGATTTACTACGATTTCTATGGTGGAAAGATCTAAAAGAGAAGAAACTTAGAGTATTAAGGCATGCACGAGTCGTTTTCGGTGTAAAATGTAGCCCTATTCTTTTATCATCTGTAATTGAATATCACATCAAAAATAGTGCAAATTTCGAGGAAAATTTCAAGCAAAGGCTTCTGCATAGTTTTTATGTAGACAATGTCGCCAATAGTGTGCACAGTGAAGAAGATCTAAAGAAATTTATCTCGGTCTCAAACAAAATAATGGCAAATGGTGGTTTTGATTTAAGACAGTGGGAATACACTGGTGATCACGATGAAACATCGAACCAGAAGGAAACTCAAGTATTGGGTCTGATTTGGGATAAGGTGTCCCATACGTTAAAAGTCAACATGAAATGGTTAAACGATTTCAACACAGAAAGGATTACCAAGCGAAGTATGTTATCGACAGTTCATAAAAATTTTTATCCTTTTGGTTTTACTTCTCCAGTGATGCTTTATCCTACATTGATGTTACAGAAAGCTTGGAAATTAGAAATTAATTGGGATGACGAAATAACTGGTGATTTACAAAAAGAATTCCTATTATGTTTCAAAAACTTAAATATTTAAATGATGTTAAGATACCAAGGTATATCCAGATCACTCCAGAAAACTTACATGCATGCACAATTCATACTTTCGTTGATGAAAGTAAAGATGCTTACGTAGCAGTAGTATTCTTCAGGATAGAAAAGGAAGATCAAGGGGAAATAATTATGCTTGCTGCCAAGTCCCGAGTTGCACCTTTTAAGAATACGACTGTACCAAGAATGGAGCTATTAGCAGCTACTATTGGCGCTCGTTTGACGAAAGCTGTTATGGTTGCTTTGGGTTGGCAGGAAATGAAGAGATATTACTGGAGCGATTCCTCAACAGTGCTTGCTTGGATATCAAGAAATGAGAGCTGGCCTCTGTTTGTCCGAAATCGGGTGTAAGAGATTCAGAAATTAAGCAGTCCTTTATCAGGGAAACATATACCAAGTGAGAAGAATCCAGCAGACTTGCCGTCTAGAGGCTGTAAGGCTAAGCAATTAGCTTTCATCAGATGGTGGGAGGGCCCACATTGGATGAAAGATTCAGCAGAATATAGAAATCACATGAACACTTCTAATGAAGATTGAAATGAGGAAGAAATTCAGAAAGAAAGGTCAAAGTCTACTTGTATGTTGACGAAGCCTGAATTTCCATCCAACAATAACTGGTATTACCGCTACTTTTCAAGTTATGAAAAAATTATACGTTTAGTTGCTTGGATTCTCCGCTTCAAGCATAATTGTTTAAATCCTGATAAGAGGTGTAAAGGCGAATTGACGGCTACTGAATTTCGGGAAGCTGAGATAAAAACTCTACGTATGGTTCAAAAGGAATCTTTCTCTTCGGAAAGTGATGAAAGCTTGAAGACATTACAAACCTGTTAGTATGAGCAAGATGTCATTCGTTTGAAAACTAAAATAACTTACAGGAAAGATAGTGAAGATTTTCCCCATAATTCTTCCTTCAAAGCATGAAGTTGTTAATCCACTTAATTTTTATATTCATGTAAAGAACTGTCATGCGGGGTTACAAATCCTCTTCAATTTGCTTAGAGAAAGGTATTGGATTCTCAACGGAAGAAAGAGTGTAAAGCTTGTGTTAGCCAACTGTGTGATTTGTAAAAGATTTAATTCAAGGGCTTTATGGACATCTAGTGCTCCTTTACCTGAAAACAGAGTAACAGATTCTGCCGTATTTCAAATTACAGGCATAGATATGGCTGGTCCCTTGTATCTTAAGAACGATAAGAAGAGTTGGATTTTGATTTTTACATGTTCTATATATAGAGCTGTTCATCTAGAGCTAGTGACCTCTGCTTCAATAGATGCATTTCTGATAGGTTTGAGAAGATTTGTGGCCCGCAGAGGAAGATGCTCTGTATAACGGAGATACTGTATAACGGAGATACTGTAATAACGGAACAAATTTTGTTGGCGCAGCTAATTTATTGAGAAGCTTAGATTGGCAACGTATACAAAAATATGGGTCTGTCAACTCCATAGACTGGAAGTTTAATCCTCAAACGGCGGCGTGGTGGGGTGGCTTCTGGGAGAGGCTGATTAGGGTAATAAAAGACCTTCTTAAAAGAGACGCGCCTGTCTTTCGTACGAAGAAATGACAACTCTTTTAGCTGATGTTGAATGTGTAGTGAAAGTGTAGTGAATTCAAGGCCTCTAACATACCTTTCTGAAGATGCGACTGTAATCTCTCCCCATGTAATCTATCTCCCCATGTATGTTTCTTCAAGTTGTTCACGAAATTCAGCTTCCGGATGTTGATGCAGTTGAACAAAATTCTTTAACAAAGAAGCTCAAATACAGGCAGTCCCTACTCAGAGCTTTGAGATATCGATTCAGATCCGAATATTTGGGTGCTCTCATACAGCGAGCAAATCGAAAACAGCCAGAGAAGGTTAACGCTGTCGGATATATTGTATTAAATGGATCTGTCAACAAGAAACGAATCCACTGGCCACTAGCTCGTGTCACAGAACTTATTCCTGGAAAAGATAAGAAAGTTCGACTTGTAAAGGTTCAAACTTCGCAACATGAACTTTTACGACCAATTCAAAGATTATATCCTTCAGAAGTAACATCATCAAATAATAGTTCAAAACTGAAAGAAGCATACTATTCAAAGGAAACCTCTGCTCAAACTGTTAAATCCGTTGTAACTTCAGAAGAGGAACCAGTCAAATATAGCAAAGCGGAAAGAATTAAAGTCCCTGAAAGACTAATGTTATGAGAACTACACCTGCAATATTTGGTTTTGATTAAAACCTGTAAACAGAATGGGGGAGGATGTTATAACTGAGCCTTTTTCAATTTCAGTGTATAAATTTGTTTATTATTTATCCTCTATTTTTTGTAAGTTCACGTGCTAAACAATATGTCAAAGAAAAAAAGTGTCAAATGTATTTAATGCTTTAATTTTTATGTAAAATATTATCGCGTGCTATCTTCAAAATTTGTTAAATGTAAAGATTATGTGGTGCGTGTGGCATCCATTGTTTGTTTGTTTTTTATTCAAGAAATATAATAGAATAAAGCGAGCAACGATGTTAGTTGCATTTTTTCATACAGTTTGAATTTTAATTTTTAGGGAAGTATATTTTACCGTAGGAATAATTTTCTTATGTTTAAAGTTATAGGGAATTATTATACAAGCACAAGAGATGCTAATTTAATAATTTTAAAGTGTAAATAATAAGTATTAGCGTCCGCTTTTATACAGTTAATTTTAGTAAGAGAAAAGCTAGGAATTTGCGGTGCTTATTCCGTTGCTTTACAGATGGCATGTCTCCGGACCACCCCTAGGGGAGTGTCCCAGACCGTCGACCATTGCCCATCTGCGTAGCACTAGTGCGACGTAAAACCCAACCATCCATCCATCCGTACGCTTTAAGATAAGATCGAAGGGATAGATTTCAGCTGCATCTTTCGCAAAATCTACACAGTTTATTGTTCCAATCTTATCTTAAACCGTACTGACTCTGAAAAACCAAACTTCTTTCCTGGATTTAAAAATTAAATAAAATAGATAATAACTGGTTTGTTGGGATTTATGATAAAAGGCAAGATTTTATCTTTAAAGTTTGTAATTTAACAAATTGGTTCTCCTGTATTAGTCTTAAAGTTTTAAAAAATATTATGTTCACCCAAATAAACAGAATTAAAATGATTTGCAATAACAATTTAGACTTGAATCTGGCTATGAAAAATCTCAAAAACGTACTAACTGTTAACCGCTATCCTGTTTTTTTTTTACAAAATAAACATTTCAGTATTATTGATTGCAATCCTACTTAAGGTTTGTTGTTCCATTTTGGGAGACATTTAAGTGTTGGTAAGTGACCCTACTAGCTGAAGCGGGTTCTATGTTTATAATGGGGGGTGGTTTTGAATTTTCCATATTCTAATGACTATTCGAGTTTGTCCAGATATGTATTTATTTATATATTCTTGTATTATTTATATTCTTGTATTTTATATTGATGTATTATATTTTGTGCTTGATTTCTGAATTTAATTGCTTTTTATGCTTTGTATTAATTAAATTCGTTTGCTGTATGGGCTTGCTTCCATCTGTGAGAAGTTGGGGGCTAGAAACGTATTTTTTGGTTAAATTACCAGCGTTTTTTCAGAAACTCCTCATATTCCTTTCCTACATGGGGGAGCTCCCCTACTGTAGGCCCCCATGTGTTTTAGGATTAATTTTTCATCTGGCTTTAGTTATTTTGCTTATTTATTACAGTTTTATATTTTCTTTTGCTGCATTTGCGCATTGGTTTATAAAAACTCTGTTCTAGTTCTATATATTTAGTAATTCAAGTTTTACTCCATCTTATATTTAAATTTTATCATTCATATATATATATATATATATATATATGTGTGTGTGTGTGTGTGTGTGTGTGTGTGTGTGTGTGTGTGTGTGTGTGTATTGTATTGTATACTAACTTGAAAAAATAATTCATAATTTGTGTAAAAATAAAGTATTCTTACCGTCTTTCTCCAAAGTATTGCCCTATATTGCTGTATTCCTTGAGAGTTGGCATCTGTGAGAACGACGGACAGGAAAAAAGGACTTTTCTCGGAATCTGCGCCAACATAATTCTGGTGCACTATAAAAAAGTAATTAGGATTTAAATAAGACTATATATATATATATATATATATATATATATATATAAATGTATGTACTGCAATTAAAAAGTAAAATACTTAGTAATTAGTGATATTCTCTTATATTATTGTAAAACTTTAATCAGGAGGTACGTACCCGGTGCATTTACGTAATATGCATAGACTCCACAACGTCATGGCGAATTCATAAAATAAAATTCATTTATAAAAAGAGACTATATGCATTATTTTCTTTCTACTTGAATATTATTTTTCATTCTAAGATACGCACAACGTCATATTTTATATAAAAGGTTAAATTTCCACCGAAACAAGAGAATTTGATTAATATAATCATCTAATGATGAATGATCTTTCCCACATTACAGGCCGAGAGATTATGCTGTCCGATCTGATAGAACTAAGGTGCTAGGTTCGAAATTCTGAGCGGTCTATCTCCTCGCCTTTTCCGTATACTTTTAAGGAGGGACACGCAAAATTATATATTGTGAAAAATGTTATTTTTTCGTTTTAGTTTGAAAATTTATCAGACCACAAAGCCTTTTATGTTGTGGACAGTTGCTGCTATTATATTTTACAATTAAACTGGTTTGTCTGTTTATATATAAGTTGAATGTGCAATAAAAATGTGCATATTAAGCGTCCATTTGTAAATGTTCATTTACCAATTTATATCTTTGAACCATTAAATCATAACTCAGATGCATATTTTGGACCACTAAATTTTCATATCTGGTAGAAACCTACACGTCAGTGACTGAAGTAGGTGTTGACATGAAAATGTTTGGGAAAAAATGTTGCTTCATTTATTTGAAATTTGAAGCAATAATTAAAAGAAATAGGTTTTGTACCAAATAGCAATCAGTGAAATACTATATGCATTTTTTACATTACTACTTAAATGTATATTATTTCACGATATTATTAAGTAAAAATGTTGTAAAGATCACCATCCTCCCCCTCTATTCACACACACACGCATACGCAGAGTAGTTCTCCTAAATTTCGGCCCCTCTCCTACATAAACAATCTTGCCCATAAATCGAACAAAAACCAATTTTATAAATTAAAAGAAACAAACAATAAGAACTGAAATATCTGGTTATTTTTTTAAAATCAAATAGTAATGTATTTACTTCATTATTTACGTCACAATTTTCAAACATTTTCCTTTTTAATGGGATGGTGGACAATGGAAATCGTAGAAAATCGGTCTTTGAAATGTATTGTCTTAAAAATATGAAAGTTTACATACAGTCGGTAACAAAAGTGTCCGAACACTAGCAAAAATTCCTATGTAAATAACGTACGCTTAATACAGTTTTGCCAAATAAATCCTTGCCGAATCCTGTTTTTAGACTGACTAAGAACGTGATTCAATAAGGATTTATTTAACAAAACAGTATTAAGTGTACTCTTTTTATATAGGAATTTTTGCTAGTGTTCGGACACTTTTGTTACCGACTGTTCATGTGCATTGAAATGTATCAATATTAAAGATATTAAAATTTCTTGAGAACTATTAAAATTATAAGTAAAAGAAAATTCAAAATTTTATTATTTAATTGTTTTATTATTTTTTAACGTTTCATGCGACTGGGTTTTAAAGATTTCCCTCAATTGTACATCAGTATAGTTTATCAATATATTGTAAGCATGTTTGTGCGTTAATTTGTTGATAATTAATAAGATTTTTTTAAAAATTATTTTTAGGTCTGAATGCTCAAATTTCATGCATATTTTTAACATTCAAACGTACAGATATTTTTTTATTTTTTTTTAAATCTACTTATAAATCAATCGAGAAATTAATGAACAAATATATTTAGAATATATTTATAAATTATAATAATGTAAAATCGAGTAAACATTAGTCACAGATAACATTTGAAAATTATTTTAAAAAGAATTAAATTTTTTAATTTGAATTTTTTTTCTAGTTTTTCAGAAATTAAAATATATTTAATATTGATACATTTGAAGCACATGTATGCAAACGTTCATGAATCTTTAACATTTATTTCAAAGACCAATTTGCAACAATTTGCAACATCCACCATCCCTTGAAGCAAGTTTGTTTTCTGTAAATGAAGTAGACGCACTAATTTTACTTTCGTGTATATTAGAAATTTAAATGTAAGCAGGGTAAGTGCACCAGAGATGCACCAGACACTTTTAGAGCAATCTCTGATGTGTTTAATGTTCTAGTCATCAGTAAATATTTTTAAAAATCTTAAGTTAGTACATATGACATGAAAGACATTCAGAACCACATATATGTTTAAATATATACATTTAATAACATTTTTTTAATGAATTTTTATATGACACCCGCTACATGTTCCAGTAATTGTCACTGCCAGTTTTCATTTTATCAGTAATTGGCCCCCTATATTCTAGTGTTTGACATTGCTAGTTACTCATTTTACTAATTATTTGCACCCTATGCTCCAGTGTTTGACATAAAATGTTAAAATTCTTATATGTAAAATATATGATTTTATTATTTCTCTTATTTATTAATTATTTCGGGATATATTTCAATTACTGGAGCATGCCAATCACTGGAGCACCTACCCTAGTAAAACATAATCTAAATTAAACATCTTCTTTTAATTAAAAAAAATGTAATAGTAAAAGAATTCTGTTGAAGTTAAATATGGAATTTTTCTAATTACAACAACAGGTTACCTTTATGATTTTTTATGATTAATTTTATTCATAAACAACTAAGCAGTTTTTTCCACGAAAATCTATCTAATCGTATATATATATATATTAAATTATATGTATGAGCTTGTAAGGTAAAGTTTTAAAAAATAATTTCATTTTTCTGTTTTGTGAATGAGATCTCTAAAACACGGAAAGTATTTCACTTTCTTAAAACTTAGATAAAAGTATTTCTACTCTAAATTGACATAGCGAAATATATCATAAAAGCACTGGATTAGATTTTCATTTTTCTTTATATTTTAAACTTTACGCTCTAATGAAAGAAAAGGTGAAGAGATTTTTTCGCACATTTTTTTTATTAAATGTTGATAAATCTTTTCACATTTAATAAAAATATTTTAATAAAATAGATTATTTGATAAAAACGAAACATATTCTTTCCATCATACTCAAAAGCAGAATTTGTTTCTGATATGAATACACTTTAAATAAGACATTTAGTATAATTAATAAATCATATATCAAATTACCTAACTTAACTGAATGTTGACAACGTCTAGAAATAAATTATTTTTTTGTAAAAGAGTATTCTTATTAAAATACCACATTTAAATGAGTCCATCTGTTCTCATAAAATAAATCTTGGTTAACAAATCATACGTTTACACACACACACACACACACAGATATATATATATATATATATATATATATATACATTGTTAAAAATGGTTTCTTAAAAATGAGCTAAATTGTCTCAAAATAGCTCCGAAACAATATATACTTAAACTAGCAGGCAACGCCCGCTTCGCTGGTCCCTATTTTTAAATGAATCACTCTAATTACTGAATTCTCAAAATTGCATTCATTTTTATCACGTGAAAAAAAAAAAAAAAAAAAAAAAATCTGATTATGAAAAATGCCGCACCGGGTTCTCACAGCCTTCGGAAAAAATTCCCAAAATGCTCTAACTTTTATTTCTATTACTTTCCCCCTTCGCTCCCCCCTCCCGTCAATCCTAATAATTTTACAAATTCGAAAATATCCGCAATCCATTTATAGGTATCAAAGACCTCTATGCACCAGTTTTTAACTATCTATCTCTATTTTTATTATATTGCCCCTCCGTCCCCCCCCTTTCCGCCCCACCCAATAATTTTAAAAATTCGAAAATATCCGCAATCTATTTGTAGGTATCGAAAACCTCTATGTACCAATTTTGAATGATCTAACTCTATTTTACTTTTTCTGCCCCTCCGCCCCCCCACCTTCCCGGCCCTGCTAATAACTTTACACTTTCGAAAATATCCCCATTCGACTTGCAGGCCTCTAAAACCTACCTGTACCAATTTTGAACGGCCTAACTCTATTTCTATTTGTTTTTGCCCATAGCCCCCCCTTACCGCTCCACCCCCCTTTTCCGCCCCTCCTAATAATTTTGCAAATTCGAAAATATCCGCAATCGATTTGAAAGTATCGAAAACCTCTATATACCAATTTTGAACGATCTAACTCTATTTTTATTTTTTTTGCACCCCCTTCTCCCGTCCCCCTTCCCGGCCCTCCTAATAACTTTACAATTTGGAAAATTTTCCCATTTGACTTGCAGGCCTTTAAAACCTATCTGTACCAAATTTGAACGGCCTAACTGTTTTTCTATTTGTTTTTGCCCATAGCCCCCCTGCGTCTCTCGTAATAATTTTATAAATTCGAAAATATCCGCAATCGATTTGTAAGTATCGAAAACCTCTATATACCAGTTTTCAACGATCTAACTCTATTTTTATTTTTTTGCCTCCCTCTCCCCTCCCCCCTTCCCGGCCCTCCTCATAACTTTACGCTTTCGAAAATATCCCCATTCGACTTGCAGGCCTCTAAAACCTATCTGTACCAATTTTGGACGGCCTAACTGTATTTCTATTTGTTTTTGCCCATAGCCATTATCACTCAAGAATTTTCCTGGAGGGCTGGTACACAAATCAACATTTTTCTCCACTTAATGAAGCATGCGCAGTTCCTGATGAATACGTTGTACTCACATAAAGTCTGTTGTTCATCTCATCATTTGCACTTGATGTTTTTACTGATGAGGAGCCTGTAATAGGCTCGAAACGTTTAAATTTATGTTTTTGTGTTTTAAGTATTTTAAAATGTATATTTTTTATTGTATATTATCTGTCTCAGTTTTTAATGTGATTAAAATATAATTTTACTACGAGACGTAATGATTTTTAAATATTTTAAAAATAACTGTATTTCTATTTGTTTTTGCCCATAGCCCCCACTTACAGCCTCACCCCTTCCTGCCCCTCCTAATAATTTAACAAATTCGAAAATATCCGCAATCGATTTTTAAGTATCGAAAACCCCTGTATACCAATCTTGAACGATTTAACTCTATTTTTATTTTTTTGCCCCCCCTCTCTCCCCCCTCTCCCCTCCCGGCCCTCCTAATAACTTTACACTTTCGAAAATATCCCCATTCGACTTGCAGTCCTCTAAAGCCTATCTGTACCAATTTTGGACGGCCAACTGTATTTCTATTTGTTTCTGCCCCACAGCCCCTTCTTACCGCCGCACCCCCTTCCCGCCCCTCTTAATAATTTTACAAATTCAAAAATATCCGCAATCGATTTGTAAGTATCGAAAACCTCTATGTACCAATTTTGAATTATCTGACACTATTTTTATTTTTTGCCTCCCCTCCCCCCCCCCCCCCTTCTCGCCTCTCCTAATAACTTTACACGTTCGATAATATCTCCATTCCACTTGCAGGCCTTTAAAACCTATCTGTACCAATTTTGAACGTCCTAACTGTATTTCTATTTGTTTTTGTTCCATAGCCCCCCTCCCTTGCTGCCCCACCTGGGGGCTGAATTTCTAAAATTCCAGAAATTTGTTTTTAGATAGTTGCATTAGCTATATTTTAGAGCAAAAATTTCACGTATATCTATTTTTTTGTTTGAGATATATAGGATTATGCGAAATCACGTTTTACGCATGTGAAATCACGTTTTGCCCCCCCCCCCCCCCCCGCCCCCCTTGGGGACCGAATTTTGAAAATTCCAGAAATTGGTTTTTAGACATTTGTGTTAGCTATATTTTAAAGCAAAAATTTTACGGATATCTGTTTTTTTGTTTGAGATATGAAGAATTTTGTGAAATCACGTTTTGCCCCCCCCCTCCCCCCTCCTTGGGGGGGCGAATTTTGTAAAATCGCTTCTTAGTGGATGCTTACGTCATAGAAGGAACATTGTCCCAAAATTTCATGCTTCTAGGTCCAGGGGTTTGGTCTGGGCGATGATGAATCACCCCCTCCCCCACTCACTCAGTCAGGAAGAACGATTTTATATATATAGATTTGAGAAACCGAGTACTCATTTTTGAGTATACTGACTTGTTCAAAAATGGGGTTGACCAATAAGAATCCAAATAACCCCATGTAACCCATGCCAATATACTCAAAAATGAGTACATGGGTTTTCAAATTTAAGTATATATAGTTTCGGAGCTATTTTGAGACAATTTAGCTGATTTTTAAGAACCATTTTTAACAGTGTATATATATATATTTATAATGTATCTAGCGTATCATCATAAACCGAAGACAAAAGCAAATGAAAATGGCGCACAGCAAGGAAATGGTATGAATTTATCTAAAACAGAAGATAAAATAAAATCAAAAATACGTATAGTTACTATAAATGTGAAACCCACGAAAATAATCATTGATACGACGAGTGATGTCAGTTTAATAAATGAAGAATATTACTATGAAATTTGTGCACCTTAATTATATCAAGAAAATCTGTGTATATTGACGGGTATTGGTGGGAAAGACATGTCGCCAATGGGTTTCTTTAAGCATGAAATACAAGTAGACAGCATAAAGTTAACGGATGGTTTTCATATAGTGCCAAAACCAGACTGTGGTTTGTTGATCCCTTGAACTGCAATTTATTTTCAGTCAGCACTGCTCATGCTGACAATTTAATTTTCTTAGTTTTAAGAGGAGGGATTGATATAGATACTTACGGTTTTGTTGCTCAAATAATTTGTTATTATTAAAATTAATGTTTGTTTCACACATTTATATGAATGTTTATTGTTGTATATACATATAAGAACATAATTAGTGTCGGGAAATTCATGACGAGCTGGACTCGTCATTTCAGTTCAAGGGGTTAATTCATGTAAATGCGAGCGATATCGAGAGACAATTTAATAGTTACAGATGATGGCGTAAAAATAAAAGATCTCGCCAAGTATCTAATATATATATATATATTAATTCAATATAAATTATAAAATCGAAATTTTGTGGTGAATGAAATGTAAGAAGTTCATGAGGTTGTAAGTAATATAATAACATACACATATAAAAAGAACTACAGTGAACTTATAAATGAAATTACGTTATATCCATTTAATATAATCCCACACAAAATCCACCAGTTTTTGTCAAATGTCGGGAAGCTGTAGTATAACGTTGTTAAGGTGTTGGTTGTTGATTATAGCGATGGAGTGCACTATCATTTAACATGCATCCCACCATTTCATAACTGAGACTCATATTTTACTGAAAGTAAGGGGCTTCTCTGGAACACTCCTCCTCCCGTGTTCTCAAGCACGTCGGAATTTAGGGATAAGACAGGCAAATCCTACATAATACCCAACAACAGAGTACCTTTAGGAATGGTCTTGCCGGATTACCTGTAAAATCGGGATAAGTGGAAGTAAGAAGATTCTTGGATCACTAGGAACCACAACGCAAGCAAAGAGCATCTTAATTATCAAATAGTGGTCCGATGCAACATTAGGCAGTTAAAGAGTACAAAGTAGGTGTTTGAAGAAGAAGAAGTGCAGAAGAAGAAGCCGAGAGAGAGAAATGATTAAAACGCTTTCCAATGCGAGCAATAGGCAAGAATAGACGCCAGGGAAAATATATTGCTAGCATTAGGCGAACCACCTTGTCGAAGAGAGCTGAAACTCAGAGCTAGAGAGGGACTTAAACATTTGAATTTAAACTATTGCAGAAAGTTTTTAAATATAAAACAAATAATGCTCTATTGTATTTATTATTATTCAGTCTATCGACTGTCTATTGAAAGGAGTATATTCACGATATTAATGTAATATCGCAGTATAGTCGGCCACCGTGATGCAGATTTGCAGTCTTATTCTGACCCACCCTAAATTTTGATTCATTGTGCAATCACCTCAAACGCTTACCCTCTTACACAACTTGTGAAAATGAATTTCCGGACGACACAAAGTTATAAAATGTTGTTTTCACCGATTGTGCAATCATATTGAACAATAAAATGTGTGTTGGATTGTTCTGAAACAGAAGATCTATAAATATATAAAGTATATATAAATAAATATGCATATAATGAAACAGGTACTTGCTATTTTAGGAATGCCTAAGACGATATTGTAGAATAAAAATATTCATCTAAAACAAATGCAAAGAAGTGATAAACATTAATAATTAATGTTAAATTTCTGCTGGAATATGTATTTATTGTAATTTAGACATTGTAGTTCTAGATAAAGTTTCAGGAATGTTTGAGAATGAATTACTTTTGCTCTAATTAATGTTATTTCCATCAACATGAAATTATTTTGAAAATCTTTATATTAATGCTGCATCCAAATATGACCTCCTATTTGCCAATAAAGTAAGTTTTTTTTTTCAAAATAATAGGGGTTCAAAATAAAAAATCACTAATTTTATTACATTGAACTAAATTGCACTTATTGGTCTTTCATAAGCAATTCCATTATTTTTCATTTTCTAAATATATTCTACTAAATGTATTAGTTTAAAATATTAATATTATGCAATAAAAAAAAAATAAATAAATAAATAAATAAATGATTAGGTAAAAACATAAATAAATACTTTACTTTTTCCAGTCCCAAAGTAGTGCATTAAAAGCAATAATCACCTATAATGTATGTTAACTTAAATATATTTTGTTTTATTGTATATAAATAATGCATTAAATAAGAAGATGGGTATTAAGTAGCATAACAAATATATTTGTTATATTAAAGTGTTAAATATCAAGACTATTTGTTATTTTAAATTTAAAATGTTAAAAATTTCATGGAATTAATGTAAAAAAAAAGAAGAAAAAATATTGAGGTACTTGCGCACTATATGGTTAAATCAATGTATATAAAGAAATATTTATATATAGTTTACGTATATAAAAATTGGATATAATATTTGTATTGTCATATAACAGATTTTCCGTTAAATATTTTTTTTTCAAAAATTTTATTGAGTTCAGGTCTACCAGGAAGCTCTGTCTTTTTGAATTAAAATACTGACATCGGAAATTTATCCTGGATAATATTTAAGATATTCTCATGTTACCTTTTGAGGTGAAATTTGGTAAAGTACCTTAATATTATTTTAAGCAAAAATTTCCGGTGCCATTTAATTAATTCATTCGGTCAGAACTTTCTGGTACATCTAATATATTAACCCGTTAGTAGTCGCTATCAACAGCGCCACCTATTACAGATTACGAACTTTTTATTTAACTGTCACCAATAATTTTAAGAAGTGATGTGATCGACGTTAAATCACTTTTATTCGCGTTTTATGTATATCAAATGCCACTTCTAAAAATTTTTGGTGGCTGTTGAATAAAAAAATCTGGAAAAACTGAAGGATGGGCGGCAAATCGACCAACTATCGACTACTAACGGGTTAATAATTCATTAAATTTTTTTTTTCCTTAATCATTTTTCTCTGAAAGAAATATTAAACAATATGCTTTCTAACAAAAGCAGGGGAACATCATATAATTTTGTTAAGGTTTACTCTATGAATTCTCTAGACTAAACATAAATTTAAATAACAATAACGAATTTCACTTATTCCAAAACTTTTGCTCGGTTTATGTTTCTCCGAATTATGGATGTATGCTAATAATCTTTTAGCATAAAAATGAAATCACGGTATTGTACTTCTTTCAAAGTTTACAAAAAATAAAATAAATGAATATTTTAAAAGAAGCTGCTTTTTATTTCAACCTACCTTCTTCATAAAAATTTACGTGGGTGTACTTCCTGGCGAAAAAGAAAATTTATGAGAGAATATAAGTGTATAGTTGTCAGTAATTTTTAGATGAAGAAGATTGAAGACAAAAAAAAAAAAAAAAAAAGACAAAAAAAGACAAAAAAAAAAAAAAAAAAAAGGACAAAAGAAAAATGTTAAAACATGTAGCATTTCAGTAAAAGTGAAACTGATAATGGCATATCATATGCTTTATATTGAATCAAAAGCTTTTTAATATTTTTCCTAATATGTATTCAGTTCGAGAACTAAGGAATAATTGATAATAAGCATGTTGGCATAGTATTAGATAATGCTGTATCAGATGCATTTGTTTGTTGGTAAGATAGTTCGTTAGTAAGATACTTGAAACTGGTATACATATATACATATTTAAATACTTAGAAAAAATTAGACTTGAAATATATAAATATATGATTTATTTATTTATTTTTAATAAGATGTAGATTTGTAATATACCGTAAAACCGAGTTACTTGGACCATGGCAGGTTACTTGAACACAAAACGGTGGAATCAATAAAGTCGTTCCTGGCACCATGGTTTAGTGAAGCAATGGCCATAAACCATATTCTTTGTGTACAAACTATGAAACACGTCCATTTCTTCAATAAACTAGTGCCAGGGGCGATTTGTAATCATTTTAACTTTTTGGGTTGAAGTAATTCTCACAGGGTCCGAATAACCTGGTTTTACGGTATATTTATTTGTTTATTTCTGCAAAGACAGTACCCCATTATTTACTGTATTGTTTAAAAAATAAAACCATTTAAAAAGGTAATCTAGATAAGATTATCTTTTATCTGTATTTTGAAAATTTTTTTTTTTTTTAAATGCACGAATAAAACGCCAAAATTAAAAAAATGAAATAAAATAAATAAATAAGTTGGTTTAAAAAAAAAAAAAAATAAACATACTAATGAAAAATGTCTCACAGATTAAATTAAATTTTCATTAATAATGTATTTGATTAAACCATTTTGAAACATTCATTTTGGTTTTATTTGTATTTCTTT
The DNA here is from genome assembly GCA_963930645.1 of Salticus scenicus. Taxonomy (NCBI): domain Eukaryota; kingdom Metazoa; phylum Arthropoda; class Arachnida; order Araneae; family Salticidae; genus Salticus; species Salticus scenicus. The sequence goes on from OZ005648.1 coordinate 133,726,732, forward strand.
TTAATATTTGATATTTGTAAAACATTTTATAGAACAACGATAGAAGCATAAAATTACTTCTTTTTTCTAGAGGTTACCATAGCTGCCAAACTTTCTAATTTTTAAATCAGAGTTGTTTCCACTATTTTTAAAATGGAATCCATCACATATATTTTCAAAGATTAAATAAACTGAAAACATGCATAAAACTTTCTAATATGAATATTCTCCCTCGAAAAACGGGAAACTGGGCAGCTATGGATTATCTATTAAAATACGTATGAAAACCAATAAATCAAAATATACTATATATAAAGAACTTTATTAAAAATAATACTTTGTTTAACTTATAAATATTTTAAATTCTTTTGCATGACATATTTGCTATATGTTAGGTTTTCCTTGCAAAGGCCTTTGTTTGTGATATATATAGGCTGACCAGATCAAAGTACCTTTATAATCGAGAAGCATAAAAAATTGCTACAATTATCAAATTATGGATGCATTTTTTCATTCCTAATGAATAAGGACTAAAAATAAAGTGTTACTGATTAATAATTTAGTTTCTAAAATTTTTTAAAATTTAGAAAAATGCCTTAAAAAAAAAAAAAAAGCGTCCCCATTTGTCCTCATAAAATGGGGCCGTTTGGTCAGTATAGATATGTATGTATATGTATGTAATAAATAAAATTTTAACCCTCTCAGCGTTTGAACCGGAATTTTGTAACACGAACAAACTCCCTCGAAACGGTTTGAGACTGATTTTTGTAATATAAGAAATCTCTCTCTAAATCGTGGGAACCTGATTCTTGTAACTCTAAATAACTACTCCAAAATCGTTAGAGACGGAAACTTGTAACTGACCCTTCCCCCTTTTTACCAACACGGATTTACAAGGGGCGGACAGTGACGATAAGGTAAGCTGACAGTTGATGTGCTTCTTTGTTGAAAGAGAGGGTTGATAACAAAAGAATAGAATTGTGAAAAATGTTCAAGAAGAGCTGTTGATAATTTGTAAAATCAGTTAAAATACTGCTCGGCTAAACAGAACTTCGCATAAAAACTTTTTATTTTTTCAATTTAAATTATATCTTTTAGATGACGATTTTTTTTCATAGGAATCTTAAAATGAATAATAAAAGACATTATTGTTAGAATAAAATAATGACAATTATTTGTTAAATCAGCAGCTTTATTATTAATGTTATTATTGTTATTATTTATGAACTAACCGAATATTCTGCATAAAACAGTGTTTTAATTAAATATTAATGTAAAGCATTTTAATATCCTGAAACAGGTTTTTCTCTTTTTATATTCAGTACCTGAATTACAGTTTACTTGGTTTCATTGTAAAAATTATTCATAGTGTAATACAATGATTCGTTTTCGGAAGTGTATTATATAATATAAAGGTAACTATTTTAACGAATTTATGAGTTGACAGATAAGAAAAACAAAAAAAGAGAATTGCAAGCCAATGCGCAGAATTGCTACAAAAGGAAATGCAAAACTTAAATATAGGAATAAATTATCAATGAATAAAATTAAATAAAACCCCCAACCCCCACTCCCCCCCCCCCAATATATATATATATATATATATATTTGTTTCGGGGGAGCGCTGGCTACCAGTGAAATCTAATTTTCATGGAGATAAGACAAATTCAAATCGAACTATCATCGGTAACCCCTAAATCTAGCAATTTCCTAGAAAATATTCTTCTAGGTTTTGCGTTTACTAATATTTAAATCTGTTACCTAATAATCAGATATATTTTACGTCTTAAAAAAATTTCTAACACTATCTATATATTATATATATATATTTACTTAAATTGTTCTAGCGATTTCCAACAAATCCAAATTTCTGTCATATTTTTTCCGGATTTAGTGCGAATTACCAGTGAACGATAATTCCTGAAGATCAAAATATTTAATATCAAAATATCGTCGAAAAAACACGTAAACTCTATCTTTTTTTTTTCTAATCTTTCAAGTTTTTTCGAAGAAAACGCAGTCTTAGCTACTTTTTTTCCCCCCTGACAAAACGCGGGTTTCCAGTGAACGCTAATTTTACTGAAGAAGAGCACAATTTAGATTGTAAACTCAAAATATCCCTAAATCTGAATTATCATTCAAGTAGTTTCTAAGAAAATCACGTTTCTGCCATATTTTCTCACGGACGAAGTGAAGGTTAGCAATGAAAAGTAATCTTCGATAAAAAGAGGATAAGTCAGATGTGTTTCTAATCTGGAAAAACTTATTTTAGTCACTTTTTTCATATAAAGACATGCAGGAACTCTTTCATTCCCTAGCAACGGTTACTATATTCATTTCTTAAAATTACTTTAGTACAGCTTTAGCACAGGAGCCCCTTGGCAGTTTTTATATTTTTGTTTTCATTTTGATGATAAACTAAAATGGGTATCGCTATTACGTAAGTAAACATCTTGGTGAGAAGCGACCGAGCTATTTTGGTGATAAATTTCAAATTTTACCAAGAGGTTCAAGCTGCTCCATTGCTTTAGCAGAATTTTTTCAATTTTATTTAATTATTTTTTTAACTTAATGCCAGAGGAGAGGGGGAGAATTATTGGTCTAAATAGACAAAATATCTCCAGATAAAATATTATCCGTTTTTCATTCTGTTTATTAAACGAAAGAAAATGGCCAAAATAGTTTTTTTCAATATCGTTGACATCTCTATAAATTGAAATTAAAATATCCAGTACTTTTTAATTTCAATCTACATGCGCACTTTTTATTTTCTAAATTAAATATTATCTAAAGCTTAATATACATATCAAGGTGTAATAAAATAAAAGGCGACAGCACAAAATCGGTGTCTGAAACAAATAGTCCTATCGTACTAAAAATAAAATAAAATTAAATTAAATACAAAAATAAATTTTGCTTCATGTATTCGCTACATTCGACAGTGTTCCTCGCCGGTACTGCGTTGCCAAGATCCCCACTACCGTCAGTATCTTATCCGGACATTTCAATTTGGTTTTTTATGGAGCAACAAGTAGCTCTGCTTTTATTCAAGAAGTGTAATTTTACAGATAACTATATACCAGCTTCTATTAAACATTTTAGTATTGGCACTATGTATTAGTGAGACATGATTGCACGTTTTTTCTAGATTTTGCTTTCTGATAATAAAATTCCATGTGCAAAGAATTACAATTATACTGCTATTAATTGTATTATAAATGTATAAATAAAAATAAATTTTAATTACATTTATAATTAAAATAATAAGTTTAATTACTTTCACTATTTAACAATATTATTTCTATAAATACAATTAAATAAATAAAAATAATTAAATTGAATAGTAATCATTGCTAAATGTGAATATGAATTAAATAATAATAATAAATAAATAAATAAATAAATTATAATTTGATTGTGAGATGTAAGAAATGTGACGAATAAATTATTACTTTTTTTTTTTTTTTTTTTTTTTTTCGAAACATAAAATGATTTAATCCTACATGGCAAACATTTATTACTTTGTAACTTAGATTAAAATCTGCTTTTCCAAATTTAACCCTTTGCCAGCCCAGACGCTCCTAAATGCTGTAAACATTGTCGCCAAATTTAGTAACACCTTTATTCAACTATCATAAATAATTCTGAGCAATAGCATTTGATATACAGAATGAACGAATTACCTTCGAAGGGATTAAGTAACCGTTAGAGTTAAAATTTTGTGGTGGATATTGAATAAAAATATCCTTGAATTTGTCAACACTGGTAAGAGGAGTGGTATTAAATAGGACCGGCAAAGGGTTATAAATAATTTTAAAATATCATAATCATAACAGTACCATTAAATAATTCTTCAGCTGAAAGATTTATTATTTATTATTTTCCCTTTTCTTATCCCATAAAAAATACGCTAAAAAATGCCTATAATATATTGAAGGAATAGTTGAATTAAGTATACTACACTGAAAAAAAAAAAAAAAAACATAAAATATATCTGTTATAATAAGAACTTTATTAGAATGTTTTTATATTTAATCGGTTTGTCTATCTGAAATTTTCTTTAATATAAATTAAATATAGAATTTTCATGGAACGTTATAGTTTTTGTTGTAAGCTTAAGGCAGATTGACTGCACTAGAGTCTTAGACATGTAATTGGAATGCCCTTCATAGTGATCTTCCTAAGGGGTCCTAACCCGTATTTACGCGAGTTTCAAAGAAAATCATGGATAACTCCGAACGACTAGTCGATTAGCGAGACTTTGGATCAAACCCAGCACTTTCTGTCTACCAGCTTTGAGCGCAGGACCACTCAACTGCTGGCCCCTCTTGGAATTTTCTAGAAACTTCATGAAATCTTCTAGATATTTCATGAATCTTCTAGAAACTTCATTGAAACATTTAGAAACTTCATGAAATCTTCTAGAAACTTCATGGAGCCTTCGTGAAAACATCTAGAAATTTCATGGAACCTTCTAGAAGAATTTAGTTTTCAAAAAATTTTCAGAATTTTCTAAGGTTCCGGAGTTACACAGCTAAGATAGTTTTTTAGCTATGTAACATAAGTTACACAATTAAAAAGTTAAAATAAAAGAAGAAAAAAAAAAGTGATATTTTAAATAGAATAGAGGAAATAGAGGAACCCTAAAAAGTGGAAAACAAAGAAAATTTTGAAAATTGTCTTCAGAATAATGAAAACGAATCAATCAATAGATAAAAAAAATAAATAATAATTGAAAAGTATCTAAACTTGACGAAGGTATAGTTACGCCTAGACAAAAAGAAACTACTCAACCTTTAATATTTTGAAAAAAATTATTACATTTTTCTTGAAGCTGACCATAATTTTTCAAAATTTTCTTATTTCTAATATTTTAGGAAACTTTTATAAATGTATTCTATTTATAAGTCTTTTATTTTTTTTATTATTTATTTTTAAAACTGTATTTTATTAATACTAATTCTTACAAAAATAGAAATAGTTTATGTATACCTTTTTTTTTTTTCTTTTTTTTTTTTCTTTTTTTTCCAATTACATAAATTAGGTACAATATATTTTTCATCTACTTGACGTATAATAAAACACCGAATATAACCATATATAACACTTCAAAACTAGTATTTGAAAGATGCAGAAAGGAAGCAAACACCATAAAATCGTAAACACACGCAATAATTATTTTGGCCTAAAAATTCCTGGGAAAATTTTCGACAATTCATTCAGAAAAAAATCATGTTTGGAAATCTACATAGAAAATTTTTTTCTATGCATGCTGTATATTATATCTTTGCTTTAGTGCACAAAAATAAATAAATCAATTAAAATTACGTACATATTCTCAAAATATGCGAAGGTTAGTGAATTAAAAGAATAAGCTGCAATGTTACTGACATGAAAATACTGAAAATAAATAAAATTCCGAAGTTATTCATTTTATTTTATTTTTTGTCTGAATATAAAAATAACAGTACTAGTTTTAATTACGATAGGCAACATTATTTAATGTATATACTCACTTTTTCAATGATTTTCCACCATCAGTATTTTAACTTTTAAGCAAAAGATTAAAAAAAAAAAAAACAAGAAGAAGAAGAAAGGAAGGAACGAAAGACGAAAGAAAATTCTGTCAATAAAAAAAAAAAAATAAAAAAAAAAAAATAAAAAAAAAAAGAAAGAAAGAAAAGGAAAGAAAAGAAACTTATTTTTGCATGAGAGGCTTTTCTTTTATTGCATGTGGCCTGACCGAAGGTCTGTTTTATTCAAGTTAGTCTACAGAAAAAAATTACGACCAGAAAGTAGCAGAAAATATAGTGGGATTTTTTTTTTTTTTTTTTTTCTTTTTAATTGTTGAAATCTTACATTTTTATGAAATTTTACATTTTTTTTTGTTACATATGTGCATGTCAAGTATTGTGCATTTTTCTCAACAATTGAAATGGGATAAAGTACATTGTTCCACTTCGATAAAATAAGGGGGGGGGGGAGTAGAAAACAAAAGAACGCTAAATCTTGACAGATTTTGAAAGAACTGCAAAGTAAACCAAATGTCGTTCCTGTGATAACGTGAACAAAAAGGATTAAACAAAGAAATAGTGCCAATTTACTTAGCTATAACACTGTCAAAATGGATTAGAGGTATTGTGTTAAAAAGATGACAAACATATTGAATATTGTGCTTCAAATGTAGAGACAAGCGATTGAAAAATTGTTTTGTGAAATCTGAACAAAGTATCTGAATGATATCTGAAAAATCAGAGTAACATAATAGTACTTCTTTTAGAATGAATTATTTAAACAGACTAAAGATATTTCAGTGCTTTAAAAGTATTGAATGAAAAGGTAACTAACAATCTGGATACTGTGAATGACTGGTATAAGAATCAGAAGCTTAAATTTTAATCACATAAACTATTTTGGTGTGGTGTATAATCCATCTCATTCTATGACAGTAAATACTAATATGTTAAGAATAGTTGAATATTATCAGTGGGTAACAGATGTCAAAAATAAATGCAAACAATTTCTTGGAAAAAGCAATGAAAGACGTTGCATTCTAGTTCAGACTCCAGTTAAATTTGGTTGTATCATTTTCATTTCCTTACTTTTCTGTTTGGCTTTCCTTACAACGTTTTTAGTTTATAGTATTTATCTTTTAAAGCATATAAATATTTATTATTATTATTATAGTATAGCTTATTTTGCGTTGTAATTGCAATATTAAAAAAAATGGACTTGGATTCAGATACAGAAAGTATATTGTCAACGGAAGAAGAATTAAGTGTTTCGGAAAGCGAATCTGAATCAGAAAATGAAGACAATTTAGACTCTGTTCGAAACTGGACTCCTATAAATACCACATCTTCCGTGCCAGCTCCTCCAAGATTTCCATTTCTTGGAAATCCTGGTTTGACAATTGATATCAATTCAGAGGATCCACTGGATTATTTTCGACTTTTTTTTGATGAAAACGTATTCAAGTTCGTTGCTGAAGAAACAAACAAGTATGCTGAAAAGTACTTATCAAACAAGAAACTAACTCCAAGCTCTAGACTACTAAAATGGAATGAGACAAATCCTAAAGAGTTAATGATTTTCTTGGGAGTACTCATACTCCAAGGATTAGTAAAGAAGCCAGTTGAGAAGTTGTTTTGGTCTAAACGACCTCTCTTAAGCACCCCCTTTTTTGCAAAAGTCATGACAGAGCAAAGGTATTCCTTATTAATGAAGTTCTTACATTTCGAAGATGAAGACAAATATGATCCAGAAAATCACCCGAATAAAAAATTGCGCAAAATATTTGACATTCATTCGATGATAATAGAAAAATTTAAAACTGTGTATATTCCCGAAGAAAAAATAGCGATTGATGAATCATTAATTGCATACAAAGGTCTTCTTGGATGGAAACAGTTTATACCTAGTAAAAGGGCTAGGTTTGGTATGAAATTGTTCCAGTTGTGTGAATCCGATTCCAGCTATATATGGAACTCTCTGATTTACACCGGAAAAGGAACTGTATTAATGCCAGATTATAATGAATTTGGTTTAGCAACCAAAACTGTTATGAGTTTGTTACACGATCTCAAAGGGCAGGGGTATCTGTTAACTACCGATAATTTTTACACCTCGCCAGAATTAGCAGAATTACTAATAAAATGTCGTACAGACATATGTGGCACCATGAGAGCCAATCGCAAGGGCTTGCCGCAGCAGCTTAAAAATGAGAAATTGAAGAAAGACAGTATGATAGCTTTCCAAAAAGGAAAAATGATTGCAATAAAGTGGTGTGATAAAAAACCACTTTTAATGCTCAGTACCATCCACAATGCAGATTTCACTGACGTGAGTACTAAGTATGATAAAAAAGTCGTGAGAAAGCCTGTAGCAGTTGTGGAGTACAATAAGGCAATGGGCGGTGTAGATAAGTCTGACCAGTGCTTGTCATACTATCCCACAATCAGAAACCAACAAAGGAAATACTATAAAAAAATTTTTCGGCATTTAATTAATCAAAGTGTTTGGAATGCATTTGTACTCTTCAAGAAAAAAGGTGGTGAGATGACTCACTTAAATTTTCGATTAAACCTAATTGAAAGACTTATCGAAGAAGGAAATTGTGTTCAAGAACCCTGTGCACGAAGTTACTGCGTGAAAACTTCAGAAAATATCCTGCGATTAACAGGCAGGCATTTTCCTTCATACGTTGAAACTGCAAATGTACGAAAATCTAGAAAATGTGTCGTATGCGCTCAAAAACAAAATCAAAATGGAAAGCGCGTTCGTCGTGAAACACGCTTTCAGTGCGACGAATGTGATGTTGGTTTGTGTGTGGTTCCTTGTTTTAAAATATATCACACATATACTGTATTTTGAAAAACTAATTATCTTAATTATTTTTATTATTTTTATTTATTTTTATTTTATTTTTTGTATATTTGTTGGATGATCTTTTAATTGTATTACTTATTTTTATTCTAATAAACAACTAATGGATATTTTGGATTTTTTTTTTTTTTTTTTTTTTTTTTTTTTTTAACTTAGTTTTACGTATGTATACATATTATTTCGAAATATTTATATTTATACTTTTGTATATATTTTTTAATTTGAATATCTATCTATCTATCTATCTCTCTACATATATTTTCAAATTTCATAATTATATTTAAAAGCATTTATACGTATTAAATTTTCCTTATCAGAGTTTCACAAAATTTAAATTTAAATTGTCTAAATTTTTAAGAATACTTCATAAAATTATTAGATTATTTATTTATTTATTTATTTATTTTAACGAAAAAGATGATATTTTTTAATTATAATTGACTGCTTCCTAATGAACTTATTTCCTTAAGAGGTGAGCCTTAAATTTGGTTCAAATTGCCACATCTGACACTTTATCCTGGAAGTTGTACAGTCGGTAACAAAAGTGCCCGAACACTAGCAAAAATTCCTATGTAAAAAAAAGTACACTTCATATGGTTTCATTAAATAAATCTTTATCGAATTATGTTCTTACACTGACCAAAAACAGGATTCCACAAGGATTTATTTAACAAAACCGTATGAAGTGTATTTTTTTTCACATAAGAATTTTTGCTAGTGTACGGATACTTTTGTTACCGACTGTACAAGTTAATACTTTTTGCATAACAAAAATTTAGAATTAAAAAAAAAAAAAAATGTATACATATAAATATAATAATTAATAAATAAATGTAAAAGGTTTTGGAGAAAATCTGTATGAATTATATATATTTTTAATAGTTTATAAAAGTGTAAAGGTTGTAAAAGAGAGAAATCTGAAATCTGAAATCTGAAAGCTGATATCATAAAAAAAAAAAGAAAAAAAAATGTTAAATTAAAAAAAAAGAAAGAAAAATGAAAAGAAAGGAAGAGAGAAACTTTGAACTTGAAAATTTTAAAATATCTGTTTTAGCCAACTGCAAATTTTAAATTTATTTATTTATTTATTTTTAAGGGAAAAAATAAATAAAAAGAAAAGTGGACTGACAATAAATAACCATTTTAGCCGGCATGTGGTTATTTTTCATGCTATAAAACTTGTTCAAAAAAAAAAAAAAAAAACAAAAAAACAAAAAAAATGAGTTTGAGAAATCTGCATTCAGGAAGTATTTTTTATAGTTCAAAAATATGTTATTCTTTATATTGTTCTTTAAGTTTCTGAAAAATATCTTTTCTTCACACAACAAAATAAAAACATTCATGGAAATATTTTTAGACGAAAAAGCAGGAAATTTGCATCTACTAAGAGAATGAAAATTCGGATGTTGGTTTTCTCCAAATAAGTTAGTTTTCGAATTGCATAGAGTTCCTATAGATATATGGGATAATTAGATATCGAATCCGCTTAATATGCGCATAATATCAAAACTGGCTATTTCCCCCCCCCCCCTACTTTTATAGAAAAAAGAAAGCGCTATTACTTTTTCTAAATTAAAAATGTCGAAACAGAAGTAGCACGAATTTTAGCCAGATGTAAAAGTAGGCACGAGTGCAGAACTAAAGCACCGACGTATTCATTAAGATGAAAATACAAGAAGTGTAACAAATTTCTATATTAATTTTAAGCCTGGTAAAGTGTGATACTAACTTATTTCGATTCGAAATAAATGTTGGATTCGTTTTTATGCATAGTTCATATTCATCATCAGTAAAAACCCAATTTATATATTATTTTGAAACACACTGTATATATATATATGTGTGTGTGTATATTGTTCCTTTCAAATATATATAACACCAAAAATATTATTTGTAAGTCAGTAAGTAATAGTTACGCAAAGTTTAGCAAAAATCTGAAAAAAAAAAGAAAGAAAGAAAATATCTATTTCTGTCTTCTGTCCCCCCCCCCCCCACTTTTTTTTTTAACCGTAGAATCCCAACTATTTCTATTTTTGAACGTTTATTATTTTTTAGTAGGGAAGATTATTAATTTCAAGTCTCAATCTACGGATTTTTACAATATCAGTTTTACGACAGTTGGACATTTATCGAAATCGAAAATTTATCGAAAATATAATTGAACAAGAAATCTCTAAATCAAGAACATTACAAAATTCATTTTAAAATACATGATATATCAAATAATTCTTTTATCATTATTGTGAGCCTTTTAACATTATTATGCTTTGAAGATAAAAATAATAATTAATTAATTAATTTTTTGTTGGTGTTGCGGAATAAGGCCGATTAACTACTCTTGGGTCCTAGGCCAGAAGGGGAGTACCTTTAATGTAGGTCTTTCTAAGGGATTCTAGCCCGTACTTACGCAAGTTTTGGAGAAAACCATGGAAAACTCCGAACTGGCTGGGCCGACGAGCGCGACCTGGGATCGAACCCGGCACATCACGTCTACGAGCTTTGAGCGCAGAACCGCTTTGCCGTTGCTGTATTTTTTACTGGTTAAGTCATTCAACAACAATTACCCCCCCCCCCTCCCCGAAAAAAAAAAAAAAAAAATATATATATATATATATATATATATATATATATATATATAAAGAAATAACATTATTCATTTTTTGATTATTTCAAGAATAATGTTCACATTATTTTATATTATTTATAAACTGATTTTTTTTTTTTTTTTTTTTTTTTTTTTTTTTTTTTCAGTATTTAGTAATAAGAAACTTGCACAAATTGCTTAAATTATTCAGGCTATTGAAAAGTATTTTCTAAGTAAATTTGGGAGATATATCGTCCAAATGACATCTGTGAAAAATAAACAAATAAATAAGAATAATAATAATACGTATTTTGTAAATGTTAAATAAATAAATAAAAATTCGTCAATTTACAATGCAATAGTTGGCAATTTCAGTGATCAGTAGAGAAAAAAAAATCTTGTATGAAACAACCACACGATTTCCATTAACCGGTATTATATAGTACATTTTTTTAGAAATAATGTGATTAGAAGACATAAAACTGACCTAACGAAGTAGACACCTATCAAATTTCCTATAAGAGAAAGCTGATATGAATATAAAGACATGTAAAACAGAGTTTACATAGCGAGTTAAAAAATAATAATAAAATTAGAAAATCCAACTTCTAAACTTTTAAATTATTTATTTTAATTTATAATTGTTACCAAAAAAATTTACGAGTTAATTTATTTTTCGTTGATAGAAAAATATATTTTAAAGCGAATAATTAAAAAAAAAGTTTTTGAAAAAAAAAAGAAAAAAGAACTTTTTCGATAAAGTCTATTTCAAAAGTGCCTGTTATTTTCTTTTATTTTCCTTTCTAAGAAAAGAAAGAAAAAGAAACAACGATTTTGATGAAATTCTGTCAAAAGCAGAATTTAGTTTAGTACGGAGGACTGTTAGTTTTTTTTTTTTTTTTTTTTTTTCCAAATTATACCACAGCTTTCCAATTAGTCAAACCTCGGTAGCGTGAATCTCAAAGGGGATAAAATTTTTTTTCATGTTATCAGTAGTTCATGCTATCAGTAACTAATCTTCATATAACTAAACAAATCTTCATTTTGACGGGGATGTTGGAAACAGTTTATGTTAAAAGTAATTCACGTTAACAGTGTTCATGTTAACGAGGTTCGACTGTATTCAATTATATTTTCGATAAATTTTCAATTTCGATAAATGTCCAACTACCGTAAAACTGGTATCTTAAAAATCCGTAGATTGAGATTAACAGTCTTCTGTCATAATAATTTGAAAGCAATGTTAAAATTTGAAAAAAAAAAAAAAAAATGAATGAATAAATAAATAAAATAAAATGAAAAAATTATAATCATCCATACTAAACTAAATTCTGCTTTTGCCAAAATTTCATGAAAATCATTTATTTTTTTTTTTTTATTTATTTTTTTTTTTTTCCTTAAAGGAAAAAGAAAAGAAAATTAATCATAATCAGCATCAAAACGGACAGTATTGTAAAAGTTTTATTTATTTTTTATTTTTTTGGAGGGGGGGAAGGTTGAGAAGATCGAAATGTTTATATTTTATTAATATTTTACACCAAAGCCACTAGTAAGAAATGCTTATCATCTGCTTTTAATTTTGTTATTTTTTATACATAACATAAAAATAAATATCCTGTTAAATTGTTAAAACATTTTATTTGAAGTGAAAAAAAAAAAAAAATTTTTTTTCAAATGAACAGTGCAACGAAAAATAGTATTTATATTGCATTTTTTTCGTCTGCTTTTAATTGCGCTATTATTCATCTACGAATCAATCTACGAATAAAACGTTGACGCCAGTTTTACGATGGAAAAATTTGACATAAAATTTCATTTTTCTTTTGTGGATAACCCAAGTTTAAAAATATTTAAATACTTAGAGCTAAAAGAAAAATGGAAGCGGACATTCTGGTTCAAGTCTCGAATAGTAAAATTTTTAAGTAATTCAAGAATTTACGCAATTTTCTTCATTATATTTCCAAAATCTAATAACAATTTAAAAGCGGTTCTTTTTTTTTGGGGAGGGGGGGGGGAGGATTACAATGAATAAAAAGAAATTAAACTTTTTAGAAATAAAAATATTTTATAAGGTTTAGAAACCTATCAGCTGTTTGTACAATCAACTTTTTAACCTCTTCTGTTTTTGTTTTGAGGGTATGATTGCATGTTATGTGTAATAAAATGTAATAGTAATAAGTATAATAAAATGTCTTCGAACTTATCAAAAGCAAAAAAGTAAATTTAAAAATTTTAATATCTTTAATTATTTTAAATGCTCGAGCTTCGCTAATTCTTCTTCTTTTATTTTGTTTTTCTTTTTTTGTTATTCTAGTTCAAATATACTATGAATCTATTTGAATATTACAATACAAATGCGTTAACAATTTAAAAAAAAAAAAAAAAAAAAAAAAAAAAAATACTTTTACATTTGAATTTTACAAAATTTTCAAAATTTATTTTTATTATTATTATTATTATTATTATTATTATTATTTTTTCAAAATCACAAGTAAAATGAAAACATTTCAGTATCTACAAATCATAATACATTTGCTATAAATAATTCAAGGTTGTTTAGAAATAGTTTCAGAAAAAAAAAAAAAAAAAAAAAAAAGAAAGAAAGAAAATCATATTACAAAAATATGCACAAAGTGATTTTTTAATATCTTTTTATAAAAGACCTATGCTATTATTTAAAAAATATATAGAAAAGCGTTATTTGGTTTTCTAGAATACTATAAAATCTTCAAATTTCACACGTGAAAGATTAAAAATACTTTGAATAAAGGGCCAAAAATAGCTCGTTGGACTCTATAAACATTACAATATATTAAAATCACACAATCAATTGATTGGGAAGAAAATCATATTTATTGAAATTTATTTTTGCGACTGAGTGAAAATAATGTCTGGACCGGGAGTCGAACCCCGGATCTTTGACTTCCAAGGTCAAGGCTCTACGAATTGAGCTATCCAGGTCGACAACCGGTCGGCATTACTCACTCAGACAACCTTTAGGCAGAAACATCTGGTCTATCATGCAGATAGCACGACAGAAATAAGCTGCAGGTAATGGAAAACACCATTAAATAATGGGAGAAAGAAATACAATATATGAAAATCACACAATCAGTTGATTGGGAAGAAAATCATATTTATTGAAATTTATTTTTGCGACTGAGTGAAAATAATGCCTGGACCGGGAGTCGAACCCCGGATCTTTGACTTCCAAGGTCAAGGCTCTACCAATTAAGCTATCCAGGTCGACAACCGGTCGGCATTACTCACTCAGACAACCTTTAGGCAGAAACATCTGGTCTATCATGCAGATAGCACGACAGAAACAAGCCGCAGGTAATGGAAAACACCATTAAATAATGGGAGAAAGAATTACAATATATTAAAATCACACAATCAGTTGATTTCGAAGAAAATCATATTTATTGAAATTTATTTTTCCGACTGAGTGAAAATAATGCCTGGACCGGGAGTCGAACCCCGGATTTTTGACTTCAAAGGTCAAGGCTCTACCAATTGAGCTATCCAGGCCGACAACCGGTCGGCATTACTCACTTAGACAACCTTTAGGCAGAAACATCTGGTCTATCATGCAGATAGCACGACAGAAACAAGCCGCAGGTAATGGAAAACACCATTAAATAATGGGAGAAAGAATTACAATATATTAAAATCACACAATCAGTTGATTTCGAAGAAAATCATATTTATTGAAATTTATTTTTCCGACTGAGTGAAAATAATGCCTGGACCGGGAGTCGAACCCCGGATTTTTGACTTCAAAGGTCAAGGCTCTACCAATTGAGCTATCCAGGCCGACAACCGGTCGGCATTACTCACTCAGACAACCTTTAGACAGAAACATCTGGTCTATCATGCAGATAGCACGACAGAAACAAGCCGCAGGTAATGGAAAACACCATTAAATAATGGGAGAAAGAAATACAATATATAAAATCACACAATCAGTTGATTTCGAAGAAAATCATATTTATTGAAATTTATTTTTCCGACTGAGTGAAAATAATGCCTGGACCGGGAGTCGAACCCCGGATCTTTGACTTCCAAGGTCAAGGCTCTACCAATTAAGCTATCCAGGTCGACAACCGGTCGGCATTACTCACTCAGACAACCTTTAGGCAGAATTATCTGGTCTATCATGCAGATAGCACGACAGAAACAAGCCGCAGGTAATGGAAAACACCATTAAATAATGGGAGAAAGAATTACAATATATAAAATCACACAATCAGTTGATTTCGAAGAAAATCATATTTATTGAAATTTATTTTTCCGACTGAGTGAAAATAATGCCTGGACCGGGAGTCGAACCCCGGATCCTTTACTTCCAAGGTCAAGGCTCTACCAATTGAGCTATCCAGGCCGACAACCGGTCGGTATTACTGACTGAGACAACCTTTAGGCAGAAACATCTGGTCTATCATGCAGATAGCTCGACAGAAATAAGCCGCAGGTCGAGCTATCTGCATGCTTTCTGTAAATAGAGTTTCTGCATATAATAGAGTTTAAATAGCAATGAAGAAAAAATAAATAATGCTACAGTTTTTTTTTTTTTTTTTTTTTAACCAATTTCCGAGATCTAAAACTGGTTTATGTGATCACGATGAGTATTAAATTTCTTGGAATAACCACGTAAAGCATGAGAATGGATATCTAAAATGGGTTTATGCAACAGCTTTCAAGAAAATCGTTAGAGCCGTTTTTGAGACATCGATTTTTACCAAAACTTGTTGACCGGATGACAACAATTACATTTAAAAGGGGGTTAATATTGAAAATTTGAAAAAAATCCATTCAGCCGTTTTGAAAGGAATCCACTCGCAGTACATGAAATTCAGCTATTTATACAGGACGCCTGTCAATTTTCCTGAAATAACCAACTACATGATTTGAAAGGACATCCAATAGAGTGTTTATGTAGCAACTTTGAAAAAAATGGTTAGATCCGTTATTGAGATACGAACTTACGACCTCACTTCCGATTTTGCAATTTTCACCAAAATTTGGAAAATTCATCAGTACACCAATTGTGTCTTAATTCTGAAGTTTCGTAGCTGTATCTTTATTAGTTTCGGATATATGATAGAAGATTCCCCCCCCCACACACACACACCCTGATTAATTGCCAAAAACCACTTTTTTGACTCAAGAGACATTAAAAGATGTAAATCAGGTGAAATCTCGATATCGAATTTTTGGACCGAATGCAATGCTTCCATAACCTACTGTAGTCGGGTAACGGAAGTAAAAATTCAAAAATCATAAGACAGAGATTTTTTTTTTTTTTTTTTTTTTTTTTTTTTTAAGGACTAGAAGGACTATTAGTTTCAATCTGAGTAAAAACGTTGTCACCAGCTCTTGTAGAGCAGTTTTGTGTAACACTAAAATAAGTTAGAAATATCAGTCCTATCGTTACAAATTAGGTATCAAATGAAAGAAGAGATTTTTTTTAATCCAGGGGTGCAAACAGTTTTTTGACACGATAGTTAGATTTTTTAAAATTAAATAAAGTGTGAAATTTTGGTGACAACACTTAATTTTAATTCATTTCAGTCATTTTAAAAAATACTTCGCTCAGTTTTACGGTCAAAAAATGAGATAAAAAAAATAAAAAATTAAGAATTCTGTCAAAGACAGAATTTAGTTATATACGGAGGATTGTTAATTTTAATCAGTAAATTTTATTTATTTATTTATTTATTTATTTATTATTATTATTTTTTAATTTTTATCTAATTTTTTGACTGTTAAACTGGGCCACGTACTTTTTTAAAATGACAGAAATGAATTAAAATGAGGTGTTATCACCTAAATTTCATACTTTTGTTAATTTAAAACAAAAATCTAGTTGTCGTGTCGAGAAACTGTTTGCACACCTGCACTAAGAAAAATAGCTTCGTTCATTTTGTACCAAATTCGTAACGATATGACTGATATTTCTAATTTATTTTGGTGTTACACAAAGCTGATCTACAAAAACTCCAGATTGAAGTTAATAGTCTTCCGTTCTAAGGTTAACGTGCATTTTTCTAAACAATCACAATGAGAAATAATCACTTCGATACAATAAAATTCAGGGGGGGGGGAGGAATGATTTTTATGAGTGTTTTCTGTACTGTGCACATGGGTTTGGGACCCAGGGCGAGTTTTTACCCGATGATAATTTTTTTTTTTTTTTCTTAATAATAAAAGTTTGAGTTGAGAAATTAAATGCGTGTACAGCGCACGTGGCACGTATATCCTCAAACGTGCGCATTTGTCTGCGCTGCCGAAGGCAGTGTGGTCCCGGTGTGAGTTTTTACCCGATGCTAATTGATATATTTTGTGATTCATTTTCTTAAGAATGAAAGTTTATGAGTAATAACACGGATTTTTGAGAAGTCATAAGGATGGTGAAGGAATACGTGCGCGCAGCGCACGGGTCTACGCTGCCGAAGGCAGTGGGTTCCCGATACGACATATTTCCAGATCAGATTTTTTTTTTCTTTTTTTATCACATGATAAAAATTAATGCAATTTTGAGAATTCATTAATTATTGTGATTCATTTAAATATAGTGACCAGCGAAGCGGGCGTAGCCTGCTAGTATATAAATAATAATAATAATAATAATGCATGTGTACCATTCTATACTGTCTCAGTTTTTTAGCATGATTCTTCTCAATTTTATTTTAATTATTTAAAAAGGTAATATGCTCGCAGGTTCCCCCCCCCCTCCTTTTTGCTTTTCCCGACATAAAAATAAATATTTTTACTTGTTCATTTATTTATGTTTGAAATCACTATTTTTTTCTTTTGATTTTAAAGTTATAACGTGCTTTTTATTTAATATCTCACGAATGAATATCCGATTGAATAAAAAAATACAGCATTAACTATATTTGGTCCTGATTAATAAGTGTTCGAATTTTTTATAAAAACTAGTAATTCGAACAGATACGATGGCGATTTTTTAATTTTATGTATTTTAAATAAAACAAAAATATCTGCACGTTCATTGAAGGTGTAATACAATATATGGTGACAACTCATAGTCATTGTCTGAAAGAAATAGTACTACGAAAAAAAAAAAAAAAAAAAAAGCAAAAGTGATTTGGATGTAGATAGATTTTGAGAGGATTGCAAATTTGTGAAAATGCCACCCCTCTGATATCGTACACAAATCGGATTAGACAAAGAAACATAACCAACTTTGTTAGTGATATCACTTTAAAAATGGATTAGGAGTATTATACTGGGTAAAAACATTTTACACATTGCACTGTAAATTTAAAGACAGCCAATTAAAAAAAAAAAAAAAAAAATGTTTTGTCAAATTTGAATAAAAATTCTGAAAAAAAAAAAAAAAAAAAAAAAAAAAAAATATATATATATATATATATATATATATATATATATATTTTTAATACCTGTATATGTATATATATACATATACAGGTATCATTCTTAATGATACCTGTAAAATCAGAGTAACCCAATATTTGTTTCAGAAGGAATTATTTAAACTAAATGCATTGCAGAGCTTTAAAAGGTATTGAATAGAAAGATAACAATCTGTATACTGTGAATCACTGCGGTAAGAATCAAAAGCTTATGTGTTAATCGCATACTCTTTTTTCTTTCATTTCTTTTAATCATTTGACAGAAATTAACTAAATTTCTTGCAATTAGAAAGTCAGAGCAAAATATGTAAAAACTAAATATAGTACAAAATGGTCAATTTTTCTTTAGCCATGACTAAATGTCAGAGTTTTTTTTTTTTTTTTTTTTTCTTCTTTCCTGATTTATTTCTGAAATCATTTTTAATCGTAAACGTATAAAACTTGCAGGTATATCTGTTTTTTTTTTTTTTTAATAGATAATTGAATTAATTTAAATAATTATAATAAAGAACCGTTTTTCGAGAATAAAACGACAAAATGCGCGCATTAAGCCGGCTTATTACTTTCTTCCTTTTTTTTTTTTTTTTTTTTTTTCAAATCTTTCAACTAAATTTTATTGCAAAGGCATAAAAACACTTGTAATTATGCTTGCTTTTACGACAAAAAAAGTTTTTTTTTTTTTTTTTTTTTTTTCTATAAAGACATGAGATTTTTGGGAAAAGATTTCAGAAAAGGTGACATGAAAGAATGTCCTTTTGAATTCTGTTATACTCACTGAAAAATAAAAAATGTCATTAGCTTATTTTCTATTTCATTAGACAATCCTCCAAATTTTATTTATTTATTTATTTATTTATTGGAAAAATAGGTTTGACATGTTAAAAGAAAAAAAAAAAAATGTAATTAAAATATAAAAAAAAATATATATGTATTATTTGCGATGAGAAAGTGAAGTCATAAAAATTTGAAGTACTTGCTATTAATAGTTAAAAAAAATTCATGAATAATAATAATAATAATAAAAAAAAAAAAAAAATCGTTTTTATTACGATTTTCAGCGTTTAGTGATGTGCTAAACATAGCTCATTTGTTTCTATAATATCCTTTATAAAAGTTTCCAATTTATCATATATATTTTTTACAAATATATAATATACAAAATGATATGCAGAATGCATTAATTACGGAAATTCATAAATATAAACGTGAATTTAACAAATCATAATATAATCATTTTCTATATACTCAAAAAGTTTCACACCATAAGTTAGTTTTATGAAGGAATATGAATTTCAAACAAATAAAGTTGTGTTGAAATATAGTCTAATACTTTTCCCAAACAGCTATTTATTATTTATTTATTTATTATTATTATTTTTTTTCCTTTAGTAATTTAACTGAAGTGTTGATGTTTCGATTTATTTTAAGGAAATTCTTTATCATTTCCTTACTATTATTTTTGTTGTAGTTGAACCTTTGAGAGCTCCTTTCTGCGTCTGATCACGTATGTTGCTGTGTTATACTAGTTAAGAAATAAATCATATAATGGAATAAATTTTCTCTGTAAATTGGTTATTAATTTAAAAAAAAAAAAAAAAAAAAAAAAAAAAAAAAAAAAAAAAACATTTTTTTTTACTTAATAATTTTGCTAATTTTATTATATTTCATTATTTATTATATATTTATTGATTAACCAAATTAAGCTGTCATTGAAATTATTTTACTAATTAATGTAGATAAACATAGTTACAATTTTGAGAAATAAAATCGAAATATATAAATATATACATTTATTTCTGTTCCTTATATCAACAGCATTTTTATTTTTATTATAATTTTAAAAGAAAGTGCAATTAAAGAGAATAAAGATAGCTGTAAAATATCATATAAATTAATTCATTCATTCAAAAAAAAAAAAAAAAAAAAAAAAAACAATAATAATAAATAACAAAATAATTTAAAACATTTATAAATTATTATTATTATTGTTATGGTATTTGTATAAATAAGAAAGTTTTACAATTCATTTTTGCATACCATTTTAATTTAAAATATCTATAAAATTAGTAAATATTACGTTCAAAGTGTTTATAGCTTGTGCTGCATATAATTAATTAATCATTTATGATTTCTGATAATAAAAGTTATGGAAATTTAAATTTATGAATTGGAAATACAATGCAGACTAAATTTTGCGCTGCTAAAGCTATTTTAAATTACAGCTTTAATTTTCCTGAACTCATGTTTCTTGCACAGAGTATAAAGTCTGTTGCTATATTTCCAAAAGGTTTTTGAAATATCAGTCCAGTTTCTTCTACACGTACATTCACTTCCTAATCCCAGTTTGGAAATATCTTCGGTCACAAAGGGCTTTTGTTCGAACGGACACACCCCCAGTTGTGAGGGGGAAAATGTTCGAAAATTTTTGGTGTAACTTCAACGGACATAACAGGGAATTTTCAAGGTAGCTTCCTCCTAACAATAAGATTATTTTTGAAGTAGAAACGTGACATTGAGTCAAACGCTGAGAGGGTTAATAAAAAAGAAAAGAAATTCGGCGAAATTGGATTAATTTTGAATAGTACTTAATTTTCGAAGTTTTATATACCTATTTGATAAACATCTATTTTCTAATTCATTTCGTATATTTTTATACACATCAATCATAACTATTTTGTAAATTATACAAAAAGAAAAATGCTTTTTAACTTGAAATGTATGAACGATGGAATAGTAAGTAATTGTTTTAAGGTCGAGAATCAAAAGATTTAATATACGTAAAAAAAAAAAAAAAAAAACTAATTACATATACATTGAATTTTATAAATAAATATATATATATATATATATATTTATTTATTTATTGTGTTTTTGAACCAATGAAATAGAAAAATTTAAAATATTCAATTTTGTAACCTAACATTTTTTTTCTTTTTTCTTTACATTTTAATGCAACGTATTTTTATTTTATTTTTTATAATATATTTTCATAGCACTTCGCGAAACACATTATTTAAAAATAAATTGATTTTCTATTAATTATCCAGAATAAATTAAAAAATAAAGCTAATATGTAATTTTAAAAACTTTCTTTTTAGTAATTTCTTCCGGAGGTAAAAGAAATTTCAATAACAATGCATCTATTTAACTTATTTCGAAATTTTAATTTCCGCTCTGTTTACATTTACTCCAAGATATTGATGTTTGTCAGTAATTTTTTTTTTTTCTGTTTAAAAATGAAAGCACAACATATATTCTGCTGTAGAGCTTTCCTAACAATAGATGTGTATAAGGAAATACAGTGAAAGAAAAGAACACGAAAGAAAGAAAAAAAAGAAAGAAAGAAATATTTTGAATAAAAAGCTCTTTTTTTCAGCTCAGTCTATCCCTAGAAATTTTTACTTCGTGATATTCCCAAGGGCTTTCCTCCAAAGGAGTTTTGTAAGCGAGGTATAAACATACAGCTTCTCATACGGTGTTAGAATAACACAAGAAAGGAGAAGAAATAGAAATAAAATTGCGAAAGCAAGTTAAGGCGAAAAAAGTGACTGATATGCCGTAATATTTTATCTTAATAGAAACTCCAGTTTTGTTGGTAGGCATTTACTCTTCTCAAAAGCCCATTTCTTATACATAAATTTAAACATATTAGGTTATTTTGTATTGCAAGTATGGTGTAAATTATGCTATATATGTTGTGTATGTAATATTATAAAATACATAAGGTGTACATATACAGTCCCTGGCCAAATTATTAGACGCACTGTAAGATTCTATGTAAAATCTTAATTATCAGGTGATACTATACAGCTTTATTGTTTTTACTAGATACAATGTATTTTTTTTTTTTTTATTATCCACCTTATTACCTGTTTTTTAACACAAATAAAATACTATAGTTATAGAAAAATATGTATTTATTAACTCTTGAAAAAATTTGAAATTAATGCAATTAAATGTTAATATTTTGTTGAGCCACCTTTAGCAGCTATGCGAGCTTCAATTATGCATCTAAGGATGGTGATTCCACACATGAATGACCTTTTCTAAGAGTTGCGTTTTGTTTATGATCACACTTTTAGCCACTTCTCTCGTCATCAGCTCCCTCACGTTTTCAGTAGGTTTCACATCTGGGCTATTACCCGGCCAATCCAACAAGGGATTTTTGGCACTTCCAAACAATCTTTAACAGGCCGTTCTGTGAGGCAGGGAGCTCCATCTTGCATAAAAATGAATGCGGTTATCCATTTGGAAACCATTCTCTGAGCTGCAAAACATGTAATTATTAAAAAACTATAGTGCGTCTAATAATTTGGCCAGGGACTGTAAGATTTTAATTTTACCCAATTTTAAGAAATATGTAGGTAAAGATTTTATTTCATGTTTAATTAAATATTTATTTTAAAATATAATTTTCTATAAATCGTGAAATAAATTTATTATACTCGATTAATATAATAGTGAATTTATAAACATAATTGACACCATTCAAAGAATAATTGTGATATGTGAAATTAGTTTATCATAATTTTTGTAGTGAGAATGTAAAATAAATGAAACATACAAAAATTTTTACAAAATTTGTAAATTTAATAATTAAAACAAAATAAGTAGTGTAATATAAGATTTACAAAATAATAAATTATAATGCAAGTTAAAATGCCTATTTAGTAAAATTCAAGCTTACACAGAATTACAAAATCTGGTGTGAAACAGCCACACGACTTCCATTACCCACTATTACATGTATTATATGCATTTTTTGGAGATAATGTGATCAGAAGACATAAAAAAGACCTAAAGAAGTAATAGGAACCTAAAATTTTTCCGGTAAAAGAAACTTTATACACATGTGAAGACATATAAAACGAAATTTACATATAGTGAGGTTAAAAAAAAAAAAAAAAAAAAAGTAGAGTTTTTTTTTTTTTTTCTTTTTTTGAAACACCAATTTCTGCGACATAAAACTGACCTACCTAAGCAGGATGACTGTTGATTTTTCTCTAATAACCGCGTAAAACAACGGATTTATATAATAATTTTCAAGAAAATCGTTAGAGCTGTTTTTAAGACACCAACTTTTACCAAAACTCAATTAATGACCGGAAAACAATGATTACATACAAAAGGATATTTAAAAGATAGTTAATATGGCGAGTTGAAAAAAAAATCCGTACAGCTGTTTTTAAAGAATCGCGCTTGCAAGACCTGAAGAGCTATTTATACAGGACGTCTATCAATTTTCCTGAACTAACCAACTATATCGTTCGAAAGGACATCTAGTATTTATATAGCAACTTTGAAGAAAATCGTTAGAACCGTTTTTGAGATAAGGATTTACGGTCCCATTTCCCGTTTCCGATGACCCACTTTTGGTATTTCAAATTTCACCAAAATTTTGAAATTTCATGTGTACACCAGACCTGTCTCAATTCGGAAGTTTTGTAGTTCTGTCTTTATTGGTTTCGTAGACATGATAGCCAGAAGATTCCACACATACACACATACATACATACATTCATACATACACACACACACACTGATCAATTGCCAAAAACCACTTTTTTGGAGTCAGGGGACTTTAAAACGTGTAAACCAGGTGAAATCTCGATATAATTTTTTTTTTTTTTTTTTTTTTTTTTTTTTACCGAATAGAGTACTTCCATTACCTACGGCAGTAGGGTAATGGAAGTAAAAGTATATTAATTAGTTTAAATCATTCCAATAATTAAACTATAAAAAAATAATAATTTCTTTACTTATTAAATAATGAAAAAAATAAAAGATAAAAGCTTACATTAATTTATACTTATAGTAAAACATCTTTTTACATAATGGGAACTTACGTTACCCTGCATTTTACAATTTCGCAATAATTGTCAATCCTCAATTTCTCGTTAATGATTTTTTTTTCCCAAAATTACACTTGCATATATAGCGAACATAAAAGAAACATATATTGGGACTTAATTAGAAAATGCGATTAAAAAAATATATATGATACATGGATTCAATTATAAGGAGATGATTGTATTTCTTATCGAAATCCTGAGAAAAAATGAACAGTGCAGCAGGATTTCATTTGAAAGCTAATATACTAAACTCTACTCAAAGTGACAGTGTGAAAGTAGTCGTTTAACAGCATATCATATCCATGTGATGATTTCTTCTTACTTTATAAATTGTAGGAAGTAAAAAAAAAAAAAAAAAAAAAAAAAAAAAAATCAATAATAACAAAAACGAATAAGAAAATAATTTTGGGCATTTAGTGAAGCAAAAATAAACAAATAAACAAAAAATGAGACGACAGTGTTTGTGTAAACGTATTTTGAGTTCTATTGTTTAATGTGATTGTTGTGTGCCCATTTGTAATATGTGCAAGCATGCATCTTCTTCTTCTTCTTCTTTTTTTTTTTTTTCTTTAACTTTTGAAGACCGAAACGTAAACAATAACATATCAATAATGTTTTTCAAAATGAATTAGTTGCCTAAAATAAAATACTATAATGTATGACGATGATAAAATTTTCTGATAATACTGTCTTTTTTTTTTTTTTATCGTCAGTTGTTTGAAAGAAGTTATTTTCCGATGTTCACAATTTGCCACAATTTACGACGTTTGTGTTTAGTCGCTTGGAAAGTGTAAAAGCGGGGTTAAACTGTATTATAGTATATCATATAACTAAAACTATTATATACATTACATTTTTAAATCCTAACCTACTTTTTGTTCTTTTTAAATGTTGAAGATTTAAACAATATATATATATAAAAAAAATAATTAATTCTATTTGACGTTGAACAGAAATATGAATATTTACGCAACGTTGGCAAAGCTAATGTTAAAATATAATAAAATGCCAACTGCACTTTCGGTACCGTTAAGAGCTCCGTCATCAATGCAGTATGACAAGGTAGAATATTACTCTTGAGCGTTCTCGTTAGAGCGCGAGACCGCGAGAACCTCGCACACTTTTTCATTTCCTTACTTAAAAATTTTAATATTGAAAGAAATTCGCACCACACTTTTTCATTTTCAAAAATCGATTAAAAAAAAAAAAAAAAAAAAAAAAAACTATTTTTTTTTATTATTGTTTCTTTTTAGACTTATATTTGTCCTATGATAGAAAACACCCGTGACAAACAAACCGACCTCTAATCTGCTCAAGTATGTGCGACAACGTCTCCCCCCACCCTCATTCCATTTAAAAGACCTACTATCAGTGTTGGGCATAATTGATTAAAAGGTAATTGAATTACAATTAAATTATAATTATAATTTTATTTTGTCAATCCATTTACAAGTAAATGATTACAAATAAATTAAATTATTACAAATAAATTGAATAAGTAATTCAATTTATTTGTAATTAATTATTTGTTAATTTATTGACAGTAAAATAATTATAATTATAATTTAATTGGAATTCAATTGGAATTCAATTACTTTTTAATCAATTATGCCCAACACTGCCTACTATTATTATTCAAAGTTCATTTGGGACCTCACTTAATTTTCAGAAATCGCACATAATTTTTAAAAGTCTAACTTTGTTTCTGAGGAAGGGTGAAACTTTCTCAGCCAATTTTTCCCTCTGATGAGGACCCTGTAATAGGTATGGAATTTGTTAGAGTGGCAGCCAATAGGATTTAAGAAACTGGAGGTGTAAGTGTACAGGAAATCGGGGTATGGAAATCTATGTCAAAGGGAGGTGAATGGTAATGGTTACATACAATTTACACAGCATTCTGTAAGAATGCTGATAAATCGCAATTCCATATCCCAATTTCATATAAATCCCAATTTCATATTGACTAACATCTCCATTTTCTTAAATTCTAATTGGCTGCTATTTCGACCCCGAAATTTGCTTCAATATCTATATATAAGAGCAATAATTCACCTTGTCATTCTGTAGTGATGACAGTATGATTAACGCTTCCAAAACTGTAGTTTACTTACATTATAGTTTTATATTGACGTTTCCGATTTTGTGTATATGTATAATATAAATAATTGTTTTTTTTTTTTTTTTTTTTTTTTTTTTAATGAAATCAATACTTAAATTATTACGGACTTTTTAAACGTTACTCAACACATATTATAAGATAAAATGAAATAAATATAAAATAACTTTTGAAAAAAAAACAAAAAATTGAAATATACTTGTCACTAAATGATAAAGTAATTTTAAAAATAGGCACAACGATTTGACAGCCATAATTTATCATAAAATTATGTATAAAAAAAAAAGTATTTTGATAGATGTTTAGATTTCAACAATATTATTAATGATATTATATATATATATATATATATATATATATATATATATATATATATATATATATATATATGTGTGTGTGTGTGTGTGTGTGTGTGTACAGGGTGCCCAAAATTACAGGGGCAAACTTTAAGAGTAGATAAGGCACATCATGATAAGGATTCCGAATTCCATAGGAAGCAATGTCCGCAAATGTCATCTTTACCCTTTAAGAACAGATGTTTTAGGATATTTTTAACAGATGTGGGCGTTACAAGCGTAGAGTTACGAACTTTAAGTGGATGTAGATAACAGCTGAAGAAATGAGAAATACATATATGAGAAATCCATAATTTTACAAAATTATAAACAATATTCGTATTTATATATTCAGTGTTTTAAATATATCGATTAGAAAAAGCATTCTTACTATGTATATCTTTTTATACAATCATTTGCACGGAAAAAAAAAAATGTTTATTAAGAACTCAAAAGTTGAAAACTGCGACCACGTTTGTTAAAAAATACTCCAAAACACCAGGTTCTTAAATTGTTAAGATAACATTCGTGGACATGGGTTCCTTTGTGATTCTGAATCTTTATCAAGTGCCCTATGTCCTCTGAAAACTTGTCGTTGTATATTTGGGACACCCTGTCTATGAGAACATAAAATTAAGAATTGAACAGAATCTCAAAATATATGAGAAGCCTTTGACAGGGGAGCTCCCCCATGTAGGGAAAAATCTTGAAGGTTCTACAATGACGTAGAAATTTTTACATGAAAAATTATCCTTAGACCCCAACTTCTCATAAAGGAAAGCACATTATACTAAAAAACAATCGAATCGAAACAATGTACAAAATACATATATGTTGTAAAATTTAATTCTAGATACACAAATTCATCAATAGTAGAGAAGCAATAAAATGCAATAAAATCCTCCCACCAAAAAGCGTGAACCTGTTCATGCGTGTCTCAAATTTTTGCCAATGGCCCTCCGAGACGGAAACGTACCGAAATATAATTAATAATAAAAGATCAGCCATATTTTACATAAATTATTTAAACTATTCTTTACTGGGATGTATTAGGATTATCCGTTAAAAATGAACCGTATTGTTCATTATGTAATTACTTAACACAAATTACACTTTGTGCTTATTTTTAATTTAGAGCATTTTAAAAACATTTTAATTTTAAACGAATCCCTCTTGAAATAGTTTAATTACACGTTTTATAAAGTTATGTAAGTAAATCGCTCTGTCATTCAACAAAATAAAAAATAACAATAATAATTATAAGTTAATAAAAATATTAAACAAGTTAATTCAAATGATAACTGTGTATAAATATTAGTTATTGATTTCTGAGTTCTCTAAGCATACAATAAAAGCATAGTAGAAAATGACAGCTAGTTAATTGAAATCTTCAAAAACAAAAATAACTCAAAATATTATTTATTTTACTCAGGCGAATAATAGCGATAAACTTAAAGGTCAAAGGTATTGTTTAATTTTCCTTTATGTTACAGAACATTTCGCTTATGCTATCAATTACTTTATGTGAAAGTCAGGTGTTAGTAAATTATTTGAAACAGCTTTGAAAGTAAAGGAAATTGTTTTAAATCTGTTACCAACGATTTTTTAAATATGAATTATATTAGACTTATAAATAATTATGAAAAATTATTTTTAACAAATTATTCAACAGATATTTTAACAATCACACTAATTAAACTATAATATTAGCAATTCTAACACTTTTTTTTTTATACTTTAACATGAAATTTACCTAGAAAAATATTTTATGCAAATAAATTCTGTACTGATAAGTATAAAGGATTTAAGTCCATATTCTTGATTTTTCAGGAGACGAGAAATAAAGTTAAACTGACTAAAAACTAATCAAAAGAATCGATTAGGAAAAAGGGATTAGGTTGATTTATACCCTTTATACCATTCAGTGATTGCCAATCTTCATTTAACAAAGGGAAAAAAATGAATTAAATATTTTATACTAAAGATTAATGCTAAATTTCTAACTTGAATCTTTTTTACCAATGGATTTTCTCAAAGACTAAATGACATGGATTTAAATCCTTTATACCAATGGATAGAGAATTTTTTTCTGAGTCTGACTATGTACTTAACTAAAAATCGACATTTTTGGACTTAAATCCTTTATACTTATCAGTACAGAATTGTAAGCGTTGAAATTAAGAAGAAGAAAAAAAATCAAAATATTTTTGTAAACTGTGGTTGCATTATAAGGTAATGAAAATAAAAAAAATTTAATTAATCAAAGAATTAAGCCATAAAGATTCTGAAATGAATCATTTTGTTTAAATGACAAAAAATAAAAAAGTTTTACGTAATATGCTATTTCTTTGTTACACCACTCAATTCCAATCCTAATTACGATTTTTTTAATTAGATCTGTAAATGATGCAACCATTTATAAAAAAAAAAAAAAAATGTCTTTTTAAAAACGTATACGTTAATATTGTTTTCATTGCATCGCTAAACTTTTTCGCTTATTATCTCAAAATTGCTTTTTTGCATAAAAGAGTTTTTATCCGAAAGAGTTTGAAAAAACTTCTTCATCTATTGTTATAACGATTTGCACACACATTTATGTAAAAAATATCAACATAATAAATTAATATTCAGTAAAACTAATTTCATTTAATCATTTTTTTTATTCGAAATGTTTAAACTTTTTGAAAATTTTCAAATATTTATATTTTACATATTTTTCGCAAATAATAAATTTTTAAATATCTCTAAATCCTTAATTATCTTTATGAAAAGTCTTTGTAAAAACATTTTGAGACCAGAAAAAAACTAACAAGTTAACTTCACGGTAAGATATTATACAGATAATGGCAAGAAAGCATTTTTGAGTAAATAAGCGTTAAATGTTAAAATACAATTCAGTTCGGTCGATTTTGTTTATAAATTCTGGATCAAAATGCATAGAAACATAAAGGAATCAACAAAAAGTACAGAGTTATTCATGTTTCAACACATATGTTTTTAAAAAATCATTTTTTAATGGCTAAAACTTCCTAGACTACTTAAGTACACGCTATAAATTTTCTGTGGTTGGTGCGTTATTTGCGTCTATATTTTGTTATTGACTTTTTTTCTTTTAATTTTAGTTTACAACTAATTGTTTCGATATCACTATTCAATATTACTGACGTAAGATTAAGATTACACAGCTAAAATATTGTTCAACATTTCACCTAAAGAAAAAAAAAAAAAAAAAAAAAAAAGAAAAAAAAAGAAAACAAAAATTGTGCCAATCTCGGCACTATTTTTTTATTTTTTTATTTATTTTATTTTATTTATTTATTTATTTATTTTTTTTTTTGGGGGGGGGGGGGTACCTTTTCTTTAACACCATACGAATGTTACTTTAAGTATACATACGCTTATAAAATTTCTTTCTTTTTTACAAGTCCGTGGTTGCTTGGTACGTAGAAAGCGGAGCTCGTAATTTTAAGATTGGAGTCTCGATTCAAGACTTGGCCGAAGACCGTCACGTACATTAATAATTGGTGGTCTACATAAAAAACGTCGTGGCCACAGTGTCCTCCATGTTCCCATCCAAATGTTACTTTTGAGTATTATCGAAACTGGAAGCGATTTTATTCCCTCCCTCTCGTAGAAAATCAAATCTTTGATGGCATATTTCCGGTCCACTTTTTAGAGTGAGTCCCAGACAGTCGCCAATTACGTATAGGGTAGTACTTGTGCGACATAAAACCCAATCATCCTCAACATCAACATTATATTAATCACAAACTCAGTAAAACTTTCGACCGCTGTTTGCACATTATACTTTCACCACTGTTTAATTACTCTATAAGAAAAAGAAATTATTGATAATGTCATAACTAGTGTTATTCAGTAAAGAAGCTTATTTTATTCGGGATGATATACTAAACTCCAAAAACGAAAGCAACAAGTCTGAAATCAAGTGCCGAAATACTATTTTTATAAACAATACATAGCATATGCTGTCAACAACTTTCCGTACTGATTGTATGATAGTGTTTTACTTCCTGCCAAAACATCAAACTGGCGCAATATATTGTATCCTTTATGAAAAAGTGCTATCTATTATATAGAGTGTAACAAAAATGATCTGTACAACACCAAACTTTTATTTAAAAAAAAAAAAAGAATAGGTCTACAAAACGTTTGTTAGTATAGACGAAATAACTCTTTTTTTTTTTTTTTTTTTTTTTTTTTTTTTTGGGGGGGGGGGGTGATTGATTTCGCGGTACGACTTTTTGTAAGTGGAATTTTGTAAGTTTTTGTAAGTGGCTTTTCCCGATAAAACAGTCAATGAATGATACGATCACCAGACATCACACCACTGAAAAGTTTCATATGGGATTAAATAGAAGAACTAAAAAATGTTCACAATGCTGTGGAGTTAAATTGAATCAAAAGACTCAAGCAGCTACAAAAATCTGTTAAACTCTGTATACTGTAACGTACATGGTCGTAATTTGATTATTTTCTTAACATTATTCGTGCTATGAGGAGGTTTAATGTAAAATTATATTAAGACGATAAAAATAATATTAATAATAATAATAATAATAACCGAGTTAATCAGCACACAACTACAAAGATGTATGTACCAGAAATATTCGGTTTTAAAATTAAATTTTTAAGTAGTATACATATTTTTGGGACACCGTCTATTTTGTTCTCTTTTAGAACAAAAGGATTTCTCCAAAAGTTCGGAATATTTTATATACATATTAGTGTATTAGGACAATTACTAGCGGGGGCATGCCTCACCTATCGGTTTTGAGGTAAAGTGTATTAGGACATTAGGATATTAGTGTATTAGGATTAGTGTAGGATTGTAAAATGGACTGTGAGCTCCCTTGAAACAAATTTAGAAATCGCCATCGTGTTTGAGAGAATGACAGTAACCGTATAGAAGTCATTTTATACTTAAAGAATTCTCACCGCAAGAGCTTTATTAAAATGGACAATATTAATAAGATCTCAAATGCCTATGAGATGATATTTCAGCATTATTTGCTGCATGAACTATGTTAACAACATCATAGTACGTCATTTTGAACATTTCCAGTGAAACTTTTCATAATCTGAACGAAATTTCGCAAATTATTATTTCGGTACACCTCATTTATGTGTTTTGTTTTCTAATAAAACCGCAACTAGTACTTTTTATGTTTCTCTGTTTAAATTGCTATTATAAGCTGTATTTTAGAATATGTTCATGTTAATGTGCGAATCAGTCATCTCTTTCCACTCCCCACCCCCACCTCCAATAGTGTTTTCTAATAAACAGCCGAAAAACGCATTTTATTAACTAAGGAAGTACATTGGAAATTTTGGAAATCAATAAATGTTTATAAATTTTAAAATCATTTATGGAATAAAACATAGCGTTTCGAATTTCCACCGACATTATTTAAAACACAATGATGTATCCTAAAATTCTTCAAAGTATCTATTTATAATTGAAAACGTTTTACTATTATTTTATGGAAACGAAAATGTATATTTTATTTCTATAAAATGATGTCTCATTATTAGTTCTATTTTTGGTATATCCCAAGTGGTTTATTCACTTGAAATACTTTTCTTCGTTTAAAAGATATTCATTATTTATTCCATTTATGCAACAAATTTGCTTCGAAATTTGCAAAAATGATGAATGGAAAAGAAAATGTCAGAGTTCAGGAAAATCTTCAATCTTTTTAGGCAAACAGTAAAATTATAGAATGGGGTTTGTGACTTCATGAGTAATTTGAATTTAGTTGCTTTAATCCGAAGATTGCATATTTTATTTTATTTTTTTAATATCATTTTTTTTCTTTCAAAAATTCAATTATTGGCAATTTGGTATAAAAAATGAGCTGAAAGAAATGTTTCATGTAAACATAAAGTTATACGGGATATCTTAACTTGAATTTCGATAAATATTTCCATGAACCAACTACCGTAAGTAATGGAAACATATCCAATCAAGTATTTCGATATCGAGTTTTCTTCTGATTCACAAGATTTAAGGTTTTCTGAGTCCAAAAATTACTTTTAGGAAATTGTTTTGCGTGTATGTGTGTATATGCGTATATGCGTTTCTCTGTATATGGTTTTGTGTGTATGTTGGGGGGGGGGGGATTTTCTATCTATCATATCTTTAAAATGAAAGAAAAAAAAAGTCTGTTGGACAAGTATTTTTTTTTTATTTGGTGGAATTTAGAAAGTCAGAAGACTGTGGAAAAGTAGATTACTAAAACAATACATCATTAAAAAAAAATCTGCATTACTGTTTAACCCGTTAAATATCAAAGAAATGTATATGTATATATATATATATATATATATATATATATATATATAAGATATCGATTACTGCGAACAAAACGTAAATAATTTTAACACGAATGCTTAAAAAATCTTTTATTAATACACTAACGCTTTTGAGAAACACCAAATTTCATGACTTACTATCTACGAACTGTAAAGGGTTAAATAACTATACTGACTGCGTTTCTCCTGTCCAATTATTTTAACATGTATAGCGATTGTACGTAGCTCTAAATCCCATCACTTCTATCATATATGAAAAATACTTCCTACTACATTGGATATATATATATCCATTGTAGTAGGAAGTATTCTTCATTTACATTAGTTATCATATTTATATGACATTTATTTTCCTCCAGTTTCTGAACACTAAACACTGTGTCCACGATGAATGTCATATAAATAAGGTAATGGAAAGCAACATATGGGAAAAGCTTTATGGATGATTAATGTCAGACATATCTTATGCAAAGGCGAAAGTGATATGCATTTAATATTCCATTATAAGTAATTAAATTTACAATTTATAACTGATCAAACGAATGATTTGCAAAGAGCCACTTCTAACGACATTTCCATGTATTCGCTAAAATGCATTTGTAAGTAATAGTGTTTGGCATTAAAATCATTTCTAGGTTGCATCATAAATTTTGCTTAAAGGAAATCTCCATTAATTTATTACAAAGTCCTGTCAAATTAATGAGTTACTCAGTGAAGGGGAGAAATTCAGTAGCATTAAAATTAAACATGTGAAATTTTGATTATGTTACAAGGTGTATATAAAATTATAAAGATAAAAAATGGCTTATTTAAGGGGCTAATTTCAGACATCAGAATTAAATAAATGTGGCATAATTAATGCAACTGGCTAATTTTATTTGTGAAGGGTTCTATATCAGACAGATTTTTTCCAAATTTAAATGCTAAGTATTAGTTTCTTTTTTATGAATTTTGGTGTGAAAATATATATGTACGTATTTCTTGGAATATGGTAATATCTGGATGGCCCCACCCAGCTGGCCAAGCCAAGCCTACCGGTTGTCTACCATTCACATGGTCGAACAATCACCAGATCACCGCATAGTGATCTACTACATGGCTATTCTCCAAAGATGCATAACTTAATTTTGAAACGAATTTTCTGTGCCAAGGATGATCACAGTCAAAAGAATGAAAATAATGCACAGGAATAGAAGAACGAAGAAGGGAGCTGGAAAAAGAGAGAGCATCGGAATTTAGATACACTACGGGAGGATGGTTTCGCCACATTGGTAGCCCGATAAACTGCTAATGACAGCATCGAACACTTGACGGTGCAGAAACGTTTAACGAGGGACAAACACCGCCACTCTTTCGGTCACTCACGGGATAAACATATGATAAAATATATCAGCGCTAAATATATATATATATATACATATAATATTTTATGGTATAAGCAGCAATGAACATAAGGAAGAAACTGAACATAATGATAAGAATTAAATTAAATTGCCAATGAAAAAATAAATAATTAAGTAGTTGAAAAAAAAAAATACAATACATTTAATTTAAGAAGAATAATTGTATTTAATAAGGTAAACACGTAGTGTGACAAATGTAAGAAAATAACCTGGTGTGTCACTCACACGACATTATTCTCTTACCCTGAAATTTAATACTATAAATAGAGGTTGGAGATTAAGAGGTAAGATAACGATGTTATGTATACCTATGTTAAACAATTCAAATTAGGTTTCGGAAGAGTTTTATATGATAATTAATTCTGTGTGAGGGGGACTACCGCCTCCCTCAACCCCCCGTTTCATTAATGCACCTAGATTTATATAAAATTTAATTCGGTTATTAAAAAATAATTCTATTTTTAAAAAATAATTTATTAAAATTATTATTTTAAAAAATTATCTTTTATGGTAATGCAGAGGATTTCCATATTAGAGAAGTAGTATAACACTAAATATAAAAAAAAGTCCATTTTATTCTCAATATTAGAAAAAAAAAATATATATATATATAAGAAGTTTTTTTTTTTTTTTTTTTTTTTTTTTTTTTTTTGTTAAAAGTGAAAAAAATCGATAACTTTGTTTTAAATTATCGCAGATCGATGGTTCAACCATTCGTTTTAAAGGTATTGGCGAGCTCTTTTGAAAGATACCCATCATGAAAATTTACTCCCCTCGAGGGGGGACTTCCCCCACAGGGGGGGAGGCGAGGCTCCTACATACACAAAATCTTTTTCCCAGTTGACTATCTCTATTACAATATATGTATATATTCGTTTCATTTGGTTTAGTGCAGTCTATAGACGTTAAACTCTACTTACCTGCAATTTCCCCCACAGACGTAATGTATTAGAATTCTATTGATTGTCCCTGTACACGAACCATTTGCTTGATCTTAACGAAAAGCTTACTGTAGCATCTATATATAACACACATTTAGAATACCAAGTTTGGAATGCCTGCTACTATTTGTTCTTGAGATATTCTGATAACAGACAGACACACAGAAAGACACACATACATACGCACAGACCATTTGCTAAAAGCATGATTTTCCTATTCAGGGGACCTCAAAACGTGTAAATATAACAAAATCTCGCGGTCGAAAATTTGACCCAAATACAATACTTTATCTACCTTATGGGTAAGAGAAAGTAAAAAAGGTTAGATTTCAGTGATTTCTGTTTATCTCTCAATTGATCTAATTTGAGACACATTTCATGTTCAGATACTTTAATTTACACAAATAGTACTTTCTTCTGATAAGTAGTTAAAAAAAAAAAAAAAAAAACTTCTAAAATTTAAATATATATATATATATATATGTATATATACGAGGTTTGTCCGGAAAATACGTATAAAAGATAATAACTTTTGAATAATAACTTTATTTTACAATTTGCAATCTCCGCCAGTTGGCAATACTGCTGTAGCGAAACCCATCAGCGCTCAGTTCGAGTCAGAGCGCTCAGCGTGTAAGTAGGAGTGTGCGGCTGCTTGTTGAAAGTTACCCTTTTTCACCTGGCGTCGGCATGGAGCTCTCTCTGATTGAGGAACAGCGCATCAACATCAAGTTTCTTGCAAAGCTAGGCAAGATTGGCCGAGTTCGACCGGATTTGGCACAAGGGGCAGGTGGATCCTTCATAACGACAATGCGCCCGCACACACGTCGCTCGTTGTGCGTGAGTTTTTGGCCCGAAGCTCAATCACCGTGACAGACCACCCGCCTTATTCACCTGAACAAGAAGAAGTCACAAGGGGCTAGACTTCTTCTTGTTCCCGAAATGTAAAATGGTGCTTCGGGGGCGGCACTTGGAAGATGTGGAAGCCATCAAGGCAGAAACGACACGGCAACTGAACAGCATCACAACTGAAGACTTTCAGCAATGTTATCAACAGTGGAAACGGCGTTGGCAGAAGTGTATCTTGTCTCAGGGAGAGTACTTTGAAGGAGACCATATTGTAATACCTGAATAATTCTAAAATAAAGTTATTATTAAACTTTTATACGTATTTTCCGGACAAACCTCGTATATTAAACACGTGTTCAACGCGCTGCCAAATAGTGGTTTCTTTATAAAACTCAAAACGCAGAACCATATGATCACTTAAGAAATTTGCTTGCTAAATGCTCTTTAACTAGTCTGTTATCAGTGACTAAAAGATTCTTCTTTCAAAATTAGCATACAGAAGATACTGGGTTCAAACCCAGGTAGCTCTCATCGTCTAAGTCATTCGAGATTCCTTGCGTTTTTCTCTAAAACTTTTGTGAAGATTCAAGCTAAGACACCATGAAAATCCCCCCGACAAAGTTATTAACATCAGGTCTAAATACCACGGTCTTAAAGTCATAGTCTTTGCAGAATTACGAAAAAATTTTAAGTTGTATATCATTTTAATCAATCAATATTATTACTAAAGCTGGAACTATTTCGAATTTTTTTTTCCAATATGACCTTACACCTATACACTACTGCCGTTTCATTAGCTCGTTGAAGTGCTTTAATAATTCCAATTTCTCATTATTTTAAAGTCATGATATTTTTCTTTACAATTTTATGATAAAGCTTTTTCTTTTTTATTCTGTTAGAGCAGAGAGCCATGGGTATCAGTTTAGAGGAAGTAAAATTTAAACACGACAACATATCAAGCGGTGCTTTAAAATAACGGGGGGGGGGACTAATAATGGGGTAAATAAGACACGCTGGAAAATTTAAACAGAAAGCACATTTTAATACGTAAGATAGGAAATGATAAAGCGTTTAAGTGATCACTTTAGTCTTAAAATAGCATTCTTAATTAGTAACTTTGTGCACTGAGCGTAACGTAAATATTGTAGAAGAAGCATATTGTATCAAAATTATAAAGATCACTTGTAAAAAAAATATTTGAGATAGCTATTTGTAAAAGTATGAAAAATTTTGTAACTTTATTTTATACGTCACATTTTTAAAATGATTAGGCGATTAATTACAATACTACAATAAAAATTCCCCATTTATAATCTTTATTTGTTACTTTTTAAGAGTAAAAAATTTAACTTGTAAAAATGCTTGCCCTGGGAGATACATTTTATTTTACCATATGCGAGAAGCAATAAAAAATAAATAAAAACAATCTATTTTGTTAATCTAATATACCTATCAAAATGTTTATGGGATACGCATATTTAATTATGTCTGCAGATCATATAAAAGCATTATTTTCTTTTACAACCTTCAGTGCTGAATGAGTAGTAAAATGATTTTATGACTGAAATACACTAGAGAAGCCAAACGTGACGCGAATATAAAGTCTCTCTAAGGAAGTAATAAAGTAGAAATATATAAAGCAAGAGTTTTGTGCTAGCGTGGACAATTGTATTTACGACTCTTTACTAAGGACAAAAAAAAAAAAAAAAAAAAAAACAGAAAAGAAAGAAAGAAAACAGAAAAAAAAAACAGTTATCAACTGTTATTAATATGACGGCAAAAAAATCTAAACTCGTTTTTCTAAAGAAGCCAATTTCAAAGACATATCTTTAAAAATGAAAAGGGAAAAGGAAGAGCCGAAAATTGGTTTCGTAAAACATATTTCTTTCAATTGAATCCGTAAAATGAATGGTCAATAAAAGATGAAATAAGCATTTCTCTTTTTCATTTATTTATTTATTTACTTTATTTATTTATTATTATTATTATTTTTTTTTTTTTTGTGTGTGTGTGTGTGGGGGGGGGGTGAGTGTGGATTGACAAAAAATATCATTATTATTTATATTGTGAGTCGAAATTTTTGGAAAGGCAGATAGGTGATTCTTCTTCGAATGTTTTGTGCTTGACACATAGATTTAATAATATATGTAGACCTGCATTTCGTATATTATGTTTTAAAATTTACTAATCCTATCTAATTTATTTCCACAAGATTATTGTTTATTACAAATACAAAAAAAAAAAAAAAAAAAAAAAACGTTCTGTTTTAAAATGAAGGAACTACAATGTCAATCTATGATATGTTAGAAAATAATAAATATAAACAAAATTGTTTAAATCATAAAACTATCCCTTTGTTTACAACATTTCTTTTAACGAATAAAAGGAATCCTACTGATATTAGTTTATGTCTAACCATAATAAATTAGCACGTTAAGGCTGTCACAAAACTTTCTTCAATATTTTCTTATTCTAATTATCGTAATTTAGACTAAAACAGTCACCACAACATTTTACTTTGCAACAAAAAAAAAAAAAAAAAAAAAGAAAGAAAGAAAATAAAAGAAAGAAAAAGTTAAAAAGGGCATTTAATTTTTGTTATTAATTAAATATATATATATATATATATATATTTGTATGGCATTACCACCGCAAAAGCATAGTTTAACCGTTGCTTTTCAAGGTATCTACAACTATATTTATTTTTTTAATTTAGGAAAAATTTTTAATCTGTAGGTGGGAAACTTCCACACACGAAGGAGGGCTGAAAGCGATGATACTACAAAACTTTTTATCCCGGTTAACTATCACTGTTATAAACAAAACGTTTCAGTTTCAAAAGGTATGATTAAAAATAATCTTCATTGTGTACACTTATAATATGTTTCATCCTATACTGACATGTTAAATATAATGAAATTTTGGAAGGCAGCGCTTCATATTCATTGGTATGCTCCAAAATGATAAGCGGCAATTTGTCTCAATTTGCAAATAAATACAACTTTTTATGAGAATTTATTCATTTGCTCCTAATATAAAGCTACCAAAATAATTTTTGTCGCACATACCCAGACAGACAGACTTCTTTTTATGGTCAAAGCCCTACAAACACATCTTCTTTCCAGGATATTTATAGGACATCTTGAGGATGAAATAGACATCTTTATGATATAATGTAGGTGAAAAAGATATTTTTAGGATAAACTGTGGATAAGTGTGTTTGTAGGGATCGCATTTAAGGCATTTCAGAACTTGTAAATACAACAAAAATCAGAAATCAGAAGGATTTTTTTATAATCCAATATTTTATTCTATTTAATGGAGAAGAGAGTATAAGCGAATTATACACCTTTGAAAAATACACATATTTACTTTAAAAGAAAATACTTTACATTATAAATAAATCCCTTTTTATCAAATATTCTCCGAATCCAATTGGTATTTATTTGTCAAACAAATATAGAAATGACTTTTCAGAAAAAAATAAATTAACAAATAGTAAGATTAATAGGAAGGGATGCAATATATATATACTATATATATATTCTGTTTTATAAACATAGGAGCATTGTTGGATGGATACAAGTACGATGTAACTACCCTTTCGTCCGTGGCCTTAAGGTGAATCTTAGATAGTAGTACATTTTTGAATATCGTATTGATATTCGGCCATGCGTTGTGAAATGCCCCAAAAAATTATTTAAATAAATTAGCTAAAACCTGAAAAAGAATACAAAATTATTATTACTAAATAAGATCAATCTAATCTATTTGAATCAATTTTTTTTATTAAGATTCATCAATTAAGATTCCACATAGTTTATATTAAAAGAAGGATTTATCATAAATTTCAGAGATGAGTACAAAGATTTTGGGATAGATATACTTCTCTAAAAACAAACACATTTACAATTTTAACTAGACTACTGACCAAATAAATTAAGGAAATATTTTATCACCATCACCAGGTTATGGAGGAAGGCAGACCAAACTTTGTAGGTGATGCACACACAGGAGCTGCGCGACATAGTAATCCTCCTTTAGACACATGTGGCACAATTACACAGCACTTGAAAATCGAACACTTAATTTTAACTTTTAATTATTAATTGTTATTGATTCTTTTGAGGCCAAGGCAAAATTTAATTCTCATCGTTTTAAGAACAGTAAAATTGGTTTTTTCACCCTTTAGGTAGTGTAGGCAAAAGACCATCTAGACGGAAGAGAAATCAAACAAACATCTGCCAGTAAAATCCGAGGCCATCTGAGCGAGAGTTTTCTTTTTTTTTTTTTTTTTCTCTTGTGCCCCTCTCATTATCATTTTTGTAGGAGGTATTTTCTTCTTTTTTTAATTTCTTATTGGATTTCTTTACTTTATTGGATCCTCCTGCTTTTTTTATCGGGGTTTTTCTTCGTCAATTCTATTGCTTCCAGATCTCCTGTAAAATTTCTTCGTATTCAGTGGCGGGAGCCTGAGGTTTTATCTGGAGATTTCAACTGTGGGGTCCTTGAGTGCTAGTCGTTAATAGGGTCGTAAATAGGTTGTGCATCAGTCATATACTTTTTATGGCTTTTCTTTGTGTAAATACCTTTTATGATTTCTTCTTTTTCTTAACAAGAAATAATGGCTGCACTTTGTCAAGCAAGCATATAGAAATGCTGCTTTAGACAGCTTTTACTAATTTTTTTTTTTTCTAAATTCTGCAACAAATTAAATTATACGAGTACAGTTCTATATTTTATTTTTCTACTTCTCATAAATTAAAAATTTTCTATGTTTGTCTGTTTTACAAAATAATACGTACATTTTGTTGACACATCGTTTTGTTCTGGGTGTAACTATTAGTTATGCTGAAGCAATATAATATGAGATTTAATTAAGAATTAAAAGTATTTCAAGTAATAAGCGGAAAAAAAGGTTGTAAAAGCTCATGCCCTCCTCCATCATCCTTAAGTTTAAACAACTTGTATGTAAGTTGCTACCTAGTTAGTCTAATTGAATTCCGATATAATTTTGTTACAATCATATCAATAGTTGAAATGTATTAGGTATGTTGAAAACATATGGTACAATTTCTACTGTTTTACTCAGAAATTCTTTTATTATTATTTTTGAAAAATATGTTTAGATGGAAATAATGCATTATAATGCATATATAATGCATTTTATATTGTAAGACTTAAAGTTGAAATTTGAAAGATTTCATTTAATTTAACTGTGTAAAATGTATTTAGAGCTCAGTTTATGATAGAGTCCGTTTTGCTTGTCCTTCCGCTTACGCGCAGATTCGACTGTCAAATAGGCCAGCCCGACGAGAGAATCGAATTACAAACATAAGTGTCAGGAACCGCGGTTATTCCACAAAAAAAAAATCATTTACCAAACAGAAACTTATGTCACATAAATTAAATGATTAGTGTCACACGTATGAACGAAACAATATATGCATGGGCATAATTTGAACGAAAAGTCTGAAAACGGTCCGTAGGGACAGACGAGGAGTAAAAGGAAAATCTAACGCTGGTTCCCAGGGACCAGCATGGCGTTTAACGTGAAAAAAATGTGCAATTTTTTTTTTAAAGAAAATATCTTTCTGTGTGTTTTTAAAAACATTGTAAAATATTTTAATTTTATGAGGTATTCAATATAAAATAAGTATTCATTGACATTTTGCGCTCGATCCTTTACACTTCATTTGGGAAAAGTTACAGCTCGCTACGAGTTTTTCTCAAATTTCGTTAATTTATGATAGTTAACTTAAAATCATTTCATACAAAAACTAACTTATTTTTTTTTATTCTAACTGTCATGTATCTTAATAGCACCATGAGGGAACTTTGTTAAACATGTGAGTTTTGGTTTCTTTTGTGCAGATAAAACCTTTCAATTTTTCATAGCGTATCATGAAGAATTTTTTCAACATATTGTGCAGACTCACATTTTATACATATCATCGATACCGTAGGGCGAATTACAAACTCGATCTCATGTATGACTAATATCTCCCTTATATTGGTTAACCAAAGGTTTTACATTTTGCAGAAATATATATTCTAAGCGATAAAAGAAAAAAAACTGCACTTGGATATTTTCCTCCTCACCTTCTACAACATTTTACCGTTTAAAAAGCAAATTTTTGAACAGATTTTACTCCACGTACCCTTTACCATTGAGTCCAGTGTTAAAAACAAAATGCAATTCTCAGAAAAATTGTAATTTTATAAATTATTTCAAAAATGGTAATAATAAGGCAGTTAACGATGCCACAAAAAGTATTAATTTTTGAATGAAAATAAAAAAAAATATTTTAATACGTGAGATGGCAAAATAATTAAATGTTGACGAAATATTGGTAAAATGGATTTTAGCAAAATATAAAATTTTTTGGCCGTTTAAACTGGAAATTTGGCTTTAGGCGGCCAAGTTGCTCATGCAAGCAAGATAACCGCAAGTTAAAAAACAAATGTTTAAAAAATCGATCTGTATCATGTTCAGAACTTTAAAATAATGAAAAAAAAAGTAGCGTACAGCAAAATACTTTCTTCAAAAATAGTCCGGAAGCAATTAAATAAGGCAGGCTAAACACCAGAAGATCTGCAAAAAAAGTCATTATTAAGGACAAATATTACAAAAAAAAAAAAAATGCTGTCAATTATCGGGCTGAACTGAGTTTCTCTAATAAGTCAAGTATAATTTATTTCGAGCTGATGGAAAAACTACTAGGACGGTAAAAATGGGACTGACTCATCTCTTAAAACAGTGACACGTTCTCTGTATATTATGGTACGGAGTTGGATACTTTTTCAAAGAATCAGACAAACTTTCATGCTCAAGGGTTCAGTTAACTCAAAATAAAACAGGTAATTATAAAAGTGGTGCCTGTCTGACTATTTTGGAGGTATTTCAGACTTTTCTTCACACAGCATTTCAAGATGATAATGCACCTTGCTGTACGACGCCTGTGGTACGTCAATTTAAATCAAATTGTTAAAATTTTATTTCAATTTTTGAAATCCATTCCCATGAGCACCTATGGGTCATTCTCAGATAATGGTAAATATTGGTTTCAGAAAAAAAAAAATGTTTTAATTCCTGCTTTTTTTACATTAATGCAATTATCCATGTCTGCTATATAGAAAAAAATTACCAGCAGAGATCGTTTACCTTTAATTACAGCTTAAATTAATTTTTTAATTTTTCATTGCAACATGGTAATGACATTTGAGAACATGGTAATGACAGACAGAACCACAGAAATGACCAATGGACAAATAATCACACATTTATTTATGAACAGCTGTATTTATCATTCTAATTTGTTACAGAAAAATTAAAATGTCTAGATGATACATAGTGGTGAGATTTTTGGAATAATTTTGACTATATGAATCCTATAGCTGTCTGATTTAACAGGCGACATAAAGTGATTTACATTTACTGCCCAGCACGAAGCCCCACTTGCCCGCCCTTCCCCAGCTTTGGTTACTTTTGCTTGTCTATTTTTCCCTTATTTTCATACGTGTTAGTTTTTTTTTTTTTTTTTACACGCGTGATTGTGCATTTTTTGTTTTCATCCCATGCTATTTTCTATGGATTTTTTTTTACTCCCCCCCCCTTTTTTATTATTCTAAAATCTAAAGTGTAGTGATTTCTGCCCCCCTCCCCCTGAATCTTATATCAGACGAGACGTAGCTAACCCTTGACGATAGCCTCAAGGCCCCATTTGCCCACCCATCCTAGCTTCGATTACTTTTATTTTCTCATTATGTTCGTATTGTTGTTGCACCTTTTTCTTTTTTTTTTTCACACTTGTGACTGCGTTTTTTCATTTTCATTCCATGCTATTTTCTATGGATTTTTAATTTTTCTCCATATTTTTTGCATTCTGAAGTGTGGTTGTCTCTCTCAATTACATCTTGCTCTGCACTATTTTGAAATTAGCTTCAGTGACATATTTTTGGGGCAACATCCAATTAAACGATAAAATTTTAAATTGTTTTTATATTCATGCACATTAAGAAAATAAATATGAACCCTCCAAGCATCCAAATAAAAGATTAATTTTTAAATTGATTTTATTAAATTAGAATTTAAATTTATTTTCCAGTAAAGCATTAAAAAAGAAAGAAAGAAACTCCTTTTTATTTTTATGTAAAAAATACCTTTTAAATACCTCAAAATAATACATTTCGAAATAAACTATATTATGAATTTCAATATAATGTCATTGTAAGAAAATTGAATAAGAAAAGCGTCATTAAAGGATTAATTCAAAAGGCCTTGCAAATTTTTAATCTTCATTTTTTACTAATAATAAACAGAAT
This sequence comes from Salticus scenicus, assembly GCA_963930645.1. Lineage (NCBI taxonomy): Eukaryota > Metazoa > Arthropoda > Arachnida > Araneae > Salticidae > Salticus > Salticus scenicus. The sequence goes on from OZ005648.1 coordinate 133,771,237, forward strand.
AGTAATCTTATAAGGTTCACTTTATAAGAACAAGTGAGACAAAAAGCTTTATGATAGACTAAATTAGCCCATAAAATGGAATTTTGGCAATTTCTGCTAAGGAATAGTTATGAAATGAAAAAAAAAAGTCTAAAACTGTCATTACCATGTTCCTAGACATCATTACCATGTTTTCAGAACACCTTGGTAATGACCACCTTGGTAATGACATTTTTAATGTTAAGCCCATTTAGGGCTAAATTATAACAATTAAAAGCTAATGCAATATTTATTCTGTATATAGTCCCAAAGATCTTTATAAATCATTCAGTAAATTTAAATGTATTAATTGTGTATTTCTGTAATAATGGACTTTGTAATGACACACAATAAATACACTGACTATAATTTTAGAACAAAAACAGCAAAATGAAATAATTTGTATTTACTTAAACTAAAAAAAACTTGTCTGCTTATAAGGGCATGAAATACATTTCTTTTGACAGGTTGATAATTATGACAGCACCATCTAGTAGTGAGGTACTAAAAAAAAATTACGCACCCTGGTAATGACAGTTACCCATAGGGACAGATTTTAAATAAGAATAATTAATAGAATTTTTTTCTTTCATGTCTAAAGTTCCAAATATATCAAAAATAGAAAAATTAAATATACCTAGAAAATTGTTAGCTTTATTTTTAAATTTTTCAATTCTTTAAAATAAAGGTTCAAATAACAAAGTTTGGAGTTTGGGACGAGCCTTGGTAATGACATTTACAACTTTAAAATTTTTTTAAATATTGAAATTTTAATTTTTTTGTTATTCAAATTACTGCACAGTGTAGTGCTTGAAAAGAATTGTTCAAAAAAAAAAATTTCACTTTCATAGCTGACTTGCTCAAGTAACATTTTTTAGCCAAGGACACAAAATTTACCATTATGTGAGAATGACCCCTATAAATCTGTAAGTAATAATACCTTTTTTTACTCAAGTTAAATCCCACAAAGAATATCGTAGAATTTCTCCTTTATTAGACTTGGAAACAGTCCTAATCTCAATTCGCTCGAAAATGTTTAGTCATAAAAAGGCGCAGGGAGAGATAGGAGGATTCGAAATTTGCAGCCTACAACTTTGCAAGAACTAGAAAAAATATTTACAATATTTAGCACAGTGAAAACAGTCACGATTTCGTCAAACTGAGAGATAATGAAGTATCATCTATAGAATTTCCGCAGCAAAGTATGTAAAGACCAAGAGTCAACTGTCAACTCTCGAGTTTCTACAACAAAGTAAGTAATTACGAAGAGTCACATCTGGAGTGCAATGAGTTAATAAGTAACGTTTTACTGATAAATGTTAATCCAGTGTTAGAATTTAAAGAATTGTTAATTTTGTAAATCACTATATAATAATACATAAAAAATAAATATTTGAGAGAAAATTTATTGTGAACTCACGTTATAAAAAATGTACGTTAAAAATACGCAATCACTAAAATGACATTTTTATAATGTATGTATTAAAAAATAAAGGATTTTACACGATTTTAAACATAAAATAATTCTACATAGTTAACGTTTTATAGATAAATGTTAATCCAACTTTAGATTCCTTAAAAAAATTTCGAAATTTTAAAATGAAATAAAATATGGACAAGCTGCTAATTGGAGACTCTACTGCAGATAATAATGATATAACAACAGAGAATTATCATGAGTTTTAAGTATTTGTACATCAAAACAATTGTGGTTATCAACAATAAAAGAAAAAGATTTAATCATTTCGAAAAACAATTTTCCGAAATTTAATTCTTTATTCTTTTTCAACTAAAGCATTTATCATTATTGCTCTTTCTGCGATCGCTTTGTCTCAAGTTTACAAAATGATAAATGGAGAAAATGCTAAAGATCCAAAAGTTTTTAATGTATAAGGGGAAAAGTAAAACTTCAAAAATAGTATACGCATGCAAATATAATCTCAAACATGCATTAAATGTTGCAATATTTATGGAAGTTTCTTATTTAAATTTTTAGAATTACACAAAGTGCATGACGATTTATTTTCTTCGTAAATGAATAACTAAATATCGAATATGTTTTTATGTTTAGCTGATTATTTTCTGAATAAGATTTTATGCAGGGTGGAAAAAAATTTCTTTCAGTATACAATTTTTAAAATGACATACAGTAAATTTATTCACAAACTTCAATGCAGAATTTGCACAATGATGAATGGATAAAGAAATGTCAAAGTTCAAGAATGTTTGTAAGCTTCTTATAGATGCAGTAAAAATCTCTGAATCCGCTTAACCAAAAGCGAAAAAAAGAAAAAAAAGAAGGTTTAAAGCTGTAAATTTAGATACATGATTTTTAAATATCATTAAATATGACCTTTAGATAAAAAATCACTTTTATGGCTATCACATCTGATTTATAATTATCTGCAAACAAATAATAATAATAATAATGAAAAGATAACAATATGCGCATATATTTTCTTGTATGTAATTAGTCCCAGAAAAATAAAACTTTCACTTTATATGTGTTATTTCTTAGAAAGTGCTTTCCGTGTAGGTGGTGTTTTTAGCGTTAATCGATGCTTAGAATGAAAGAAAATCAAAGAGAGTCTAAATTAATGAAAGTAAACACTTCCCATCTCTAGAAAAGCTAAATTAAGTAGACGGTTTTAAGGGATTGCTTTTTGCAAGAATGTAGATAAAGCTGAATTGTACGTGGAATAAAAGAGAAAAGCAAAATATAAATTAGGTAAATATCCTAAATAAGTATAATGAATATCTGAAAGGTCTTTGACATAAAAATGATATTCAGAATCTCTACAAAACAACAACAAAAAAACCGCTTATGTTAAATGTTTTTATAACGTAACAGATACAGGATAGGTAGAAATTCAGCATAAAAATCCATAAAACTTTTAAAATATTTTCTAAATTGTTGCATTATTTTTAAATCTTCAGAACTCTCTTTCTATTGAAATTGTAAAACAGAAGATTTTTTTTCTTGTGAATATTAAATAAGATAAAAAAAAGCCACCCTCCGAGTAATTTTGCCATAAATTAGCGTAGTAACATGCGGCTGGTGCCGATCGATTGGTAATAACATCTAGTTATTAATGCAATACTTAAATTTTGCTTAAGGGGCCGTTTTCATATTAACCCTTTCAGGGTCAAGCAATTTTTTTTTATTTAAAATCAAAAGCCAACAGAAATCACCAACAATATTAAAAGACAAGAAATAAATGAAGGTATTCGTGTAAGTTATAAAAGAAAAAAAAATAAAAATAAAAATAAATAAATCCGGGGACTGTTTCTGCAGTGAATCCCCACAGTTAAAAAAAAAAAAAAAAAAAAAAAAAAGATTAATTAAGATCTCACACAAAAATATCCAATGTCTTTTCAGATAACTACCGGTAAAGAAACATGATAATTTTAAATGTAAAATAAGGTAAACGCACCAGTAGTGGATCCTGTACGAGTAGTGGACACTTTTAATTTTGAACTCGGAAAATAAGCTACCTAAAAAATTCTGAAGATTCAATGTTCAGGAAGGAAGTTATAGTCCTCAACTGTTAAATCCTTTAACTAAAAATAATTCCGGCCATTAGTTTTAAAATAATGTTAGTATAACTAAAAAAAATTGCACTTTTTGTGATTTTGCCGTTTTCTTCTTATCACTTTGAATAAGGAAATGAAATTTTATTTGCTCTCGCTCTCTGCTTATATTTTTAACTGATTTCTTCTACCTTTTGCTTTCATATGACTAAAATAGGTATGCAGAATTCTTTTCTTTTGCTGTTTTTTAAATCTTGTATTAACACATAGTATTTTTATGGGTGTCCACTACTGGTACCAAAAAATGTCATCATGACCAATACTGGACAGTGCTGTCTACTAACGGCTCATGTGACTTTTAAGGTCAGATCTAGTAGTGAACACATTTCTATAATCTCGCAATTTTAGAGTTGAATTCAGTGTTTTTAAACGTCACTCTAAAGCTACGCATTTAGCAATTGGTGCTGGTCTGAGACTCACTCCTAGGATGGGAACAAAATGGAAATTCGCTTGAATCATGAGAGAATCTTGGGACATTTAAATTTTTTTATTCGCAATTTTTTTTTTTTTTTTGTGTGTGTGTGTGTGTGTGTTCAGTATAGGACTAGTTGGTTAAGTTCGGTTCCCATTGAAACATCGACATTGAAATACCATAAATACGGTCAGTATTTAAAGAGTTGAGAATGAATGAATTTTATGTCCCAATAATGCTACACTACGGGCAGTTAGTTAATGACGGTCTAAAAATCACCCCTCACCGGAGACATTTGATAACCCTCAAAAGTTTAACTTTGATGGAAACATGGAGGAGATTGCGGCCACGAGGAGAAAATCGTGATGGGATGTCGCCTGACTAGCATTATTAGTGATTCCCAGACTGTCTCCAATTATCAATAATGTAGCACTAGTGCGACGTAAAATTCACTCAAATTTCAGCCCTAAATGTTGGCGCCAACGGGGATTCATGTATGTGAGGACAAATTGCTAAAACGGGTCTCTCCCCAAGACATAGAAACATTTGGTCACCTTAATTTTAAAGCAAAAATTCAAAAGGGTCCACTACTGGTGCAAAAAAGGTTCCAATATTGGGTTTTTAATGTGTCCACTACTGGCTCATTTTAAGCTCTCCGGAGTTTTGATTTTTTCATATATAAATGCTACAATTAGCAATTTTCATAATACTGTCGTGTTAAGAAAGAGTTAGTAAAGTTGTGAAATATTAATTATTTTTTTAAACTCTAAAATTTAGGAAATTACCCCCAAAATAGCCGGAAAATGTCCTTAAAGTGTTCACTACTGGTGCGTTTAACTTAAACTAAATTAATACTAATTAAGAAATAGTGTGTGCATGTAAATTTACTTCAATAACTATTTTTAATCATGTGTATGTAAAATTACAATGATACAAATGATAAGAATAGGCAACTCCCTAAGAGCAATAGAAATTGGAATATCACTGTAACGCGAAAAATAATGATAGAAATGATCTGTAAATTTAACTTTTAACGCCCATAACTTTCATGATACCCGATCTATTCCTGCAAAAATTAATATAGGTCATAATTCATAATTTTTTTAAACAAGAATTTATTAATAATTTACTTATTTCAAAAAATGTTCTTTAATCAAAAATATGCATGAAATATGTTTGGATCTCCTCATTCTAATACATAAAAAAAGAAGCGAAATTTGAATATATTAGTTTTTTGAGAAGATATAAATTAATGTTTGACATATTCATTTAACATTAACATCCCCAAATTTTGACAAATTATAACACGATGAAAAATTAAAAAAAATATATAAAGTGTACCATTTTCTGGGATGATTTGATTCAAATAATCCAACAAAAAAAAAAGTCAAAAATAGGAGTTACCTTAAAAAAAAATGAAGATGTTGGCGGTTTTTATATGTAGACGACCCCCAAAACAAAATCTAACTAAACCTTTATTAACTGGGCATTATTACTAATCGATCAATGCTCTAGCCGCAAGTTTCTACACTAATTTACAGCGAAATTAGTCGGGGTGAGGGTGATTTTATTTTTCTTTTATGACTGTTCATTGAATTAAGTATATATCAACATCCAAATTGTGATGGGAATATGAAAATGTTGATTGTACAAATTATTTTATGTTATGAAACATCAAATAAAGATGATGCGTTTAGCATAAGTTTCGTACTGCATTCACACATTACGTCATGTTGTTGAAAACCCAATACAATTTACTTCTCGATGTACGTATCGTTACTTAGTACAGTATTTTTATATTTTTACTATTAAAAAGAAAACGTTCAACGTTTCTTTTGTGTAGCCCTATATATTATCGTGTTGGGATACACAAAAATATATTTTAACAATGGAAGAAGATATTTCTAAAAATTATCTATGTAGTTTTATTTCTGAAGGGAAAAAGAAAACAATTGATAGCCATGTATATAGTCGAAAAATTGCATATGTAATGTATAGTGGAAAACAAAACAAAACAAAGAAAAACTTATATCACTCAATATTTACATTGTGAAATTTTTCTTTTATATCTCATAAGAAATATGTACTATTTTGTGGGGCCACATAAGGTAATCTTTAATATTAATCAGGTCATATTCCATAAAACGCATTATTTTGTACATCTAAATGAGTTTGTTTATACCTTTATGTTGTATGCAGTAAAGAGATATTAAATTATAATTTAAAGAAACATTGTGAGTCATCTGTACAAAAGCCAGTAATGTTCTTTGTAAAATTTTTAATACAGAACGCGTCATGGTGATTTTAAATATAGAATTTGCATATATGAGTCTCAAGACATTGTAGAAATATTTGTAGAAACTGGAGGGTGAACAAACAGATGAAAAGACAATTGGAAAAATCAAACTCACAAGCATTTTTAACTTTCAGGAAAATGTGCTTCAAGAAATTTCCATTTATACCCTTTAATGTTTCGGAATATTTTAATGTATCCATATATATTATAGTGCTAATCATACCATATTTTATTGAAAACATGCGTTTGTGCATAGTATGAAAAATGTGTGTTAATTTCGTTATGTTTTCTTTAGTGTAAATTTATTAAAATATGCTTTGGAAAAATAACTGTTATATACTAAAATGTAATTAAATGTTTTTGTGAGTCCCTGTATGCAAAGCAGTTATACTATTTATATTTATAATAAAGCTACAATGAATCAAACTAAGAGAAGTTTCCAAAAGTTCAAAAAAAAAAAAAAAAAAATTACGAAAATTAA